>VBSM01003206.1:4763482-4782634 GCA_008086735.1 Cheirogaleus medius
GTTCTTGTGCCAGTCACAAGCTGTTTTAATTACTATAGCCTTGTAGTATAGTTTTAAGTCTGATAAATTGATATAAGTGAATATGTCTGACTTTTCCATTTTCAGTTTTCACAAATCTTCCCAATTCATTTCTTCTTGTCATCATTTTTTGGTTTAAGACCTAAGGGGGGTAGCCATGAAGGCACTCGTGCTTCAGTCAGATCTACAAGGTAAAGCACATGCCTACTTACCAAACTCACCTAAAAGTGACTCAATTTGAAAGACATTCAGAAACCAGACAGAGCCTCGACTGAGCCACCCAACTCACAGGCTTTCTTTCTTCTTCTTGTGCATTTCCTTATACATTCTGGGCTACAGAATGTTCCCTTTAGATCATATTGCTAAGTTTACCCTTGACTGAAGGTTTCCAGAGAGTTATTATTTCACTTCAACTATCTTAGAGGTCTAAATATATTTGGGTGATAAGAGTACAGTGTCTTGAGGCTCTCACCTACTATGTTTTTAAATTCCTCTTTGCACACAATGAAATACCACTGTTGTGTCTTTTTAAATGATGCTACTATGGATTACTAAAAGAGTCTACAGTGTCCGAAACAATGAATTTAAAATTTATTAAAAAGGTCATATCAGGAGAGCGTTACTTTCCATTATAAATCTTGTAAATCTATTTAAGTTTTGACATTACATCATTGAATTATTTGATTAAATAAAACCTAAGAGAAGAAAGAAAAAAAAGAGAAAGAAAGAAAGAGAAAGAGAGAAACAAAAATAAGAAAGAGAAAGAAAAAAAGAAAGGAAGGAAGGAAAGTAGGTAGGTAGAGAAGGTGGGGAAGAGAAATAAAGTTAGGTATTTAAGTATTGAAAAGTAAAGTATTGAAAAGTAATTGCCAAAGGTCTGACATGCAAACCATAAATCATAGCTAGTTGAGGAAATCAAAAGGAATAAACAAAATTCGGTCTCTACAAGAGGTATGAAAAATAAAAATTAAAATAAAAAGGTAAGAAACAACATGGCAAACTGAAAACCAAAGACAGTAGAAATAAATAAAAAGAAAAAACCAGTAATATTGATTTAAGGAAATATCACTGGACAAACAAACAAAATCCAACTGTTTTCTGCTTAAAGAGACAGCACTAAAGAAAAATGATATAGAAAAGTTGAGAATAAAGAAATGATAAAAGAAAACAATTATAAACAACATTAAAAGCTGGTACAGTGATATTATAATCACAACAAAACAGCACTTAAAGCAAGAGATACTAATACAAATAAAGGGGTATTGCATAATGAAAGAGAAATAGCCACCAAGAAGATATGAAAATCATATGCATCTAACACATGCATCTTAAAAACAGAAAGCAAAAAAAGGTTTAATTTTATACAATAGGAGATTTTTAACATACTTTCTTTAGAAACTAATACACAAAATGACCAAAAACAAAACAAAAACAAGAATATGCAAAATGTCAATTCAATTAATAAGCTTTATTATTGACATAGTTCCTACTTCAAGTGACTCTCTTTAGAAGGTCACCTCAATTTATATGTTTATAGGCAGATCTATTCATCCATTTGTCTGAAAAGAGAAAACAAAAACTTTACCCAACAAATAAGAATATGCATTCTTCTTAAGTACCTTTGGAACATTTAATATATTTTATATATATATATATATAGAAACACATATATATATATTATTAAACATACATACACGCAACTAAAATATGTACCCTAAATAAACCATGGGTTAAAGAAATTACATTGTAATTATAGAATATTTAAGACAAATGACAATCATAAACATTACATATCAAAAACTTATGGGATGTAAAATACATATATCCAGCAATGGACTTATAAAAAGAATATATAAATAATTCCTACAAATCCAAAAGAAAAAGGCAAATACACAGTAGAAAAAAAGAACAAAACACTTGAACAGGCATTTCGCAAAATAAGATATCTAGTCAATACAGTTGTGAAAACATGAATTCTATTATATTAGTCATCAAAGAAATGCAAGTTAAAACCACAATTAGATACTACCACAAATCCTGAATGCCTAAAAAGAAAAGGAAAATACCAACAGTTAGCAAGAATTGACTTGAATTTTTATATACTGCTGGTAGGAAGGTTAAATGATGCCATGATTTTGAAAAACTCTACAACAGTAATGACTAAAGATGAACATTTGCATACTCTGTGACCAAGTAATTTTTCTTCCAAGTATTGATAATATGCAACAGAAATACACACACATGTTCATTAAAAGACATGTACAAGAATATTCGCAACTACTGGCCAAAAACTGGAAACCAACCAAATGCCTGTCAGAAGGAGAATGGATAAATAATGGAATCCTAGACTGCAGTAAGAATGAATAATTTGCAACACCATGCAACACTGTGGATAAACCTTATAAAGTGTTTAACAAACAAGTCAGATACGAAAGACTACATGATCTATGATCCTATTTACCTAAAGTTAAAAAAAAAGCCAAAAAAATCAATAATTTTAGAAGTCAGTATATTAATTATTCTTGGATAGGTCGTTGAGCAAGAAATATTGTGCAATCGGGGTACTTGTTACACAGTAGGTTGAATTAGTGAAAATTCATAAAGCAATACACTTATTATATGCTATTCTCTTTATACATTTTGTATATCTGTAAAAGTTTATTTTAATAATCATGGGTTGCACCTAAAATACTACTTAGAGATAAAAGCATAGCCTTTAAATAAATGTATTAAAAATAAGAAAAACAAAAGTAAATAATTTAATTATGTCCCCTAAAAAGATATGTTCAAGTCCTAATTCCTGGTACCTGTGCATGTGACCTAATTTGGAAATGGGGACTTTGCGAATGTAAAGTTAAAGTGCGGTCACACTGGAGGAGGGTGAGCCCTAAATCCTATATGACTGGTGTCCTTATAAGAACAGAGAAACACAAACAGAGACATAGGAAGAAGGCCATGTGAAGACAGAAGCAGAGGTTAGAGCTTTGCTACCACAAGGCCAGGAACACCTGGCACTGCCAGAAGCTGGATGAAGCAAGGAATGATACTTCCCTAGAGGCTTCAGAAGGAGCATGCCCCTGATAAAAACATCTTGATTTTGGATTTCTAGCTTCCAGACTGGGAGAGAATAATTTTCTATTTTTTAAGCAACTCAGTTTGTGGTACTTTATTATGGCAGCCCTAGGAAACTACTACAGTAATGAATTCACTAAACGAAGCCACAAAAGTAACTAAAAAATAAACTCAAGGGAAGTATTAATATAAGTAAGTTAATAATGATGAAATAATAAAAATAAAGTTAATAAATAAATTATAAAGTAATAAACTTTTAAAAGTAATAAACAAAAACTATAATTAAAGAAAGGGGAACAATTAAGCAAAAGTAATAGAAATAATAAAAATAAAAGCTGAATCTTTTGGGAAAATACATAAATTTAAAAGAAGAAAAAAAAACTTATAGCAAAACTGTTAATGGAAGAGAAAAGCCACTCACAATACTATTAGAAATAAAAAACTACCAAACAGCAGGCACGAATGGATTTTTACATTTTTAAAAATGTTTTAACTTTTCATTTTATATAAAAAATATTGAAAAATAGTGCAGGGTTCTGGCATAATCCTTACCCAAGTTTCCTTAAATGTAAACATCTTGTCAAACGTTAACAGAGTACAATGATCAAAACTAGAAAGTTAACATTGATACAGTATCATTAACTAATCTACAGACCTAATTTGAATTTCAGCAATTGCCCCACTAACGGACTTTATCTGGACCAGGATCTAATCCACATTCACATAGTGCATTTAGTTGTCATGTCTCCATTCAGAGACAGTTCCACAGTCTTTATGACTGATACTTTAGGAGAGAACTGACAAGTTATTTCACAGAATATTCTTTAATTGGGGTTTGCATAGTGTTTCCTCACGATTAAATTCACATTATACATTTTTGACAATGATACCACAGAGGTCATGTCATAATGTCAATATGCTCCATTACTGGTGATCAACATTTGGCTCAGATGGTTTCTCTACTGTCAAGTTATCTCTTTCCCTTTGTAATTAATGAATGTCTTGTGAACAAAATACATTGAGATAATACAAATATCCTGTTTAGCTTCATAATATTTCCCACTAATTTTAACATCTATTGATGATTCTTCTCTGCAACAGTTATTACTGTTGTGTTTGTCAAATGGTCATTTTCTACTGAATTATTCATTTTTCATTTATTAGTTTATTAAATTAAATTTGTTAATTGAAATCCTAATTAAGGAAAATCTGTCCCTTCTCCACCAATTATTTATTTAATCAATTAAACAATTATTTGTTTATACCAATGTGGATTCATGGATATTTTATTATATAGATTATCATCCAATACTATCATTATTTAGTTGCTCAAATTATCCCAGATGTAGCCATTGTGAACTCCAAGATTAATTTCTGTGTATTTTAAACTCTCCCCATCAGTGTTTTAGCAGTTCCTTACTTTCTGGCACCACACGATGCTTTAGATTCATCTTATGCCTTGCTGACCTCAACTGGGAAACCGTTTCTCCATGAAGCCCTGGCTACTTTCATTGGAAAATGGATTTAGTAATAAGATCTTAAAATAAATGAATACCATGATCCACTTTATGTGGATGTTTTTAAATTTAAATGATACGGATAATCTTTTAGGAGAAAAAAAGTAACCAAAATTAACAGAAGAAGACATTGATAATACTTGTATTTTACAGTTTTACAGTATCAGAAAGTAGCCATAAGGAGATAAAGCTACCCTAATTAATTTCTTTCTTTGATTTATTTATTTAGGTAATAGCTTTATTGAAATATAATTCATATACTATGCAATTTAATCATTTAAAGCATACAGTTCAATGGTATTTAGTTTATTCACAGAATTGTACAAGTATCACAATTAATTTTAGGATATTTTCATCACCCCAAAAGAAACTCCATGCTCTTTTGTGGTTACTCCCCATTTCCCGCATCCCACTCAACCCTGGGCAACAACTAATTTACTTTCTGTCTTTACAGATTTGCCTATTCCGGACATTTCATACAAATGCAATCATGCAATATATGGTCCTTTGTAACTGGCCTCTCACTTAGCATAATGTTTTCAAGATTCATCTATATTGTAGCATGCATAAGTACTTTATTCCTTTTTATTGTCAAACAACACTGTATTATATGAATATATCATATTTTATTTATCAGTTTATTAGTTCATGGACATTTGGGTTGTTTCCACTTTGGTGCTATTATGAATAATGCTGCTATGTGTATTCATGTACAACTTTTTATATGGACATGTTTTCATTTATCTTGGGTATAAACCAACGAGCATAATTGCTAGGTCCCATGCGCTATCCTTAACCTTTTGAAGAACTGCCAGATGGTTTTCCAATGTGGTTGCACCATTTGACATCCCCACCAACAGTGTATGAGGATTCTAATCTCTCCACATTCTTTCCAGCAATTGTTGTTATTTTTCTTTTTGATTGTGCCCACCCTAGTAGGTGTGAGTTGGTATCTCATTGTGGTTTTTATTTGTATTTCCTGATGGCTAATGAGGGTAATGATGTCAAAGCTGCTTTTCATGTGCTTACTTGTCATCTGTCATCTTTTACAGAGAAATGTCTATTCAGATCTTTTGCCCATTTTCCACTTGGATTGTCTTTCTATTTATTATTGAGTTTTAAGAGTTCATATGTATTCTAGCTTCAAGTCCTGTATCATATATAAGATTTGTAAGTATTTTCTCCCATTTGTGGATCTTCTTCATGCAAGCCTGCAAGAGATCCCACCAGAAACTGACTCTTGCAGATCTCGGTCTGAAACTGCTAGCCTCCAGAACTGTGAGAAAATAAATTCCTGTTGTTTAAGCCATTCAGTCAATGATATTTTGGTATGGAAGCCTGAGAAAACTAGTACAGATTTTGTTATTGAGAAGTGGGGTGCTGTTGTAATAAAACCTAAAAATATGGAAACAGATTTGGAACTGAATAATGGGCAGAGGATGGAGGAGTTTTGAGATGCATGCTTTAAAAAAAAAGGCCTATATTTCTGTGGTAGAAATATGGATGTTAAAGGTGATCCTGAAGAGGTCACAGAAAGAAAACAAAACTGGAGAGTAAACCTTCATCTTTTTAGAAAATACAGTTATCATTATGAACAGTGTGTTGGTAGAAACGTGGATGTCAAAGGCCATTCTGCTGAAGTCTCAGACCAAAATGAGCAATGGATTGTTGGAAACTGGAGGAAAGGCGATTCTGGTTATGAAACTGTAAAGAACTTGGCTAAATTGTGCTCTAGTGTTTTATGGAAAACAGACATTGTACATGATGAAATTGGATGTCTAACTGAGGAAATCTCTAAGCAAAATGTTGAAGGTGTGGCATGGGTGCTACTGACTGCTTATTGCAAAATGTAAGAGGAGAGAGATAAATTGAAGAAGGAATTGTTAATCAGAAAGGAACCAGAACTTGACGATTTGAAAAATTTTCAGCATATCCATATTGGAAAAAAACGAGAAAGCTTGTTCTGAAAAGAATATTAAGGGTGTGGCTGAACAACCCTTTGATAAGCAGATTAGTATGGGTGTGAACCATGAATTTAATCAACCACCTCACTAGAAGCCAGGAATAGAGATGGAATTATATCAGCAGAAGTACTGTGAGCTCAGAGTAAAGGGGATAGAAATAATGGTACAGGAGGAAGGCAGGCCATCTGGTTCTTGGATTCTACAGGATGGGATCACAGAGCTGTCATCTGCAAACATGCATTATCTTTCAAGAAAAGGGAAGAATGACCCTGAAGGTGGTTCAGATTGAGAAAGATCCCACTCCCCACTCCCAGTCTTGTGGCAAGGCTGCTTTCTTCTCAGTTTCCAAGGGGGGGATCCCTGCCCAGCAGAGCCATGGGGGCAAGACCACTGCTCCAGTGGGCCTGGAAGGTGGAGCCATCCTACAGAATTATAAGGATGACACTGTGTACCTGAGTGGGCCTGGAGGGCAGAGCATCCAACCAAAGAGGATTATTCTTAAGCCTTGAGATCTAATGAAATATGCCTTCCTAGATTTTGAACTCGCTTGGGGCCCACCACTCCTTTTTCCCTTGTTTCCTCCATATGGGGATGGAAATGTCTATCCTGTGCCTGTCCCACCATTGTATTTTAGAAGCACATAACTTGTCTGGTTTTACAGGTTCAAAAGCAAAAAGGAATTTTGCCTCAGGATGAACCATACCTCAAGTCTCACCCATATCTGACTTAAAAGATATTTAGATGAGACTTTGGACTTTAGACTTTATAGTTGATGGTGCAATAAAACTTTTAGTGTTGTTGGATTGGAATGAATGTATTTTGCATATAAGAAGGACATGAATTGCTGGAATGAATTGATGGAATATTATGGACTCAATGTGTGCTAAGTATGTGTTAAAAGCCCTAACTTCTAGAGTGTAGCTGTATTTGGAGTAAAGAAGTGATTAAGGTTAAATTAGGTCAAAAAAGGGTGGGGGCCCTGATTGGATAAGATTAGTGCCCTTATAAGAAGAGAATCAGAGTATTCCCTCTCTGTTTCTCTCTCTGTCTCTCTGACTCTCTCTCTCTGTCCCTGTTCGCCATGTGAAGACACAGGAAGACAGTGGCTACCTGCAAGCCCAGCAGAGAGCCCTTACCAGAAACTGACTCTGCGGGATCTTGATCTGGACTTCTAGCCTTTAAACTGTAAGAAAAATAAACATCTGTTGTTTTAGCCATCCACTCAATGGTATTTTGTTATAGCAGTGTGAGCTGCCTAATATACTTTTTATTTCATTTTATACCTAAATTCTGTGGCTAGTATCTCCAAAAAATGTTGAATAGAAGTGATGAGAGTTGACATCATCTTGTTCTCAATCTTAGGAGTGAAATTTTCAGTTTTTTATCTATAAGTATGATGTTAATTGTGAGTTTATCATAGATGCCCATTATTAGATTGAGGAAGTTCCCTTTTAATCTTTGGTGGATGTTTTTATTTTATTAATAAAAAGCCATTGAGTTTTGTTGACTAGTTTTTATACATTTATTGAGATTATCATGTGGTTTTATCCTCTATTCTATTGATATAGTATATTACATTAGCTGATTTTCAGATGTTAAGCCTACCTTGCACTCCTGAGTAAATCTCACTTGCTCATGGTGTATAAATCCTTTTTTATATGTTGCTGGATATACTTTGCTAGTACTTTGCTAAGAATGTTTTGCATCTATAGTCATAAGACATATTAGTTGTAGTTTTTCTATGATTTGTTTGTTTTAGTATCAAAGTATTACTAGCCTCACAGAATAAGCTGGAAAGTCATCTCTCCACTTTGAATATTTTTGGAAGGGTTTGTAAATTACTGGTTTTTACTACTTCTTTAAATGCTTGGTAGAAGTCACCAGTGAAGCTATCTGTATCTGGGCTTTTCTTTGTGGGTAGCTTTTAAATTTCTAATTCAATCCTCTTACTTGTACATCTATGAACTATTTATATTTTATATAAATATAAATATATAAAATGTTTTACATAAAATAAATATTTAATATATATAAATATTTTATATTTTTTCTTGAGCCAGTTTTGGTAGTTCATGCCTTACTAGGAATTTTCTATTTCATCTAATTTATATAATTCATTGACATATAATTGTTTGCAGCATTCCTTTATAATCTTTTTTATTTTTGTAAAGTTGGCAACGATTCTCCTTTTTTCTCCTGAATTTAGTAATTTGAGTACTCTTTCTTTTTTTTCATGGTCAGTCCAGCCAAAGACTTCTCATTTTTGTTGAACTTTTCAGAAAAAAAAATATATTTGGTTTCATTGATTTTTCTCTGTTGTTTTTCTATTCTCTAACTCTGAGAGTAGAATTAATATTCTGTTAATTTCTGCTTGCTTTATGTTTAACTTGCTCATCTTTTTTCAGTGTCTTAAGGTAGATGGTTAGGTTATTAGTTTGAGGTTTTCCTTCCTTTTCAATATGCACATTTTGCAACTATAAATTGTCTTTTAGGTACTGCTGTAGCTTGACTTGTACCCCATAAATTTTGTTATGGTATGCCTTCAATTTCATTCATCTCAAAGTATTTTATAATTTTCTTTGTGATTCTTTATTTAATCCATTGGATATTTAGGAGTGTGTTGCTTAATTTCTACATATTTGTGAATTTCTAAAATGTCTTTTAGTATTGATTTTTAATTTCATTACATTGTGGTTAGAGAGTATACTGTGTATGATTTAAATCCTTTTAAATTTATTGAGGCTTGTTTTATGGCCTCATATATGCTCTAACCAGAATAATATTCCTTGTATACATTAGAAGAATGTGTATTCTATTGTTGTTGGGGGTAGTGTTCTACAGATGCTGTTAGAACTAGTAGTACCCTTCAAGTCTTCCATCTCCTTGCTTATCTTCTGCATATTTGTTCTATCCATTACTGAAAGTGAGATGTGGATGCCTCTATTGTTAAAATGTCTATTTCTGCCCTCTATTCTGTCAGCTTTTCCTTCATGTATTCTGGGGCTCTGTTTCTAGGTGCATATATGTTTATAATTATTATATTTTCCTGATAGATCATCCCTTTTGTCATTATAAGATGTCTCTCTTTTTCTCTAGTAACATTGTCTTAAAACTATTTTGTCTGATCTTAGCATAATCACTCCAGCTTTATGGTTGTTGTTTGCATGATACACCTTTTTTCATCCTTTTACTTTCAATACACTTGTCTGACTGAATCTTAAGTGTGTGCCTCTTATAGACAGCATATAATTAGATCTTGTTTTTCTAGTCCACAATCTCTGCCTCTTGATTAGATGATTTAATCCACTAACATTTAATGTAATTATTTATATAGCCTGCCACTTTAGTTTTTGTTTCTATATGTCTCATCTTTCTTTGAACCTCTATTTTCCTCCTTTACTGCTATCTTTTATGTTAAGTTACAATTTAATTTTTTAAATTTTTTTTTTTTTTTTTTTTTTTTTTTTTTTTTTTTTTTTTTTTTTTTTTTTTTTTTTTTTTACTATTTTGTTTAGGTCTCTCTGATCATTTCTCTGGGGTTTGTCATATACATATTAACTTATGAGAATCTACTTCAGACTTACAATAACTTAATTCCAGTAAGACATAAAAATATAGAAAATATACAAATATAGCTTGAATTCCCCTTGCCCCTTTTGTGCTATTTATCTTATACATATTACATCTATAAATGTTACAAAACCAGCAATATAGTTATAATTATTACTTTATATAATTTTATCTTTTAAAGAAGCTAAGAGAAGAAAGAGAGCAAGTTATGTTAAACTTTTTGTTTACAATTTCTGGTTCTCTTAATGTGTTACTGTGGAATTGAGTGACATCTTTTGTCATGTCCGTACTTCAGCACAGCTTTGTTCCCACCCATCTCCTCTGTGCTGTTATTGGCAATTATATTACGTAACTATGTTATAGGCCAATATAGCATTATAAACATGTTGTTTTATGCAATTGCCTTTAAATTAGTTGAGAGAACAAAGGTAAAGAAATAAGCATTTATGGTGTCTTTTATAATTGTAGAATTACTTTACCAGTGCTCTTTGTTTTATTTTTTTCTTGTGGAATGGAATTATTACCCTATGGTCACTTGCTTTCATTCTGAAGAAATTCCTTTAGTATTTCTTGTAAGGTGATTCTGCTAGCAATGAATTCTCTTGGGTTTTGTTTATTCCTATATAGTAAGATTTTAAAAACTGTCTTTATTTCTTTATAATAGTCTGATAAATAAAGACTATGAGTGTCTTTATTTCTCCTTTATTTTCAAAATACAGTTTTGCTGAATATAAAATTCTTCATTAATACATTTTGTGTGGGAATGTTTTGTCTTTCAGCTCTATGTCATGCCAGAACCTTTGACCTCCATTATTTCTAGTGAGACATCAGCCTCAATCTTATTGGAGTCCACTTATACATGATAAATCATTTTTTTATTGCTGCCTTCAAGATTCTCTTAGTCTCTGGCTTCCAGTATTTATATTAGGATGTGTCTGCATGGATCTCTTTAAATTTCCTATACTTGCAGTTTGTTGAGCTTCTTGGATGTTTAAAGTCTTTTTATAAAACTGGGGAAATTTTCAGCCATTATTTTTCAAAATTTTTTCTATCCATTTCTCTTCCTTCATCTGATAATCCTATACATATGTTGGTGTGCTTAATGGTGTATCACATTTCTCTGATCTCTGTTGATTTTTCTTTGTTTTTCCCCTCTTCAGATTACATAATTTCTACTAATCCAGCTTTCAGTTCACTAACTCTTTCTTATGTCCATTTAAATCTACTGTCGAGTTTCTCTAGTGAATTTTTCATTTCAGTTATTGTATTTTACAACTACAGAATTTTCACTTGGCTCTTTTTAAAAATTTCTCTTTATCGATATTCTCTATTTTATTATACATTGTCATACTCTCTTTTACTTCTTTATGGTTTCATTTAGTTCTTTGAATATATTTAGTATGGTTACTTTAAATTGTTTCTGTTAAATTTAACATCTGGCTTCTTTCACAGGCAGTTTCTCTTGTCTGCTTTTTTCCTAGTTTATGTATCATATTTTTCTATTTCTCTGTATGTCTCATAAATTTTTGAAAAAGACATTTTTCATATATATTATAGCAATTCTGGGTATTGGTGCTCTACTTCTGGGACTTGTTTTTATTGTTTACTTGTTTATTTTGTTAGTAAATTGCTGGACTATTTTAGTGAAGTCTATTCCCCACCACCACCCCTACTGCGTGTAGCCTCTGAAGTTGTTCTTCAGGGAGCACAGCTTTGGGTACGTCCGCAGTCGCCCTGGGATGACAGTGGTTTTGGCAAGGCTCTCTTTGACTATCTCTCTCAGAAGTTAGGCTCCACTAATTGCCAGATGACTGTTCTACTGTTTTCAACAATGCCTTGGGGTATAAATTGTTCTACACTGTAATCAAATTATACTGGGGTCCCTTAGCCTCGGCAGTTTTTGAGACCAGTGTTTAAAGTTTGTTCTGATCCCAGGGGGGCTCTTCTTAGCTGTCTCCTTCCTTGAGTCTCTCTGGTAAACTAACTGGCCTAGCATTTAGCTCATTGCTTTCAGTTCACAAACGTCTATTAATTTTGAGTGTGCATTTAGGCTTGAACGGCCCCTAAACCCCATTTCAACTAGTCAGTTCCACTGGTGAGGGCTTTGAAGCTCTTATGTTCTACCTTTCCCTCTGGGTAAAATCCTTGAGGCATCAACTTCACAGCTAAAAACAGGGCTAGTGCCTGCTTCTCTCTGAGTAATAGCCCTACTCTGAGATCAGGACACTGAGTAGGAACAGTAACCAGGGGTCTTCTTGGCTTGCCTTTCCTGGCATAGAACCTTCACCCTGTGAATAAGCTGGGGTGACAGTGATGGGGCCCCAGCATTCTCAGCATGCCATGCATGAGGTAGAGCCTCTGCCCTATGAGTGGGAGCTTGGTGGAATAAGGGAGCCCCCAAACCTGCTGTCCTCACTGGCAATTCAGACACTGCAACACATAGCTAGGGAAGCTGAAAGATATGAAGGGTCTGCTCCTCCCAGAAAAACTTAGCTCTCAACTTGTAGCTCTGGGAATAGGGAGTCCTATGTTCTTGGCAGCACCTACCTGCCTTGAGTGGAGTTTCCAGCATGCTAAGCTGAAAGGGAGAGGGAAGAAGAGGAGGGGTCATGGTTCAAATGCCACATACTCTCACTGTTCTTACTGAGTTTTAGCAGATTTTCTTTAATAAATGTTTATTTATTTGCTATATGCCCATCAGAAAATTTTCAGACTTTAAATGGCTGTTTTCTTAAAAAATAGAGTGAGTTTATACTTGTTTTTGCTGGGAAGCAGTTTCACAGAGCTCATCATGTTGCCATTCCAGAAGTAGAATTCCTCTAATTCATCTTTATAAGCCAGTAAAACCATAATGCATAAGCAAGCAAAGTCAGTCAGGAAAAGTAAATTATAAACCAGTCTTAAGGAAAACTCCTAATAAAATGTTAACAAAATGAATTAGGCAGTTTATTTTTTAAATAATAATTAATAATATTAATTATTATTAACAGTAAATCCTACTTGAACATGATACATTATGCTAGGAATTCAAGGATGGTCTAATATCATTTTAAAATATAAAATCAAGTTGCAGAATAATACATGCTATATGGTACTGTTTATATACATTTAAAAAGAACAAAAATTCTATGTGTATTTATGAATATAGTATTAATCTGTATGCAGCAAATGTAGCACGAGTCGAATAAAAAGACTATGCATATAAAATTTCATGATAATGTTCACCTCTATGGAGGAAAAAAAGGGGAGTGAAACAGAAGTGGACATAGGTGACTTCAACTTGATCTAATGGATGTTTAAGTATAAAGAACACTTTTTTCTATTTGTTAAAAATAATACATAGATGATAGATAGATAGATAAGAAGATACAAAATACAACCCAAAATGAGTATAAGCAATTCAACATGATCCTATATTTGTAGAATCTAGTTATAGTATTCAAATATGGAACATACATTATGAAAAATTCAGAATGATTTATTTTGTCAAGACAAACTAAAATTTAAATCCTTGTTCTGTTTAGCCACATAATTTTAAGCAAGATTTTTTTTGTTTCTGAACTTTAATTTCCACATATGTAAAATAGAGATTAAAAAAAATCTACCTCCCAAACATTTTTCTACATCTGTAGAAAACACTACTGATGACTGCTTCCTGGAGGATGAAGTTAGAGCCCAAAATCAGATGTATGCCGCAGTGCCTCTTAGAACTGCAGTATCACCTCTGGCATTTCAAATACTTTCACGGACCACTTCTCCTTGAACTACTTGCCTCCTCAGTGGGAGGCAGGTCTGGAGCCACACAGTCTTGAGTTGAATTACCAGCTCTGCTGCTTCTCAGGCACACAACCTTGGACAACTCCTTTAACCTTTTTGTGTCTCAGTTTCCTCATCCATACAAATGAGATTAGCAATCCCTACTTTTATGAGTCATTGTGAGATTAGAGACCATATAGGCAAAGTACTCGGCACATAGGAGGTACACAATACCTAAGAATCACTATTAATATTATCATGGTTATTGTCCTTGTTACTATTATTGGACAAAACATCTTCTTTATACATATCAAAAAATCAATACTGATGCATATATTCTATTCAGCACTATATCATCCCCATTAAAAAACCATTTATAAAATGTGTCTACAACATTTGTTACTATCACATAGATATAAACTGATTTTTCAAATGGCCATGCAACATTAATCTCTCCTTAATGGATATTTTCTCCTCCCAGTTTAGGTTCTACTTTAGATTGGTGAAGAATTTAATGTGGCCAGTGGATTCTAATAAATACATAGCTTTTACTAGGTCCGGCTGCCTAAACTCAACTCCAACTCAACTCACTTGGAATATTACCCAAGTCAGAGTTATTGACTTAAAAGAGATTTATTTCAGACTGTTTCGCAAAACAGCAATAAGCCTTGGCTCTAAACCTGTCTCAACTTTGCTCCCATCGTCCTCTGAATTATTGACAGACTTAATTAACCCAGCAATTGTTTAGTGATAATTACCATCTTTTCTTAGGCAACAGATCTGATCTTCCAACCCAGATTTGCTAAGAAACCTGAAGTGGTAGCAAAATAGTCACATTCAAGCCAAAAACTCCTATATCTATAGCAAACATCCTGTCAATTAAACTCTTCTATCCCTCAGAAGGGACACCTGTCAATTTTTAATTTCAGTTTTCCTTTTTGAAATTTAGGGTTAGAAATGTACCAGAAGCCGATGAATGAGTCACTCAGGGACCATTGCTTTTGGGTCATGGAAAGCTTTAAAACACCCCTAGAAATGCACAGATAAATCTTTTGATGAAATACTTCCAATTCTTTAGAGACATTTTTAGCAAACACAAATGTTTATCCCAAAGTGCTTTCAGTGCTGTCAGCACCAGCTTGGCATGTTTATAATGCAGTTTGCATCAAGCTCAAGTCCAAAATCTGGGCAATTTTCAGAGAAGGCACCCAGAAACCGTATTGTCTGCATTATTCACAAAGCTGGAAGCAAGATCAATAGTTGCAGTTCACCAACGAAGCTCCAAAGCCCAGCGAGGAGTCATTTTTGACACAGTAAATTTAGCGAGAATGATGTGTTCCTTTGCAGAACCCAAAGGGTGGTATTCTCGGGTTAACAAAGACGGTAATGAAGTAGCAGCCTTCAGGCCAGAGAATACCACCTGGGGACCACTCTTACTGGGAGGGAGCTGAGTAGAAATACAGTATTCAAGAGCAGGAAAAAAAATCACAATGCAGTTACTGCAGATACCAGGGTTGCAGTAGAGGAAAAGTGTTCATGACAGAGCATCACGCCTCAGCAGGGGGTCCGTCCTCCCCCACCCTTTCACATCTACCAGCCCATTGGGAGACCACCAGGTCTTACACACACTGAAGTCCTGGGGGCTACAGTGCTGCCATGAGGAAAGCATGGTCTTCAGGGCTCTTTTTGGAAAAAAGAACCAGACAAGAGCATGATGGGTTTACCAGCCACGACCAGGTGGATTGTGTACAAGCAGACACTAGTGTAACCACTGGGTGTGCATGCAGGTGTTAGAAAACTCAATCAAGGTTAGTCCCCAAATAGAACATCATTGTGACCAGATGAGTTAAAACCCTCTGAGAGCTGATGCTACCACTTTAACCACACTTGAAAGTGATTCTTTATGTAGGAAATTTAGAAACAAAGATGGTAGGTGAAAATAACCTAACCAATATTATGGGTAAACTATTTAAGTTAACTAAACAGTTAAATTAAGTATAGACATAACACTCATATTATCAATAAAAGAAAGAGACCACCATTTCTTGATTGTCTATCATGCATCAAACATCACACTGTTTTACTTCATTGATCCTCCAATGGGCCATGAAAGATGGGAAATACTTATACCCATTTTAATGATGAGAACTCCAGTCTTTTGAGCAATGGGCCTCTAAGTGGGGTTCTAGGACCAGCAACATTAGCATAATCTGAGAGAACTTGTTAGAAATGCAAATTCTCAGGCCCAACCCCAGACCTACTGAATCACAAACTCTGGTGCTATGATCCAGCAATTTGTGTTTTTATCAAGTCTTTTAGGCAATTCTGATAATTGTTAAAGTCTGAGAACAACTACTCTGAGATAAAGGTTCTCAGAAGTCTTGGCTGCACATTGAAATCAATTTTCAAACTACTAATGCTTTGATCCCACTTCTGAATATTCTGATTTAGTTGATCTGGCTATCAGATTTTTAAATGTATCCCAGGTGCCTACAACGTGCATCTAAGGATCAGAGCCACTGCACCGGACACTGATTTTTCCAAGGTCCCCCAAAGAGTAATGAAAACAAGGGAGCCAAGATTCAAACTCAGGTATGAGCCAAATGCATGCCCTGTATATACATGCTTGCTGCTTAAAGTGTAGTCCAGGACCAGCATCATCTGGGAATTTGCTAAAAATGTAGAGTATCTCCCCTCATACATCAGACCTATGGTATCAGAATCTACATGCTAACAAGATCGCTAGATGATAGGCATATGCAATCAAATTTGAGAGGCAAGACATTAGCATGGTAAATGCTAATTATACCACATAGTCATCAATGTTGATTTGGTTAACTATCCTTGTCAGTATAGCAGATAGTATTTTCAGATATTGACTAATATTTCTTCTCCCACTCAATTCCTTTCCCCCATGTCCTTGTACCAATTACTCTTATGATTCTATTCATCAATAGAAACGGCTTCTTGGGGCAGAAGAAGGTTTACACAGCCTGGAACAAAGAAGTGAACTCAGTTTTTTTGAACACATTTTAAATGTATAGTAGAGGCAAAAAGAAACAAAAACAAAAAAACAAAAACAAAAAATACTGAAAGCCATCACTTTTCAACTACATGAGCCAGAAGACAAAATGTCTTTGAATCCCAGCACCCCGCCTAGAAGACTCCAACTACAAAATTCACACTTTAAATGAAAGATTGAGAAAGAATGAGAGATGAGGAAACAACCATTCTCCACTCCAAAGGAGTTAAGAATTTGTCAAGCAGGAGAATGAGAAATAGATTGGGTTATATCCATACAATACAATACTCTATAGCAGTGAAAATGATTAATAGTGCTACAGATAGCTACCTGAATGAATTTTACAGCTATAACGTAGAGACGAGAGAAAAGCAAATTGCAGAAGGATACATGGTATAAAATTTTTAAATATACCAAATAATACCTAACATTGTTTAGGAATACATCCATTTAGAGTTAAAGAATAACCCAAATATATGAAAATGATAAACATTAAATTCTGAGTAGTGGTTGCCTCTGAAAAAGAAGGTATACAATTAGCACATGGCATACAAGGAGATTTTAAGTACTCCTAATATTCTGTTTCTTAAGCTGGGAGGTAGGTACATGAATCTTTGTCATAGTATTCCTGCTGTATTTTTGTATGTCCAAAATATGAAGTTGTTTGCTTGTTTGTTTTGTAAGAAGAAAAGGAAAACAGGTCTCTTTTCTCCCACTGTTTGGGATTGAGGATTGAAACTCCCATGCTTAATATGAAACTACAACAGCTTATATTCAAACTGTGCTCCTAGAAGAAGAGCCAACATTCCGAATGCTTTATGGATTTGTCTGTACAAAGTAATATCAGGCAGATCAGATTGCACAGATGTATATCAACACACAACCACCAGGGGTGTGAAAGTTGCAAAGGTTGTTGGAGTGTTTGTAAGAATTAATTTTAACTTATGCCTTAGAGGTGTTTTATGACTTGTTACCTGGTCTGTTAATGCTTCAGACAGGGAAATGAAACAGAATCGATGTCAAAATGCTTTTACTTGTAGTATAGCTGCACCAATAACAAAACGCGTGTAAGTGCTTACTCAATGCCAAGCATTGTTCTAATCTTATCAGATTAGAACATGGATTAATGTTTTTAAGAACTCACAGTAATCCTATGAGGTAGGTACTATTATTACCCCAATGTATAGACATACGAAGGCCATGTATCTGCCCAAAGTCACAAAGCTAGCAAAAGTCAGAGCCAAGATCCAAACCAGGTCATCTGTCTCCAGACTTCACTCATAACTGCTTCACTACCGTGCTTTCCAGAAGTTACCAACATAGAGATTTTGACTCAATAAAAGAAAGATTTTGCTAATAAGTAAAACTTTTCTCAAATGGTAGGAACTACCTTACATAGCTGAGAGCTCTATATTTCTAGAAGAATTCAAATATAGACTGAAAAGCAACTTCACTGGTTAAAAGGTTGTTTTAATTTCTTGCAACTAAAAGAAGGAGCCCTGGACAAAGAGTGTCACCTGGATACTTACTAGAGATGCAGACTCTAGGGCCCACCACAGATCCGCTGAAACAGAGCCTAACAAGCTCTCCCAGGGGACAAGCCCTACTCTAGATCCAGGCTTTGAATCATCAGCTTGCAGGTTCCTGTGCCCCATCCCAAACCTGATAATCAAAATTTCTGGATCCGGAGATATACAGATATGTATCTACGTGTCTCTCTCTCTCTCTCCAAATATACATACACACACATATATGTATACGTGTGTGTATATATATGTATGTATGTGTGTGTATATATATATATATGAACTCTGTCCAGAAAGTATCCAGCCATTGTTAATATAACAAGAATGGTTTGTGCAACATCGATGTAACATGGAAGCCGAGGAGAGTGGACTGGGATGCGTACATGCAAACAATGACGTCACTGTACTAGTCAGTGGGGCGCTAGACACTGTTGAGTGAGCATGTACTGTGTGGCCGTCGTATCCAAAATGACTGAGAGAGTAGAGCAACGAATTGCATCAAATTTTGCATTAAGCTTGAACATTTCTCCGCGGAAACTATTCGGATGATTCAGAAGGCTTTCGGGGACGATGCAATGAGTGCACACAAATGAAAGTGCGGCACAAACACTTCAAAGATGGTCGAGGATCTGTTGAAAGTGATCCACGTTCTAGAAGGCCTGCAACAAGCAGAACAGCTGAGAATGTTGAACGTGTGCGGGTTAGGG
>VBSM01003206.1:4782734-4825375 GCA_008086735.1 Cheirogaleus medius
GTCTCTATTTTTCATATTACATGGCTGGATACTTTCTGGACAGACCTCATATATGTACGTGTATATTTATGCATATATAAAATTTTAATATGTGTCAACTTGACTGGGTTAATGAATGCTTAGATAGCTGGCAAAATATTATTTCCAGGTGTGTCTGTGAGGGTGTCTCTGGAAGAGATTAGCATTTGAATCAGTAAACTGAGCAGGGAAGATCTACCCTCACCCTAGGCGGGTAGGCACCATCCAATCTGTTGAAGGCCAGGATAGAACAAAATGAAGTGTGAATTCTCTCTTTCTTTCCTTGAGCTGGGACACCCATCTTCTCTTGCCCTTGAACACTGGAGAGCCTGGTTCTCAGGACTCAGACTGAATTACACCACCAGCTTTCTTTGGTCTCCAGCTTCTTAACCTCCATAATCAGGTGAACCAATAGCTATAATAAATCTCCTCTTATAACTATCTCTCTATATATCTATATATAAAGATATACAGATATAGATATCCTATTAGTTCTGTTTCTCTAGAGAACACTAATAAAGAGCATATATATAAGACAAATGTTCACAAGTGCTTTGGATGAGCAGTGAGATTTGGAAGTCAGTGGTCAGGTGACCCCCTAAAAGATCCCTCTGTTCCTGAGACTGGGAGATCCTGGGTTGACCCTTTTCCTCTTCCATGGGGTCCCAGGCCTGAGTGGGCAGGAGAGCAATTTCCTGGTCACTTACTGCTAACAATGCATGCAGGAGAGGCTCTGACAAGGCCTGCATCTCCCATCACTTGCAGGGCCCCTGGATCAAGGCCTTGCCTTTATCAAACACCACAACTGACAAGGTAACACAAATCCCAAACATGCTCACTCTGCTGAGAAGGCAAGGGAATGGAGCCCTGATAAAACAGACTTGCTATGACTTCTTCTGGGTTCAGAGGCTGCCTCTTGCGCCTGCTCCCTGAGCTGGAAAGACCCCACCCACAAACCACAGGCATAAACAGACCTGCTGTTTCACCTTCAGAATGTTCACCCCCTTAGACTATAGATAAAAGGCAGGCTGTCTTTAGCCTGCTTCTAATTCCCAGACTAGAGGGTCAATCCACACATTTTACTTCACATCAGATTAGACCCTTGCCCTGAAAACTCAATTCCACTTTTGAGAAACAAGTAATTCTGAAATGCTCTGTTCTCCTTACCCAATTGCACCCTTTTGATACCTTCTCTATTAATCTATTCACATCCTTTCATTGCTCAAAACAGTAAGTAGTAAATGCAATGGTATTAAATGTAAGCAGAAATTACAAATAACCAGTTACTCCTATAATTACTTGTTCATCTGGCTCTCCTGATAGACACCATACCCCTTAAGGGCAGGGCCTGTGGGCATCTTTGCTGCAATCCCAGTATCTAGCATAGAGTCTGAACACGCTGGGTGCCAAGTAAATATTTTTTGAATGGATGAATGTACTAATAATGGAATGAAAAGCTACATGAATAGATGAATAACCCAAGTGGAATTAGAAAGTGAAATCCCACTGGGAAAAGAACTACAGAATATTCTCAGGGGCCCAGCGGGAACAACAGATATACAATAGGCCCAGATTCTGAAGCCAGACAGCCTGGATTTGGCTCTGGTCTCTTCTCTTTAACAACCATGTGCTATGGGGCAAGTTTCGTAAATGTGTTTTGCTCAGTTTCCTCATAAAAAATGGGATAATAATAATACTTTCCTCAAAGGGCTGCCATGAGAATAAAATTAGTTTTTATACAAAAGGACTTAGAATAGTGCCTTATACACAGTAGGTACTATATATGTGTTTGCTGTGTCATTTTATTATCTCTGCCTCTATTCTGCTCTAATGTGTAGAGATGATGAATACTGAGCTCATATCACACTCTCTCTGCTCAATATTGCATTTGAGGGATCATAGTTAGAGTGGGTCAACTATCAAACCCAACCTTGGGTCTTCAGGATGGAGCGGAAACTTGGCAAATGCACACAACTCTGGTGCTTTTGGCAATTGGGAAAGGGAGAAGAAATGTTAGAGGAAAAAGGTAAGCTACAAAGTTATTACATGAAATAATATATGAAGACAAAAAGGAAATCTGCTTATGGGCAATGACAAGACAAAGTACCAAAAATTTGCATTTTTGTTTTGTTTTATTTTGTTTTGCTTTCAGCTTTGTTCATGTTGCTTTAAAGCCAGTTGTGAGTTCCCCAAGATTTCAGAAATTCTCAAAGCCTTGAACCAGGCCTCTGAGGTAGGGGGAGAGGGGACAAAGAATTCCAACACTAGAAATCTTCCAAGTGCTACCTCAAGGAGACAGAGCTCCCTGGCGGGGCTTGGCCACTTCTCACTCATAGCACTCCTTTCTGTCTACAGAAAAGGTCAGGCACCCAGGTCCCACATCACTCAATCATAACTGTTCCTTCATAGATTTCAGTGTCTGCCTAATGCTCTTGTCTGGATTTAATTCCACGATGAATGTAAAGAAAGAGTGAGTGAGAAAGAGGTGTTTATCAGGGTAACCTAACTAGAGAATGAGTCAGTTGTTGAGGGTCATCCTTTCCCCATTAAAAAGAACTCTAGTCAATTCTTTCACGGAACTCAAATAACTTAGCAAAAATATCTAAATAGACACAGTGTCTCCCATCAGGAAATTATCTTAAGCAATGAAAAAAAAGATTAATTTTATTGTCAAGGGAAATATTCTCAAATTCCAGCATAAAGACTATATTTTCACCAAGGGACACATTTTTTTTAATTAGTTGTAGCTCTTCCAATACAATATTCTACTGTTATCTTTTAAAGGAAATTAATATATTCTCACTCAGTTTCTGTTTATTTGGAACATAAGATGTGGGCAGAGAGAAAGACAGGTGTTCACCGTAAGAAAATCTTACTCATTCTCTAATGGCCATTCCATGCTCCCAGGGCCAAAAATGCCTTTAGCTAAATAAATACATCATCGTTCTTAGAAAAAGACTCTTAAAAGACATTCTAGCAGAGTCAGTGGTCGGCTGTCTCTTCACCGTCTTGTAGGAATATATTATATATATAATATATTATAGAATCATATATTATAGAATCATGCTTGACTCCTTGAATTGTTCCTTTCTTTCTTCCTTCATTCAATGATATCTAGTTAGTTCCTACTAGGCATTTCAAATCACAAAATTTATTTGCAAATAAAAGTTGGCTCTACTGGATGGTATAAACGTCTCAACGCCATTGTTGGAATAGGACACCCCACCAGGGCTGTGTTGTTCTGTTCTTGTTTTAGTCATGTTAGACTGTTTTCTTGGTGGAGCAGTCAGAGCTAGCCTCTCCCTTTTCCCCTGCTACTGAGGATTAGAACAGGGTCATACCCAAAAGGAAGCATGTTAAGGGAACTCAACCAATTCTGATGTGGTTGAGCGGGAATTTGTTCAGTAGAAGCCCCTTCTGACTGAGGAGAGGAAAACCACACCCAAGATGATTCTCAATGAAAAGTGGGATTGCCAGGCAAATAAAGAAAATGGCAGGGCTTTCAGCATGGGTTCCTACACTTAAAGCAAATAAAGATTTTTTTAGGGGGGCGAGTAGTGCTTCTACAGGCCCTCATGAGAGGGGAGAGACAGAGTCTAGAGGGTTAGCATGGTTGCTGGGACAGATTCTAGTTCTCAGAATCTTCAGAGATCCTTGCAATAAACTTCTATCACTCCAAGCAAGTGAAACAGATTTTGTCCTCACACTCCAAGGAGCCTGCTCAGTTGAAACTATAGAGCTACCTAAGACTAAAGAACCTCTCTCAACCTGAAACCCAGGAAAACTCCAGGAAATGTGTGTACCAGCTATACTGAAGCCCAGTGCTTTCGGAGCATTATTTCAGAGGATCCCCAGAATAACTGTACCAGACAGGTGGCAATATGCCCATTTTACAAGTGAGAAGCCTGAGACCCTGAGTGGTTAAGTACTTTGCCCAAGGTCATCCAAAGAGCAAGTGACAGAGCTGGGGCACAAACCCAGACTGACTCAAGAGTTCATGTTATTAACATGGGTGGCTAATACACACCATTGTGTGGGATTTTACTAACCCTATAGCAACCCTTTGAGGAGGGTATGATGCATCACCTCTCCTTTAGATAGAAAAAGGCACTGATAAATTTGACTTGGTGGCACTACTGGGATGAGGCCCTCAGGTTTACCTACCTTGGGAGCCCAAACACCTAACCACTATGCTTAAAGAAGGGAGGAGAGGTTCTCCCAAGTGCTACACCACTCTTTTCTGTATGGACACATCTTTACCAAGAACACCAGTGGGGGAGGCGGTTGTTTATTGTAAGCAGCACAGAGGAGGCTGCAGCACACAGTGTTTGTATTTCCCACCCATCATCGCTGGGCATTTTCTACGGGATCCTACCGACCCTTGTCTTCCAGATTCATTTCATACAAAACACAGCCATCCAGAGGGGGCTTTATTGTCAGAAGCTCAACCCTCCTGATACGTTAAGGTTTGTTTCTTTTTTTCATTATTACTTTAACTAACAATGTACCTTGGTTGTTCCTCATGTAACACTGGTTCAGCTGATGGAGAAAGGCACTTAGGAGAAGGGATGACCCAGCTAGCGAGCAGGCCATTGTATCTGAAACAAAAATCAATTGCTCACTATGCAGATTGCAGAAGAAGCTGCAAATAAAATTACTGTAAATTTAATTAAAACATTCCAGCCAAGTCCATACATTTGGTATTGATTAGCTGGCCTGCAATTTCAGGGAGTTAATTAACACAGCCTCTACCTAGGCAACAAGCAAAAGCCAGAGCAGGAGCTGGTGGTCCTAGCAACAGGTAGGCGAAAGCAGCTCACTGATTAAATTAAAAGGAAATACAGAATCTTATTGAATTCTACTTAAATGCAATGATTTAAAAATATGAAGAGGCAACTTAAAGTTCAAAACCCACTTCATGAACATGAGTCACTGTGTGTTTCTAATTGAGCCGGAATGGAGTGTTTGTGCTGAAGGACGGGGAGGCAGGGGCGGGAGGGCAGGGGTTGCTGCAGATACGCCCTTACCATGAGAGTGTTCCCATGCTCAGGGCGCCGACTCCTGCAAGAACTCATTTGAAAGAAGAAAACGGGCTTTACGAATGATCTCCTCAATCCATAAGTAGAATGAGTAAATTATTTTTCCCTTCCATAGAAGAGAGGCAATGGCAAGAAAGCACATTCTGGGGGATTGGTTAATGGAATGCCCACCTTGGAAACTGTGTCTGTACCCTGTGTTAATGCACATGCCCCAGGTCGCTGCCTGTGTGTGCACCCTGGGGCTCTTCCTGGCTTCCCCTGTGCTACAGGTTTTATTTTTTTCAGATAAAAGTAGACTTCTGAATTTGGTGGCTAGATGCAGTATAATTGATGTCTGTGGTCCCTAAGAAAACTTAGCCTTGTACCTACAGGGAGGTAACATCATTTGTGCCTAGCAGGAACTAAACCCCTCCTCTACTGCCACAACCACCCCTCAACATACACCACCTGTTCACGGCTGCCCGAAAGTTCCTCATCAAATCTGACATTCTAGCTTTGAGATTTGTACCCTCTTAAAACAAAATGACCTTAGGAGGAGTGACATGATGATGATGATGATGATGATGAAAAGTTCCTAACTGCCTACTGTCTATCACATGCCAGTAATGATTCTGGGTGCTTTTCTCTATGTTGTTTCATTTAATATTCACAACAAACTCGGAGAAACAGAGGGCTTTAATATTGAGGAAATTGAGGCTCACAAAGGTGAGTTACCCCAAATTACACTGCTGGTGTATGGCAAACCTAGGATTCAAAGTCAGATCTGTTTTCCTCCAAAGTCTGTGCTCTTTTCACCACACCAGCAATTTTCCAGCTTTTGTTATGGAATACAATGCGCCTCTTGATTATTTATTCCAGTGAAATGCTATGTGGAACTCTGATTTATAAACTGTGTTAACTCAAGAGAGGGCACTGGGACAGAGCTTACCTAAACTGCCCACGCATATACCCCAGCCTCACAGAGGCCCCTGAGATGCCTCTGCAGCAACCCTGGGCTCCGAGGGACAGGTGGGCACGGCCCTGGGCTCCACCCTGAGTTCAGCAGAGACAGCAGCCTTGGTGGGCAAACCCACAGCCTGCCTCTCCATCCCTCAAGCTACTGCTGCGGGATTCCAGCTGGAGCTGGCATTGGCTTTTTTCTCACTGAGGATCGCCAACACACACACACACATAATCAAATGGGAAAAAGAGAAAGATCATGCTCCAAAATGTACTTTAGCTGACCTTAGAGAGCATTTTGGAGGGGTTCGGTTGACTTTCCTGATCACATTTGACTTAATGTCTAGAGTGGGCATTAACGGAGCTGATGAGCAGACCTGGAAGAGGATCCCCAGCCCAAGGTTAGTCCAAGCTCCACATGAGGTCTTTGTACCTCTGGGCAAATCACTTCCCTCCCTGCCCCAATTACTTCCTCTGTAAAGTAAAGAGAATTAAGCTATATCGCACATCACAATGGTACACTGTCTCTATCATGATGTTTGCGTGCAACTACTGTATTATGATTGGTTTTAACAAACGTATTTTAAAGGAAATCTTATATATTTGCTATAAATAAAAAACTAAAGTTCTTTTCTAACATGTATTCACACAACCACATAATCACTAAAATGAAAAATAGTGTATTTCTCTTTTACTACTTAAACAAATTGCAAGTACCACCAGTGGTCTGTGTGCCAGGCTTTGAGAGACGCTGGAGAAATTAGGAACTTTTTATCTCTGGATTATTTTGAGAGCTTCTGCCAGCTCTGCCCTTCTGTGATCTAAACTTCCAATCCAGAATGGAAATGGAGATGGCTGAGTAGCAAGTAGGGAGACAGAAGGACATCCAAGGCAGGTAAGGAAGAGAGCAGGTAGCTACCCATGGTGGAGATGCCTGCCGGGTGGTAACACAATCACCAAAGATTCCATTACCCACTCCCTGACTACCTGCACTCACCACCACCTGCCCTGGGGATTTCTTCCACCCTGAAGAGCTGGATGACAAGCAAACACGTGGATCATAACATTCATACTTACACATGGCTCCCAGGGCAGACCCAGGATCCACACAAATTCCATACCAGATCCTCCACTATGCCAGCACCCACTGCTAACTTCCACACAGAGCTGACCTCCAGTTCACAAACTACATTTCACTCCTGTCATCACATCTATCAGATAAGTGGGACCTGAGGCTCATTTTGCAGATGAAGAAACAGAGTCCTGTAGAAGGAAATGAGTCATACTGCACACATCAACTTTCAAATCAAGTCCCATTTCCTCCAAGCCATGGTTGCCTCCAGATGAGTAATACTATGTGTGTCCCAAAATACGAACTGCAGAACTTAACAACTATTTTTTGCAAACTTGGGAGAGCATGAGAATTTCCCAGGGAGTTTGTTGAGGATCTATGCTTCCAATGTCTGGGGACCAGGGGGCAAAGAATGTTCAATTTCTCTAATCGCTGGAGGTGGTTTTGATACCAAAGTATCACACTATACCATACCAGGTAAGGTCCTGGACTAGGAGAGAGCACAGGGTCCTAAGAGTTAAGACCCCAGATCTGCCACTTTCTCTCTCAGCCTTGGTTTCTTCTGTTGTAAACTGAGCGCATCATGCCAGGGCATGAAGGAGTCTTCTAGCCCTCACATTACGGGGCTCTGCAGCCTTGCCTTCACTGGAGTGTACTGTTAAATACACTAATTGGCATGATGTTAATGCATCCTCTCTTTGCCCTTAATAGAGTGTGCATGTTGAGTTTGGGAAGCAGGAGTAAGAAAAAGAGATCTGGAATCAAACTGACTTCACTCAAATCTGTATCTGACTTTCATAAACTCTGTGACGTTAGGTAATTTACTTAACTCTAACTTATGTGAACCTCAGTTTCTCCAACTGTAAAATTGGAACAATTAACACTCATATGGTTGATTTGAAGATTGAATGAGCTATTAACTGTAAAGAACCTAATACAATGCCTGGCATGTCATGAATGTGCAAAACATATTAACCTACTATGAGAATGACTGCTACAGTTTTGCTCTCTGCTCCAACCTTGCCTAATCCTCTCTGCGGTTTAGAAAAAAAGCAAAAACCAAGCAGAACAGCTCCTGTGCTAGAGAGATAGGCCATATGCTTAGACAGCCCCTACACACAGGTGTTCAGCTCCATCTTTCCTAATAAGACAACCATTAGAATTGAGATCCTACAGAGCTGTATTTCAGGAGACAGGGAGAGAGAGGAGGAGTCCACAAACCCTCAGCTCTAATTCTCCAGCCCAAGGTCACTATGCGGCCACCAGTCAGCCCGCCCTACCTGTGTATTGCATCAGCCTATAAAATGACATGAAGTTTCGTGGGCTGCAATTAGGAGAGTGCACACGGATCTGTATCTCTGTGTGGAACCTCATTAAAGGGAGTGATAAAGTGAAGGTCGGCTATCTTTATAAGGACAAGAAGTGAAGAATCAAAAGCCCAGAAAGCCAGGAGGCTAATGAGAAATAGAAGGCACTTTCAGCACTTGGGGATGAAAAGAGGGAAATTTAGGGGGAGCAGAAACATGTCAGAAGCCCCCCAAAATTCACCACAAAAACAATTCTGAAAATACAAACTTTCATAAAGATCTTAAGATCAGAGGCTTCTAAAGAAAATGAGACAAATGCAACAAAACTTTCTATCATGTTAAACCAAAACAAAGACCTCCCCTTATTATGCAACTTTTTGCTGAATACCTACTATGTTCCAAGACTGTAATAGGGTGAGAGAAATACATTATTGAATTACAAATAATCCCTCATTCTAGTACTATTCAATTTCTACATCTCATTATTTCATTTATCCAGCAGCTATTTACTGAGTGCCTCTCTGATCTTCTTAATGCCCCTGAGAGGTGTGGAACAGAAGCGGATGTTGTTTTGACCACCCATCGTGTACTTTGCTTGGGGTAACAGAGTATACGCTGAGGCCACAGACTTGGGCAGTGAGTCATCCCAGTGGATACCATCCTGTGCTCACAGGGATGGCCTGGAATGGGCCCATGAGCACAACCTGATCAGAACCCTGCTCTGAGACTTTCTCACTGGACACCATGATCACATGTCAGGGAGATGTAGGACTATGGCCCCATGGCTGTGATGGGGCTACAGCCCTCAGCAGGTGGAGGAGAATGACTTCAGGAATAGCAAATGAAGTGACACACAAAGAAAAGCAGAAGAGTGTGTATGTGTGTGTGTGTGTATGTATGTGAGTATGTACACATGAAAGTGTGTATGAGAGACAGAGACAGAGACAGAGATGAGGGTAGAGTAACTTCAGGGTGTTTGATTACCAGGATCTGCAATACCTAAGCCAACTTCCCTCTTGCCCTTTCCTCGTCCGGTTATAAAAATCCAAGAATTATCTCATTAGAGTTGGCTTCGTAACAAAGAAGGGAAAATTAAAAAAAAAAAAAAAATAAGCCATGATCCCAACTTTCAAGGAGCTTAGAACGAAGTTAAAGAGCCAAGTACAGCTATTTGAACCCATAACCATCACAAGTATACACTTATAATATCCCACAAGGATATAAAAGGCCATAGAACAGAAGGCTCGTCTAATGGTTGTGTTCTGTGGCACTAAACAATATCTGCTATTCTCTCTTTCAAACTGTTTCACTGCATTCCATAAATCAGTTCTTTAGAATAAGAAGATTAAGGCACAAACCCCATAGAAACCTATTATTCTAAGTAAATACAGTGGGCTACGGCCACATTTCCCAGAGAGGGTTCCTTGAAATGCTAGCCTGAAATATGTGAGGCTGAGTCTATTCTTCTCAAAATGGCATGTCCTGTGCCCAGCAGAGAGCCTAGTCTGTGGGAAGCACCAAATAAATGTCTGTTAAATCAGCGAATGAAGCTGCAGCGCAAAACTAGTGTGTTGTCAAATAAGTTTGGGAAATGTTACATGTTTTATCTTCATAGAGATCCCCAGTGCAGATAAGCAAAAATAAAGGCTCTGAGAAGTTCTACAAGGCAGAAGCATGTGTCCCTTTCTTTAGCACATTGTTCTCCAGATCTTTTATCACTAAGGAGTCCGTTTTGCTGCACAACACCAATTAGCTCCTTCCACACCATGGACTTACTATGTGGAACATGCATGGGGAACACTGGACAAGTGTCCCTGGGAGATGAGCGAACCTTTCCCACAGCCCAGCCTAGGCACATCTAGATCATGTTAATCAGGATGCCTTTGAGCTTCCCAGCTGCACCTTCTCCACATTTCCCCACTGTGTCCAGTTCAAAATGTCTGTTTTCCAAAGGCCGGGAGCAAGGGGTGTAGCTTCCTAACCTAGCCAGAAGACTATGCACATGCCCTGCCACGCCCACACATCCACACCCCCCAAACACACGCACTGGGGGGCAAGAGAGGGCGATCTTAACCAGACAGCATTTAAATACCAAGGCAAGGAGACAA
Source organism: Cheirogaleus medius (assembly GCA_008086735.1). NCBI lineage: Eukaryota > Metazoa > Chordata > Mammalia > Primates > Cheirogaleidae > Cheirogaleus > Cheirogaleus medius. Next base: position 4,793,218 of record VBSM01003206.1, read on the forward strand.
GCCTCAAATCAGAATGTAACAGGCTGGCACAAATTAGGAAAGATTAATGGAGTCAGACGCACGCTTTGAGTCACTTGTAGATAATCAGCAGGTTCTCACTAGCATTATCCTAATCCAGCACCACAGTAGAAGAAAATCCACTCGATGGCTCTCATGGTCAACTCCACAGGAAACCAATGAGCTGGGTATTAATTTACAGAAAAGATCGGGGCCAGAGCAAAAGGGGCAGAGAGTTAATTCTAGGTATGAAATGCTGCCAGAACTCAGGAGCTCTGCTTCTTTAGGAAAGTCTGCCATTCCCCACAAGAAAATTAAATAGTTACAATGATTAATTACATCCACTGGAGTTAGTCTTTGCAAAGAAGGTCCTAAGAGCTTTGCCCAGGAGTTGAGTCTTGGAAGTTCTTAGCCCAATGTATATTGGGATGAGTAGCAAAATGGACAGCCAAGGTAGCTCTGACCCTTTCAGCAGTGGCTTTTTTTTTAGATGTGGAGATAGAAAATGGGATATAGCCACTCTTTTAAAGAAAAGGGGAGCAGGAGGGGTGATCATGGTGGACTTCTTTAACCAGTTACTTAAAACTTTTGTTATAATCTTTATGTAAAACCTTCCCTGACTTTGATGATCATGTCAATAGTTGATCTATCCTGCATGATGTTCTTCATTCCTCTACTTAATTCTCCACTTCATCTGAATAATTACTCATCCTGTACTCCCTGTAGTTCTCAGGGGGCGGCCAATCACCTTGACCAGGCCCTTGCACCTGGAGGTTGATATATGCCCTAGAATTAACCAATCATACTACATAATTCCCTTTGTCCCAATGATTGGTCCAGGGATAAACATGTGACCCATGTCATCCAACCACAAGGCTTCTCACAATTGTCCTGTAAATCCCGGAAGAGGAACTCATTCTTGCCACTGAATGAGCTGGATTTATTTTTTTCTAGAATTGCTGGCAGCCATCTTCCCATTGGGAAGAAAGAACAAAGCTAACACAGAGAGAATCAGAACACAGAGAATTAGAATTGGTGAGGCAGGAATAATAGCGCAAGAGAGAAAGAGAGAGAGATTGATTTGATGACACCATCTGAACTCCTTGATAGGGGCAAACCTGGAGATAATCTGTGTTAGTTTTTCTATCACAACCAGATGAATCTCGACCTATACAGTGGCCACACCAAAACTGGATCAGCTTATTTAGTTTATAACAAACTTATCATCTTACAGTTCTGCATGTCAGAAATCCAAAGTCTCACTGGGCTTGGCAGGGCTATTTCCTAATGCAGGTTCTGAGGGCAGAATCTGTTTCCTTGCCTTTGTCAGCTTCTAGAGGCCACCTGCATTCCCTGGCTCGTGCCCCTTCCTCACCTCACTCCATCCTTTAGCTTCTGTTGCCACACTTAACTTTGACCTTCCTGCCTCCCTCTTGCAAGGACCCTTGTGATTACATTCAATCCATCTAAACAATCCAAGATAAGCTCCCCATCTCACGTCTTTAACTTAATCACATCTACAAAGTCTCCTTTACCATGGAAAGTGACATATTCACAAGCTCCAAGGATTAGGAAGTGGGCATCTTCAAAAGGCCACTATTCAGCCTACCATAGTTGGTATGCAAAAAATATGTATATTTTTTGAGACAGAGTCTCACTCTGTTGCCTGGGCTAGAGTGCCATGGCATCAGCCTAGCTCACAGCAACCTCAAACTCCTGGGCTCAAAAGATCCTCTTGCCTCAGCCTCCCGAGTAGCTGGGACTACAGGCATGCACCACCATGCCTGGCTAATTTTTTGTATATATTTTTAGTTGGCCAATTAATTTCTTTCTATTTTTAGTAGAGACGGAGTCTCGCTCTTGCTCAGGCTGGTTCGAACTCCTGACCTTGAGCGATCCTCCTGCCTTGGCATCCCAGAGTGCTGAGATTGCAGGTGTGAGCCACCGCGCCTGGTCTAGTATGCAAGAAATATTTGTAGGAAAAATGTATGTGAAATATTTAGTCTTTCCAAAGCCCAATGTTGTAATCATCTTCAATATAAGGAAAGGCACAAGATTATGGCAGAGGACAAAAAAGGATATAGCCACTAAGTCCTCCCTATGGGACTTGGGGTCTGTCTCCATTGTCATTTTACCAGTCTGAACTCCTACTGGGTTCATTGCCTTTGTGCAGTGCACATTATTCAAATGTAGCTCCCCACAGAAATATGAATTTCCAGCACTAATAGGAAAGAAATATTGGAACCCAAATATCGGAGCCCTCTTAAACCATTACTTGGATCTAAGCACTAGGCTTGCCTGAAAAGGAGAACATCACAGATCTACCTACTAGTGGGCAAGACTCATGCTCTGGGAGCCAAGACTGCTATTTTTTGAGATGCTGCGTGGGGCTCACAAGATTGCTCTTGAATGTCTGACATAAGCTGTTGTGCTCAGAATGCAAGGCTTTGCAACTCCTAATTGTATGCTCTTCTCTAGTGGTTCCCAAGCAGGGGTGATTTTGCCCACCCTACCACAAGCCCCCAGGGATATCTGGCAATGTCTCTATACATTTTTGTTTGTCACAACTAGGAAGAGGCCCAGGGTGATGATACATATCTTACATTGCACAGGACAATGCTCACAACTAAAAATTATCTGGCCCAAACATGTCAAGAAGTGCCCAGATTGAGAAGTCTTGCTCATATCATTATATATTTCTAACAGTTCGAAGGATAAAGGGTCTGGCCGCCAGAGGTTACCCCACTGGAAAATCTCCTAAGATTGACATAAAACTTTAAAATTTAAGTAATACAGGGCTTTTTTCCTTTCATGCAAAAGACATTTGCCAAATTATTTAACTTATGATGTAAATTATTGCTGCAATAAAAATATATCCTTTGGAAATATGACTGCAAAAAAGCAGAGACATGAGTCAAGCCAAGAGTTGGCTTCAACTAGAATAGCAACGGGCAGTGAGGGTTGGGTGCCAAAGGAAATCAGGCATATGATTCTTTTTTTTTTCCTGCATCAACTGGTCTTGGCTCATGTGCTAGCATGAGTACTTCTCCAATGTGGCTTTGGCAAAATGGTCAGTCTTAACCATGATTCTGAACTTGTTTTGTGACAACACAGATTAAAATGAGATGCTTCTTGCATTAACAAAAGTGGTTTTTCTTTGCCAACCCCTAAAGCTCTCCCTCTGAGTGTGAGGGAAAGACAGAGGTTTACTAAGGCAAGAGCAATTTCACATGGCTTTGGGCTGGGGAAGCTGGTTTAAACCTTCGCACCTCTGTTTTCTAGCTGTGTGACTTTGGGAAAATTACACTTTGAGTCACTTTTCTCACCTGTGATATGGGGATAGTAATTGTATGTACTTCACAGAGTAGTAAAGATTAAATGAGATAACCAAGCAAAGCAATTAGCTCAGAGCCTGGCACATGGTTAGCCTTTGAATGTCAGCCCTTAGCAACACCATCCTTATCGTTGCGGGAAGTACTACAGGGAAGGGGAGTAAAAACGAATAAGGGGCATGATGATGTGCTACGCCCTGGAGGCAGAATGTTCCCATGAAAAGACTTCACCATGTCACATCTGTGACAGAGCTCCCGCTTTGCTCCTTGCTATTGCCATGAGCATGGCCACATCAACTGACAGCCTCTGAGCCTCAACTTTCCTATCAGTGAAATGGAGATCTGGTCCTGCTCAGGACAGCCATGAGGGTGTGAAAATGTTACCATGTGTTGGAGAAAACAGACTCTGAAGCCAGGCTGCCAAGGTTCAAATACACCAATCGCTGGCCAAATGACCTTGAGTGACTCAATTCTGCCATGCCTCAAGTTCCTCCCTCTGTCAAATGGGAATAATAATAGTTACTATTAGGATGTAAGAAACATAAAGGCAGGGATCCTTGTCTGCTTTGTTTATGGCTATAACCTCAGCATCCCAGACTTGAGTCTACTACATGGCTGGCATTCAACAAGTATTTGTTGAATAAATGAATGAAATAACAGTCCCTCTCTAATAGACTGCAGCGTGACGTAAATGGGATTTTATCTGTGAAGGGCATAGAATGGTGCCTGGCCATGGTACACATACAGGTAACACTATCATAATACTAGTAATAAGCCTTATTCAAATGAGGGATCATGAACTCTAAATACACACAGCGATAGCCTTAGGTTGGGCCACCAGAGCCAGGAACAGCCACGGGTATATAGTCAAGGCAGTCCAGAGTGCTTCTCCCTTCTTAGCCTGCTCTCTACTCCATGGTTTTCTACTGTCCCTCTGGCCAGCGTTACCTGAAGTTTATGTTCCCCCATGTTTATATTCTTGGTTTATTCTCCAGCTAGGTGCACACATCAGACCCCTTGCTGAGCATCCAAGGTTCTTGAGTGTCTCTAATGCAGTGTGTCTGTCCCTCCATTGGTCTCTGCAGCTTTGCTTCAGCAAGATGGGCCTATCTGGAGAAAGTGTTTAGCAGAGAGATTGCCTATGAGAGGCCCTGTGTACACTTTAAATCTTAGCTAGAGTAGACATTCCTGGATGGCCCTTCCTGGTAGTTATGAAGATGACCACTCGACTTCCATTTCACCTGTCTTCTACTGGCTATAGAGGCTATAAAACTAAATACGCTGCTTCTCAGACTCCCCAAGTTTCAAGATGTCATTTAGCTTTGGGCAAGTAAATGCACAAGATCTGGAAGAAGGCAGTAAAGCAGAGATGACCACACTTCTGCTGTTTCTGCTGGCTAGTGTTGCCACGAAAATATTTGATTTTTCTAAGGTAGGGTTACCAGACTTTCAGGAAAGGGACTGAGCAGCTCTGAGGATATTGTGAAGCAGGATGGAGGGCATCATTTTTCCTGGTGTGGATTCAGCAGGTGTGGCATGGCTCTGGAGCCAGTGGTTCCAATGGTGGCTTCCTGATCCCTGGATCACAGCAAGGAGTTATAAACAGGAGACAGACTTGGTAGGGCAGCCTCTCAATTCTCCAGTGTCCTGAGTATGATAGATGGGTCGTTCCCTACATGGATCAATTCTTTATTACCTTTCTGAAAGTCATTTTTGAAGCCCAATCCTAGGTCTTCCAAACATCTTCTAAGCATTGAATATCCTGTAATAAATTGCTATCAGCTTAAAACAGCAATTTGTGTGTTCGGCCACTCTGAGCCATGACTAATAGACCCCTCTTTTCTGCTAATACTTCTGATTTTCAGCTGAATCTCCAACCTGTCCCACCTCAGTCATCCTAGGCCCTGATAGGTGGAACATACAACCCAAGCGTAAGCCAATGAGCACCCCGAGTCCTCCTCACATAGTCACTGCATTAGGGGTGAGGATGTGGCCCAAGCTTCCCAAATGGAGTGAATCTTGGGGAGTTTTCTGGGCTGCATGATCAATCATTTGCAATTAAAAAGTCATGATTGTCATACTACCCAATATAATTAATAATACTTTATTTTGTGGGCCTATCTCTGCTTCTAGAAGCCAAAGGCTAGTGCAAATGTTTCCTGGGAAAGAAACAATTTTGTGCAATGGACTGTGCAGAATCTGCAGCCAGAAGCTACCACTTGGCTTGTCTCTCTACCCCTGGGCTGCCCCAGGCCCTTTTCCTCCTAATGTCTGTGGACATCCATTCTAAGATCTGAAATTCCTTCTCTGTGTAACTCACCCCACTAGCCTTGGCTTCTGAGAAAAAGGAGAGTTTGTTTGTCAATTGTTATAATTGATTTGTTTCTCTCCAACTGTGTACTGATTCCCTTGCTGTAGATAGCAAATCTGGGGCCTAGAGCACCAGGAAGTCTACTATTAGCTACACGTCACTTGCCATGTGAAAGAAGCATGGATTTGGGTGGCCATGGAGATGATGAACGGTTTGGGAAGTGTGAGAGCCAGAACTGAGGTAGTTTTGCTTGGAGGAGAGAAGTGTGAGAAGGTCTTAAAAAGGTCAAGAAGGAATGTACAAGAACATGCATACTCCATGGCCCTTGCCATAATTCTGGACACAGGTCCCATTGTTGAAAGTCACAGCCACTCAAACTTGGCCACCAGGGAACTTTTGCAATGACCACTGTTCCTATGCATAGTCTGGGGTCCAAGGTGTCTCAGATATAAGATGATTCTTACTTTGTGTGGGATTGGATGAAAGAAAAATTGTAGAAGAGAAAATATTAGGCCTTGGTGTGGCCTCCTACCTCCTCAGACACCCAGGAGCTTCTTCTGTTCCACCTGCCTGGTGCCCACTGCCATCTACTCTTCAAGGCCAGGCTTCTGGGTTTCAGGCCTTAACTATTCCTGCATCAGGACCAATCCATCTTTGTTTCCAGTAATGATCACACAAGATACCAATGTAGTATACACACACACATCAGCATAGCAACAATTACCAATGCACTTTATGTGTGGTCCTCTCTTCTTCACATGCCAGACTCCAAAGACCACCTGAGAGTGGGTTTTCAGGCAATGTGGAAGGTCAATGTCAAAGAGATTTGCATTGCCACTGTGCCATTGTCTTGTAGCACATAGAGGAATCTAGTGCCTCCTCTAAGATAATGAAAATGAAAGAAGCATTTCTGAAACGATATCCAATACAGCCTCATATTTATCTAGCACTTGACAATCACCCTGAACTTTGGCTCATAAAATCCTCTCCTTTGATCTTCCCAGGGGCTTAGAAAGTCTGCAGGGCAAATGGTTCCCTTAGTGCCACTGTATAGATGAGGAGATGTCCAGGCACAGAGATGTCCAGTGACTTCTCAAGTTCAAGTAGCTATTATGAAGTAGAGTCAAGATTCAAATTCAGATTGCTCAATATTTAACCCAGTGTACTCTTCTGCTCTGCAGTACAAGAAGATGTCTAATCCTTTACAGGATTCACTAGCATCTGCCAATTGTGCATAGGAGGATCTAACATAATTTGGATTGATGGCTTCAGTTTATGACTTTCTTGTTTTGAAAGTGCCCAAGAAAACATAGCAGTCTAACATGTCAGAGGCTAACAGGAAATTCAGCAACATCTCCCATTTTTGTCATCCTATCACCAAGAATTTAGGGATAAGCAAGACAGAAAACAGACAACTCAAGCTTGAGATCACCTACCAGAGCTTGCTCCTAAGCAGCAACAGCCAGATGCTCTCACAGCATCTCTGGAAGATATCAGTGACCATCCTTCACTTTAATGGCATGATAATCGGAGTGAAGACACATTGGAATCAGAAGACACTGGAATCCACATGCCATCCTCCTGAATTTGCAATTAGGGAGAGCTGTGAATGGTGATACAAGCCATCAGGACCAGCCACAGTGAGAAGTCTTGGAAGTAAAGACAGAAAGGCTGTGACTAGCAGATAAGACACCAAACAGGAGAGCATGAATAGCACTGTACGATTTCACCAACTGTAACATCTTTACCTTCTCTGTGGCTTGTATTTCCCAGGGAAGGCTTCAGATGAGCTGGATTTAGTTAATATGCACAGGAACATCCGATCAATGTGCTAAATAAGTAGGCTCCGACCACTTTTACTTTCCCTCTTCGCTCGCTTTCAATATTAAGATTGAGGCATTGACTGGTATTCTTCCTGCAGGTTGGAGAGGAATATTACAAAATGCATTTGCAAGCAGGCTAAATCATGATTGACAAAACGAAATTTGTTAATACAATGGTTTGAGGCACTTGATGGAAATTTTTGTCAACAGTGTAGATTAAGGGATTCAAAAAAAATGAAATTTGCAGATGAAATGGCTTTGATGTTTCTCATGAAAAGCATTTTGTTGACAGACTGGATCAGAGTGAAAAAATGTGCATTTTCTCAATGCATGCATTTTAAGTCTTTGACAAAACACATATTAGTCCTGCTGTTTTTGCTCATTTGTCATATTCTCCATTGGCCTCGCCTCTAGCCATAAAAAGGGATCAGATGTGAGTAGAAACAGTGGAAAACCACCTAAAGAAAGTGTCAGATTGGTCTCACGAGTCATGAAGTATGGCCATGTCATTTTTTCAAGTGCTTTTTGACTAGGTCCCAAACACATTTTTTAATCTTATTCTATAAATTCCTCTAAGAATAAAATTCTTTCCCATTTAGAAAAAAGATCTTCTGGTAACAGTCAGGACAGTTTGGGTTATAAGTAAAGAAACCAGAGAAGATTTATAAGCCACTGGTTCTCAAAGTGTGGTTCCCAAGCCAAGAACACAAGCATCTCCTGGAAAATCATTTGAAATGCAATGTCTAAGGCCCCACCTTAGATCTATGTGCAGGTAGGGCACAGCAATCTGCATTTTAACAAGTCCTTCAGGTGATTTGATGCAAACCAAAGTTTGAGATCAACTTTCAGTTAATGTAACTGAAAAGTTCATGGAAAGATAGATGAGGCTTCAAAGCTGGCTGTACCCAGAAGCTCAACCAATATCATTAGGACCCAAGTATCCATTTCTCTTCCTTCCTCTAGAGTGGTTGTACTCTTAGATAACTTCTCCCTACATGATGGAAAATGTCAGCAGCTCCAGGCTTATGTCCCATTTTCTTGACTACCCCAGAAGAAAAAGAATGCTTTTCCCCTAGAGCATCAATAAAAGTCCCAAGATGGAGTCTCATTTGTCTTGATTAATCCAGCCCAGGTGTTATGCCCCTCCCTGAATAAGAGAAACTCAGAGTTTGACATCCTCAGATCAGTCATGGTTTACATGTCAGGGGTAGTTTGAACTCTAAACGCTCAAGGACAGAGAGTAAGGAGGAATGGAAAATCCCTAGAAACCCAATGTAAATGCAGAAAGATAGGGAATGGGTGCTAGAGAGATACACTCCTTGGCCATATTGATAAATTCCAGATTAAGGTAAGAGTGGCTTCCCTAAGTCCACACACACATCTTACATTAGTGTCTCTCTAGTCAGGGGTCCTCAAACTATGGCCCGTGGGCCACACGCAGCCCACTGAGGACATTTATCTGGCCCGCCAGGTGTTTTTGCCGCTGCTGCCTGTCCTGCTTAGCAGCCAACTCGTCCTGGGCCCACAGTGAGCATGTGTGGAATGTGCGCCCGCACTCTCCAACGGCCCTCCAATGGTCTGAGGGACAGTGAACTGGCCCCCTGTTTAAAAAGTTTGAGGACCCCTGCCTAGATTCTGGGAAAGGAACTCTACTACCCCTTTAATCTCATCCTCTTCCTCAGTCTCTCTCTTGCTTCCTGGTTAATGCAAAGAGTGGAAGATTAGTTCTTAATAAATGTAATCCAGAAGCTGCTAGCAAAAGAACTGAGAGAGAAGATTCCACAGCAAAGCCCACATGTCCCTAGATAAAGAAGGCTCCTGAAGGTTGGTGATAGGGAGGAGTCCAGGAGCATCAGGCATAGCTCTGCACAGGTGGGGGAGGTGGCCATCTTTGACTCTGCTGCCATTCACTTGTGACAGTCTCACTCAGTAGAGCCTTTTATTTCCCTGTAGTTCACAGAGGAATTTATTTTGCAGAGGCATAAAGAACTCAAGTACATGATTTGGCTTTCATCTTCAAACCATGACTGAGACTTTGAGCTGTCATAGTTGTGCCATCTCAGCAACCCAAATTCAGTGTTTTACAAAAGAGAGAGAAGAAAGAAAACTTTACCCATTCCCTGTACCGTCATCTCCACCCAGAACAAGAAATGTTTTCCCAACTTGGAACAGATGAAAATGCTCCACAAGTAATCTCATTTTGACTTGAGAATTACTATCAGGAACAAATGTCTTGTCAAATGCCTCTTATACGGCTCTTCCCAATATAACTTGTTCATTTGTGCCCTGCCTTCACCACTGGGATCTTCCCAAAGGTAGGGGTTATGTTTAATCCCTCCCTGTATCTCCAAAGCTGCACACGGAATCTGGCACCGAGTCAGGGCTGATATAGATGAGTTGCGCTGAACTGAGTGGGAAAAGTGGCCTGTTTCCCATAATCTTTCTTCTCTACTTTATGTGGCCCTATTGCAGCATAAGCCTGACTGTTGTCTGGTTTCTGTGAGAGAACATTTGTTCCCTTATTGCTAGACAGGCTATTGCCAAGATGGGCTGCTTTAAGGGCTACATCTAATGCCACCTTTCTCCCTTCTACAATTTAGCTATGTTAGGATGACCTTCAGACAGTTTTACACCCAACACTCTCACGGGACCACTAGAGGGCAGCAGAGAACACAGTGATGGCACGAGGGCCATTTTGTCCAGCCTTTGTCTTCAGCTCTCCAATTCCCTCAATTTTCCCAGCTTTCATCCTTTTGTTAACTTTGTCTTTATGGGTGCAAGTTTCAGTACAGAACAGCCTGGTTTGTTTTAGAGCAAGAAAAACCACTCCCTTTTTTTCTTTCTGTCTTTTAATGTGATTCCTCAGAAAAATAATTTCATGGATGAGCCAAATCACTCAAAGTTTACAAAATGCACTTGTTTCTTTTTTTTTTAATATGGCCTCCCCTTTAAAAAAAATAAATAAATAAAATCTTATCTACTACATTAGCCTAGAGCTTTCCCTTCTGAGCGCCTTTTCTATAAGATCTTTAACTGAGCTGTTCGATCACTCACTTCGGCCTTCATTCTTCTTGTGATCCAAAATCCAGTCTGGGAAAAAGCTCTCATTGGAAGGATAATTAAAGTAGATGAACAAGTCCTTCAGTCCTAGTTAATCCCAGTAAGCCTAATTCAACTTCTATAGATGGAAGGATAAAAGTGTTCTCCCATCAGGGTCATTCATAGATGGACTGCAGCCTACACCAAGAAATCAGGCCCTGGATAAACACAAGGTCACAGAGACCAAGTTTCTACATAAGTAAGATTTAATTTGGTCTAGGTTTGATCCAATTTCACAGATCAAGGAATCACTGCCAAAAAAAAAAAAGCTACTTAGACCTAAATTTCAGGGCAAACCAACACCTTGAATCCTTGCCTCCATGCAAAATTTCCCTTCAAGTTCCAGGAACATGATCTCAATTTGGCATGCAAATTGGAAGAGGCTTTTAAAATAACTATTTAGCAATAGTGATTAAAATGAATTATTCCATTTTCTAGAAAGGTACCCTACATAAACATACACATGCATATATATGCATGTTCACATAGGAATACTCATTTCAGAATTATTTACTATAGCAAATAATTGAAAACAACATAAATGTCCATCAATAAGAGATTATTTCAATGTATTTTGATGTACCCATACTATGAAGTACCATACAACTAAAAAAGGGAAAAAAAAGAATGAGATAGATCTGTTTTTAATGAAGGGAAGTGTAGCTGAAAATTGTTAATAGCAATTGTACTATAAAATTTTAGATAGATATTCTTCATTTTAAAAACTATATGTGTATGTATGTAAATGCAAATACAGCTTTTTTTTTTTTACCAGGGCTAGAAGGATTCACATAAAACTTGTTTAAGGGAGCACTGTAGATCTAAGAGGGGTAAATAGGTAGAAATTTTATTATATTCTGGTACCAATTGTGCAATTACTTTTTTAAAAAGTCCCTAAAGTTGCTTACACAATTGAGCTCAAATTGGCCAATATCATACTTGGTCATTGTAATTCTTTATTCCCTAAAATTATATTTCAGGCACTATCTATCTAGCATTTGGTCTTCATATCCCAAGGACAAAGCAAAAGTTGTAAGTTTTCACTTTTCAAAGATGTTTGGAAACCAATCCAACCCTGCTAGCATGAGCAAACACAGTATACACAGAAAATGAATACACATCATTCTCAAACTGAAAGTGAGCAAATGTCCTCCTACTATTAGCTCTGCCCAGAGACATATGCAAAATTAGAGTCTCAAAGCCAGGAAGAGACCTCAGAGTGTTTTTGCTCAACGCCCCCCCCCCCCGCCCCATTCACAGATGAAGAAAGGCAAGCTCGGGAGGTTGTGTGGCAACTCCAGTCCATAAAAATGACAGGCCAGTTCTTGGGGTTCCCTGGCCATATCACTGAGTGGTCATGTCATTTCTCATTGAAAACCAGAATACTTTTGAGAGTGAAAAGTGGTGTTATTCATGATTACTCTAGAACAACAGTTGTAAATTAGGACTGTCCTGGGACAACTGAACACATAGTCCTTGTACCAATCCCCCTTCACCCACCTTAAATCCCAAAGAAGCCGACCTGTGGAGTTTGCACCCCACCCCACTCCCCCACAATGTGAGACCTTGATGAGAAGCCTTCCTTTACAGAAGTCATCTAAAGTGTAGTGGTGAGTTTTTATTCTAGTTAAATATTCACTAACAGTCATCTTCCTGGCTCCTCAGAAGAAAGAAACTAGCAAATAATTTAATTAGTCCTGAGAGAAATAAAACTAAAACAAGACTATTGTTTTTCTCTAACGTTCTCTCAATTAATCTCAGAGTCCCTGGAAGATGACACAGGCATCTGGTTCTAGCATTCTAATCTTCCTGATGGGTTTTGCCAGATTTAGTGAATAAAAATACAGAACACCCAGTTAAGTTTGATTTTCAGATTAACATGCAACATTTGAGACGTACTTACACTAAAAAATTATTGCATGTTTATCTGAAAGCCAAATTTAACTGGACACCTTATATTTTCTCTAACAACTCTGCCACTGAACTCACATCTGCCTCACTTTTCTGAAGCTCTGAAACATGTCACTGATCTATTGGGCTTTTAGAACTACAGGTTGGTGCTGTGGGAGAGAAGCCACAATGGGAACAGATAGAATAACCGTATGAAATATTTCCTTGTACCTGCCTTGTTCAAAGCCCTGTGGGAGGCACCTTGAGCCAGTGATCAAATCAAATTTCTTTGTCCTACAATTGCTCTGTGTCATGCCGTGACTTCCACAGTTTCCTGGACCACGACAGCCACTTGTGACTTTGTCCAGGCTCTTATGCCTCCCCAGATACTTTCTTCATCTCAGCCTGACAAAACCCTACTTATCTCTTAAGTCAGGTGGAAGAGACCTCACCCCAACACAGCATCTATCCATCCTCTTCACCTGCCTTATTTTCTTCACATCGCTACACTACCTGACACTGCAGGCTGCTGTTTTTGTTTTCTGGCTTGTCTGTCTTCCCCCTGTAGAATGGAAGCTCCATGAGGTCAAGGGCTCTGGTGGCCTTGGCCACCACCATCTCCAGTGCCTACAAGACTGTGCAGTGCTTACAAACAGCCGGAGAACGAACACATGGAAGTCACTTCCACTGGAAGCCTCTCCTGACCACCCCGAGGAAAAATTAATGACTCCCCCTTGGCAATCCCACTGCCCACTGCTCCCTTTCATCTAGACACACATTCAAAAAATAGTTATTAAGCACCAACTGCACACAAAGAATGCAGCACATCACATAACTTAGTTTCATATTCATCTATCTCCACACTAATTAATGACATTCTTGAGGACAGAGAATGACTTATTCACTCTTGGAATGGCCCCAACAACCAGGACAGTGTTAGAAGGTGCTTGTTAAGTGGGTTCATTTAAATTACTAGATATTTGGGGCCATGTAGTTAAAAGAGCTTTTTCCCTTAGTTTATTATAATTAAGACAGCATGTTTTAAAACTGCTTTTATAATTGATATATACATTTTTTTTAATTAAAAGATCAGTTTGGGTAAGTTTGTGGGTAAAAGACTGCTTTCATTCTTTGCATACAGGTGGACCCTTTCTGGAGACTGGCTGGCTCCTTGTAAAGATATAATGCCCTTTGACATCACAATTCCACCTCTAGGAATTTGTCCTAAGGGAGAAGAACATGCACAGAAGAGGTTCGTGCCATCAATGTGTACAATAATTTATGGGTAGAAATAATATAATCAAATATCAATGTAGAACTATGCAGCTATAAAAAATCATTTGTTAGAATATTTAAGAATGTCAACAAATATTCAAGATCTAATGTTAATGGAATAATGGCATTCTCAATGTGATCTTATTTTGATAAGGAAAAAGAACATATACATACACACACAAATACACATACACACACACAGATGAGTGATGTATATAACCAAAATGTTACCAGTAGCTAAATTTAGGTGTAGTATTATAGGTGCTTTTAATATCTTCAGTTTTTAAAAGTTTTTACAATAAAAAATTTCTACACCAAGAGTGTATTACTTTACACTCTTTCTACACCAAGAATGAACCCTAATATAACCTATGGACTCTGGGTGATAATGATGTGCCAATGAAGGTTCAGTGACTATAACAAATAGACCACTGTGGTGTGGGATGTTGATAATCGGGGAGGCTGTCTGTGGTGGGGGAGGAGTTTGTGGGAACTCTGTACTCTCTGCTCAATTTTTCCGTGAACCTAAAACTTCTCTAAAAAGTAAAGTCTACATGAAAAAAGTTATTACTTTGCTAATAAGACCAAATATAACTAACTTAAAGGGGAAAAATGTCTTGAGAATTGGAGAAGATCAAGTAAACTGAGAATGAGTTACTTGAAGACACTGGAAATCAGCCAAGCTGAGAGAAGGTAGCCTAATGCCCAGAGCTCTGAAAGCCTGAGGGGATCTGCTTGCTTGCTCTCTTGCTGGGGAGAGTCACTGCCTGAGTCCTGGAGAGAAGGGAGACCTTTGAGAAGGTTCAGTTGTGCATACACACACATATAAACACACATGCACACATACAGCCATGTTCCCTTTCCCCATAAACATGCATATCTCCTTATGCACACTCACAAAGGAAAAGCTATCCGAAAACCTTCTTTAGATACCCTGTTAGAAAAACCAGCTCAGGGAATTCTGTGTCTCCCCGAAGGCTGATCACGAAAATATTAATACTTGGGGGATTTTCAGGTTCCATTTTTACCAGTGCATAACCTATCCCCGTATTAAGTGAAATTTGGGGGTGGAGGGTTGTTTTGATTGGATCTGGAAATTATTTTACCGCTGAGAATCCACAATCCCCCACCCCCTGGGCTCCCCCTCCCCCAGGGCAAATCAAGAAAGTTTCAGCTTCTGATTAAAACAAGGTAACAATAACCAATTCTGGGAGCCCCAGAACAAAGTAGACAACCATTAGCTTTGAAAATGCCTTTTCCCCTCCTGTTTAGGTCTGTTATCTTCTTGCTTCAAATCACGGACACTGCAACCCTCCAGGTCTGGTTCCCAGTGGGAAGTATTAACAGCTTCCTGACTCAGTCACTCACACTCTCCTCCAAAAATGCACAGAAAAGTCGTTAAAGGCACTTAGTTATGTAAGGAGGCACTGTGAGGCCTTGTTATTCTGGGAAGCAGAGAAGGCATAGCTCATCAGCTTTCTTAAGAGGATGAAAGACGATGATATGTGTAAGGCATTCAGGGCAGTACAAAAGAGGTACACAGTAGGTGTACCTGTTGAGTGGTAGTTGCAGACATAATTGTTATTGATCGTGATATGTCATCATAATTAAAGAATGCTGATGAATTCAGGATGAAAAAGACTGGAGATGCATGTGCTCAGTCACTAGCTAGCTGTTTATCTGCCTTTTGTGCATCTCATTTTACTGCCTATAAAATCAGAGTGTTGAGCTAGAGGCAATCTGTTCGCAAATCCAGCTTTAAAATACAGATTCCAGGACCAGACCTTGCCCTTCTAAATTAGAACCACAGGGTGGGGGGAGTCCTAGGATCTATATGTTTTTTAAAGATCCTCGGGTATTTTGACTTAGACACAGTCAACAAAAAAGAGTTTGGGCACTGCTGAATTATATGTATCTCTGGCCTTTTCCACTTCTAACATCTCCTGACTCAAAAGAAATCAAAGTGATGCCCAAAGGACCGCCGTGTGCAGAGATGTGATCATCCAAACCTTTATGGATTTTAAGTGAGGAAATACTGAATATGGCCTGAGGTGATATACAAGGTAGACATTGTGAGTACACCGTTACGAAGCTTAGATCTAAGGTTCAGAGAAAATAAATCCGTATCAGGATAGCTGAACTAGAATGGTGCCCTTTCTGTAATATTTACAACACATTCCAATCTTTCTGTTGGTGAAAAATACCTACTTGTTTTGTGCATTTAAAAATATAATCACCAGAATCTCAAAATTATCCAGCTATGTTAATGTCAAATACATTAGAGAAAGGGCTTGCATGGAATTTACATAAAAATACAAAATTTCAGCCCATAATCAGCACCTCTGAACAAAGTTATTCAGATCAGCCATTCTCATTCAAGGTGAATATCACAATAAGGATTCAGAGTGAGTCTTTGAAAGCTACCCTGAATTATACTATTCAGGGAAGAATTCTGCATGAATATAGAAGTTACCACCATAGCTAACTTCGAACTGCAAATTAACTTAATAGTACCAAGCAGAAATCTTCAAGAAAGACTTCATTGGTCACAACGGTTACATGCCACGTAGCCTCTGCAGGGAGTGCCAGTGAGGACCCCAGCCTGTGGGGCCCTGTCTCTTCCATTCTTAATCACTGCTCATTCCAGCTCATAGCCCTTGCAACCCTGGCAGAGGACTTAACATCTTTCATGCTCAGTGGGGAAACAGGCAACTCTCTTACACAAGCCATTATACTGAAAGGGGGACATGCTCTACTGAAAAGATGGGTACGAAACTACACTTAGATAGAAGGAATAAGTTCTAGTATTCAACAGTACAGTGTTGAAAATATAGTTAACAATATTTTATTGCATATTTCAAAATAGCTGGAAGAGAAAAACTGTAATGTTCCTAACACAAAGAAAAGATAAATATTTGAGGTGATGGATAGCCCACTTACCCTGATTTGATCATTACACATTGTATACATGTAACAAAATTTCATATGTACCTGAAAAATATGTGCAACTACTATGTATCATTTGTAAAAAAATTTTTTAAAGAAACAGAAAACCAGTAAATTGAGATTGTCACAACTAACCACATCCCAAATGAGGAGGTAGGTTTAATCTGCTTTCACATTTTCAGGATTTGGAACATCATCTTGAGTTACTGGGATTGCTCCACTGGGTCTCTTCACATGTGAGTGATACTGACTGATACTATACCTCTACCCTGCTGGTTGACAAATGAACATGAAACGCTCAAGTGTGTCTAGTCTTGCATCTAGGGGAAGTCATCCTTAGAATAAAAGAAGAGTTGAACAATTAGATTTTTTTTTTTTTTAGTTTCTAGTTCATTGGCTGCACTCACTCATTAATTTAAAATATTTCTTGATCACTCTTGTGTGCCAGGAATTATTCTAGGTCTCAGAGATAAAAAATGAAGAAGGGCTCTGCTTCCACCAATCTTACAATCCAGTAGAGAGAAGAGACATAGACAAGTAAACAAATAGTCATTTTCAATAGTTGTAAGTGCTGCAGAAGAACTGGATGGTATTGTGGAGGATGATTGGGAGAGGACTACTTTAGGTAGATGGTCAAAAAACTCCTTTTTAAAAAGACTGCAAAATTTCTATAACTCAGGCCCTCACAAATTTCTATAACTCAGGCCCTCAGCTTTCTCAACTAATAAGCACCATTTGTTATGGCCAATTCTGGAAATCAGTGTTGAAAATGCCCAGAATCCACTGATCCCCACTTTTATATACAAACCAGATGCTCTTACCAAACAAACAAAATTGTTTGAATTTGGACTTTGGCAGAAATGTGGAAAATATTCATTTGGAGATTAGCTGAGGACTAATCAACAATTATGCTCACTGAGTCATCTAACCAGATATTGTATGGAAGACGAAATGCAAACTGGAAAAATTAAATATTGTAAGTTTTGCCCTTGAGGAATTTTTTACATATTAGGAAGTGTACAGTCTATTGATTAGAATAGGCTATTCAGAATAGAGCTTTACATTTTACAATAAACTGCTCACTACAAGTGGTTATACTACGTGTTTAAGGCCACCTAAGCACTATACTAAGAAACACAGTCTAGATATAAACTCAAATTTTCTGACCTAAATTATGATGCTTCTTTCACTTTCCCACATTGTACTTAGTGGAACTGGAAGAAACACGGGCTTATCTCTCACATTTACCTTCAGATGTAAAACATGATAGGAATATAGAATAGACCTATTATCTTTGGGTGAATTTTAGTTGGTTCTGAAAGAGGGTTCTGGAAGAGGTGAAGCCCATTGTATTGGTGTAAGGATTTCGTTTCATTTGTACCATCTTAGTTTCATAATCACCCAGTGAGGTTCTTCAAGGGTCAATTTAAGTCTCTCTTCCAGAATATTCTAGGCCATCACAGCCTTCAGTGGCAAAAAGTACCCAATTCTGAACTCAGATTGTTCTACGCTAACCTCACTCTGCTGATGGATTCTTGTGTTGCTCTTGGTCTCACCTGTTCATAGTGTATCTCCCCAACTAGATCATACGCAACATGTGGGCAGAACTGCGCAAATGACTCCCATTTTGATGCAGAGCAGGTGATATAATAAAGTTTTTGATTGTGAGAAAGAGAAAAAAATTGGTATCATAATCTCCATTTTACGGATCAGTAAACAGAGGCCAACAGACATAATGCGGCTTCCTCAATGTCCAATAGTTAGAGACAGAACCACATTTAGGAGCAACATCTGCAGAAAGCCAGCATATATACATTTCTCAAGATGTCCGACCCATAAATCCCATCTCCCCCAATCCACCCCTTCAGGCACCCTTGCCATTGAGAACTATCAAAGATGTAACCAGCCCCAAATTGGGAATCAGGAGGCCTAGACTGTGGATCTGATTCTACAATTGAATAATTCAGGCAAGTTATTTTGTTCCATCAACACATGTTACTCAGTGCCTACTGCATGGCCTCATGAGTACACATACACATATACACACACATTGTTTCAGGTCTTTTATGAAAAAAAATTCTAATTATTAAACACGTTCTGTGAATCTGGCATGCGCTAAGCATTTTATATATGTGTTATTTATCTTGGTTACAAACAGATATTGTAACCTAATTTAACATAAAAATAGAGTGGCTTGCCCAAGGTCACAAAGTTGGCAACTGACAAGGCCAAGATTGCTTAAGTTCTTCTTTGAATATTTGCTAGTGCCAAGCACTGGCCCAGCCCGGGGGATACAGCAAAGAGTATGCCAGGCTATAGTCCCTACTCTCTCAGAGGTCATGTTTCAGGGAAAGAGACAGATGATAAGACAATAAAGTAATAAAACTAACAAAACCGTTACCATTTGTTATACCTGTTATACAATCACCTAAAGTAGGATAGTCAGAGATACCTCTGCACCTGCCCACACAGACCTGAGATTGGAATGACAAGGGGACAACCATGCCGAACTTTCCAGGGAGAGGGGACTGCAAGTGTAAAAGCTCTAACACAAGAACAAAATTTGCACATTTATGGGACAAGAAGAAGACAAGTATATCTGGAGAGAAGTAAATAAAGGGAGGTGGAAGAGATGAACAGAGGGGTGGGCTGCAACCAGGTCATGAAGAACATACCTGCATGGTAAGAAATTTGGAGTTCATTCCAGGTGTGATAGGAAATCATTACAGGCTTCAGCTTTACATATACGATTGTTTTAAAAACTGCCCTTGTCCTATTTTTTTTTCCTTTTCAATAAACAAGTTTTCTAAATCTAGAAGCAGCATTCAAAGAGTAAAATAGAAGAAATTTCTAAGAGACCAAGACGCCACATGCTACAATTAGGCTAATTTAGTTTAGACTTGCCTAGGAATGAGACATTTAGTTAAAGGAAAATATGTTTTACCCTCATGCACCTTTTAACCTGCAATAACAATGTGTCTTAATTACTTCTGAGAACAGAAGCCTAGCATTAGCGTTAAAAACCATACACACAATCAGGATTTCTAATATTTTTTACTAAACTTATATTTCACTTTTTCTTTGTAGGTGGATCAAGAACCTGAGAGGAGGGTTTTAAGCAGTGAGGTGATGAGATGTGAATGCCAGGCCGAGGGATTCCCTGGCTGCTTGTGGCGAATGTCTATAGGACCAACAGTGAGTGCCACATTGTAGCACCTGAGTCCTGGGCTCTCTTCAGGAGGGTGTGGTGGGCCCAGCTGGCTGAGTCCTGCCTACCCAGGCTCCAAACTGGGGCTTTGTCAAGGTGCTAGGGTGCTTGTTGCCTGAGAGCAGATGACTAAAAGGGAGGAAGGACTAAATACCAACAGGCATTTAGGTGCCTAAGGGCATCCTCTCCCTTCCAATGCCTGTCACTTTCCACCTGGTGGATATCATGTCAGCTCTTGTCCTTACTGAACTTAGGTCTCTTTGATATAAGAAGGAGCGTCTGGCTATAGGTACTCTAGAAAATTCCCTTTGACTTGACCCAACCGAGCTACTTAGCTATACAAATGATCCCACTGCTGCCTCCCCTGGGCTACCTGAGTAGGCTGTTGCCATGTATAGTGGATAAGCTGAGTGAAGTCACCTACTCAAGAGGTCACACCCTTCTCACATGGAGGTGACCATGGGCCATAGGAAGGATCTGAGATTGGAATCAGATGTCTCCCCACTGCTTTGTACTAGCCAAGTGATTGAGACCTTCATCTTTAGTACAGATCTTGGATGAAAGATGGACTGGAATGAGCAAAAGGGGACAGAGGGAAGTAATGTGTAATTGTAGTTCTTCTCTGTAAGATTCAGCATGGCATGTCCTGCAAAACTTACCCAGATTAAAAAGATACTCTATTCTCTCTTTACTTAAACCCATATAAGTGAAGACGGACTAGAGAATCTTACAGTACAAAGGTCACAGAAATCATCTGATACAACCCCTTTACAGGAAACTGAGCCTCAGAAAGGGGGTACTTATTCAGTGTCACGCAGGAAGTTGGTAGAACAAGAATCTAAGTCAGTCTATTCAACATAACAAAGAGTAGTCTAGGAACAGGTGAAATAACTATAAACAGCAACAACAGTGATAACACCTATAATTTGTGTATCCCTTCCTATCTTCTTAACATGCATTAACACATTAAATTTTCACAAGAGGCTTGTGAGCTATGTTCTAATAGCCTCCCTGTGTAAAATCTTTCCAAAGTTTTACACTGGTAGAGTCAGACTTAGCGTTACATAGAATGAGCTCTGTAGAAGATAAAGTTATAAGATACAACCCTTACCTTAAGACACCTAGCATTTTATTGGGGAGAAAAGAAATATACACATGAAATAATGATTCATCACAATCAAAGGCAACAGGCCCAACATGGTGAGATACCAAGTTATCTGGATTTGAGAGAAGAGTGTGGTTCAAGAAGTGAAGGAAGTCTTTTCAGACAAGGTGCCACTTGAGCAGGCCTGGACAACGGGTCTGCCCTAGGAGCCCATGCTAGCGTGCCCTGTATAGGTGGCATGGTGGCTTTAAAAGATATCCAAAAATTCTTTGATACATCTCCCTACAAGAGATAGAGTTTAGTTCTCCCCTTCAATATAAGAAGGACTCAATGTCTCACTTTTAACAATAGAATACAGGAGAAGTAACAGTGTATGACCTCTTAGGGTCATAACAGCCCTCTGGCTTCCTTCCTTTCTCTCAGATAAATTGCTCTCAAGGAAGCCAGAGGCCATGTTGTGAGGACACTCAATAGCCCTACAGAAAGACCCACAGGCAATGAACAGGGGCTTTGCATCAATCGCCTGCAAGGTGTGTTGAACAATTAGAGTTGAACAATTAGATTTTTTTTTTTTTAGATTTTTTTTTTTTTCTTGCTAATGGCTATCCTTTTGGCAGAGGATCCCATCCCCAGCTTGATATTGAGCCTTTAGTTGACTACAGCCCTGGCTGACATCTTGACTATAACCTCAAGAGAGACCCCAAGCCATAACCACTCGTCTAAGCTGCTCTCGAATCCCTGACCCACAGAACCTGTAAGACAATAAACATGTTATTTTCAGCTGCTAAATTTGGGGGTAACTGGTTAGACAGTGATAGATAATTAATCTAGATGTCAATGCCTATATGTACTGAATGGATGTGAAAGATAAAGATGATGAAGGAAATAAAGTAAATGACAGACTCCACATTTTCGAACTCTGGCTCTAATGCTCTGAGACCTCGATGAGGCAGGTTAAGTTGGAGCTAAGTGCAGGAAAACCATTTCTCTGAGTTAATATCCAGGAGCCAATTTCCTGAAAGCTCAGTTAGTAAATTTACCAAGCAACTATCCAGGGTCACTATGTGCCATCAAAAGTGGTGAATACTAGCTAATCTTTCTCCTAAGGGAAGCCAAGTGGCCCCAGAATAGAAACATTCCTCTCCAATGTACCCAAAGGCAGTGGGAAAATTCCAGGCTTCTCACGTCATGTGTGATCTGACTTTGTAATTACAATTTCAGGTAACAGTCATTAAGCACACACCCCACCCTTTAATTTACAGATAAGCATCTACCTATACACACACATACCAGCCAGCAGAACTGGATTCATTACCAGTGCTGTGTCCTTCATCTGGGTCAGCCATCACAGAAACATCTACCACACCATGATCTTAAAGAAATTATTACCATTTGTGGTTCTAAATAGGACCACATTATTTTCTACAAGTGTCAATTTTCCCCTGCAATATTACATTTTCCAACATTTAGTTTTCTAGCATTTTGCCATGACTATCTGTGTAGATTAGAAAGGTTCTTAACTGTTATCTGTAATAGATTTTGCCTGTAGCAAAATTCATGCAGGCATAATAGAAGAACAAAGTGTACTCTGATGAAATTGCAACCATAATTTCCAGATGCCTGACATTTATTGCTTATTGCTATTAGAATTCAAGTGCCTATTTGTTTTGTACTTTGCTTTTATTCTTGCATCA
The DNA here is from genome assembly GCA_008086735.1 of Cheirogaleus medius. NCBI lineage: Eukaryota > Metazoa > Chordata > Mammalia > Primates > Cheirogaleidae > Cheirogaleus > Cheirogaleus medius. Next base: position 4,815,898 of record VBSM01003206.1, read on the forward strand.
CAACATATAATGGAAAAAAGATATTTTAAATGTTGGGTTAAGTATCACAGATCAACACGAGGCACCAACATAATCAATACTACTTAAACATACTCCTAGGCAATTAATTTTTAAAGAATCAAATTGTTGTACCACATCAAAATTTATAATGATACCATAAAGGGTGTTACATTCTTTATTGTTTAATTAAAAGCAACATTTAGCACTCATGCAGCTAACTGTTAAGACATCACAACATAAAAGGTTCTGCTTATCATTATGGAAAGGGAGGTACAGCTGACTCTTTACAGTACACTTTTGATTACTAAATGTTAATTGTACTTTTATCAGCCAGTATGCATTTATCAAATTAAAGGAAACACTCATACAGAGGTCTGTAAGAAGCACAGCCAAATACAGCCATCCTATAGTGACCAGTGCATCGATGATACTTGATAACCAGATAAATATTAGCATCTTAAAAAAAAGAAGAAGAAGAAAACACAAGTGGACTTTATGGCTACCATGTTGCTGAAGTTGAATCTGGAAAATGGCATAGAGTAAAACATGCAAAACACAAGAACATGCACACACAGAACAAAAATAAGACACCCAGGAAAAAAAGCAAGCATAGAAAATGCTGCTGACAGATCTAAGATTTTTTTTTTTAAAGGCAGGGGATGGGAGCAGCATTTTACAACCTTCTAGCTTTAGACACAAGAGGCCTGAAGATTTGAGATGGTGGATGATGCTGGTAAACTCAGGTCAAGATACCTGCCCAACACAGAGGCACTGCCCAGATGACAAAACAGTGTGTAGGCTCCTGAGAGACAAAAAGGCTGGTGGAATGAGAGTATCTCACCTGTGCTGTCAAGTTCATGGACCAACTGGGCTGAACTGAAGAACGTCAAGGGAGCCTGGAAAGGAGACATACAGACCAACGAAGCTCCATCACAGACCCCTTTTATTAATTTCCCTCCACAAACTCCACATTTGGGAAAATTTGATCTAATAAACTGTGCTTACTCCAGAACAGCTAATACAGTGCTGTTGCAGCCAAGTATACAACTTCTATTAGGCCTGTTGTATACTGAAAGTAGCTTTTGGACTCCACGGCTGCTATTCAGACCCTAATCTAATCCTTTTAGTTTATGGTTGAGAAAATGATGCCTTCCCTAAGACTGATGACAATTGAGATTGGCTCTAAAGATGGTGGTCACAGCCAGGAAGCAGCGGGCATCGTCCTAGTCTGTAAAAGCAGCTCCATGAGTGTGTACTTTCTATGGGGAAAGGACCACAGATGCATAAGCTACCAAAACCTCTGCTTCCTGGCCCTAGATCCTGCAAGCTTACACATTCTCCCTGGGATAAGCTGAACGATCATGTAACAGGACACAGCCCTTCATGGCCTGGGTTCTGAAAGTAGACGTCCAAGTAACTGTTCTCAGAGGTATACAGGGTACACATGCTCTTGCAGTACATATGGTACTGGAGGATTCTAAAGCGACAAAGCCCAGACACTCCTCTCAAGGAACCTATCAAGAGCAGGCCTGTGGAACAAGGAGGCAAAGTCACACAGAACTGTGCAGAGAAGTAAAAAATTACAATTACTTTATTTTCTGTAGCTAACCTCATCTTCTTCATAGCATCTCATTTCTAGTCAAAAAAGGGAAGGAAAGGACTACCTAAACATGTCACCCATTGGTATGTCAGTTGCTTCTGGTTGAATTCGTCCCTTTGGAGTAACTGAGTCTCTTTTTGCTAAGCAGATTTGGAGAATGTCTTTGTGTATTCTGTGTGTATATGTGTGCATGTGTATAAATTTACATTACACTACTCAGATAACCTTACAAATAGCTTACCACTAAGTTCCAGAGACCATGAAATTCAGGATTGGACCCAGTAATAATCTGTAAGTCTGTGTGTTTGTGTGTATGTGTGTGTGAGAGAGAGAGAGAGTGTGTGTGTGTGTGTGTGTGTGTGAGAGAGAGAGAGAGTGTGTGTGTGTGTGTGTGTGTGTGCAGGGGTGGGAGTGCTGGATTCAATCAAAAAAGATTTCTTGGGCCTTCAGTGAGTTTGAAGACAGGCTAAGGAATGTGGGCTTAACTTCACAGGCTGCCTCTATTGATACAGGAACAGAGGGATCAGGAAAAAGTAGAATTTTAAGAAAATGATTCTGGTAGGTTTTGCAGGATGCATTAAAAGGAAACAGCAAAAATTCTAGTTCTCTAATCCAGGCATAGGTTAATACAAGGCCAGGGTGGTGGTAGCCGGGGTGGAAATGAAACATAAGCATAGGGAACATTGATGTGGAGGTCCTGGTGGAAGGAATGGAAGGAATAGGGCCTGGGAGAAGAGAATGAGGGAGGAGAACAAGGTTGGCATCAGAGATGTGTTCATATCCCTGGTTGGAGTATACTTTTGATATATTACATTTTAAGAGTTAACAGGACTTACAATTAAAGATCTGCCTTTTTTTCTAAAGTGTCTGGATATTTATGACACAGATTGCAATTAAAACTATGAGAATGACACTAATGCCAAACCATTCTATTTGAGATTTTTCTAAAACTTACAATGTATTGAAGTAGGAAAACAAAGGATAAGAGAGAAAAATCTGTCTGTCAATCCTAGCTTCCATTTCCCAAATCAATATATGACTTAACACAACAGAAGAGTAACTTTTCTTAAGGAAATGTTTTAGACATTAAAATATATGTATATATATAGACAAAATAATATAACCAATTCTCGTATACACACCAGAAGATCACTTTCAAAACATATGTTTAAAGAACAATTCAAGAGGAACACAGTGCCAGATACTTACCATCAAATGTGGTGTTCTTCATCAACACTCAAAAATATTTGTAAAGCATTTTCTGTGACTCTTTACTCTTTTTTAAAAAATAATTCAGCAGACCCCAAAACTGCCATAATTTTTTACTTAATTTTAAGAGAAATGATACATAAATGTGGTCTAAAATAAAAAAAAATACATACAGATATAAATTTAAAAGTACAAGGCTCTCTTCTTCCCCAACCCTTTGCATCTCAAAGGTAACTATCATTTAAGTTTCTCATTTATCCTTCTAGACTAAAAGGACATAAAAATATAAAACAACATTTATGTTTTTATTCTCAAATTTACACAAGTGCAATCATAGAAACCATTCTATAGCTTGCTTATGTCATTCAATTAAGCACCGTAGGAGTATTTTACGTTTGCATACACCAGGCTAACACATTGTTTTCAACAGCTGGGTCAGATGTGCCTTATTTTTAAGCCAGTTCCCTGTTGATAAACGTGTAGGTCATTACCAATGTTTTGGTGCTACACTCAATGCTCAAATGAACAACCTCTTATATATGCCTGAGTATATGTTTATAAGAATATCTATAAAGTAAATTTCTAAATATGGAATTTCTGGGTCAAAGGAGATATTCATTTTTAATTTTAGTAAATATTGCTAGATTACTCTTCAAAATGGCTTTAACAACTTACATTTTCATCAAAAGATGTGAGAGTACCTATTCTCACTCATACTCATTAATCTGATTAGAAAAACTATACGTCATTGTGAATTTGATTTGTTTCTCGCATTGTAGAGAACAATTAAATGTTATTTTATATTTGTATTTCTTTTTTGAATAAATTTATGAAGACTTGAGAACATGCTCTTATAATGCATTTTTATCCAACGCCTTCCCTAGTTTTTTATACTGAGAATCATTACTTAAGAGGTTTCCCACACTTGTAAAATTCCAAAAGAGTCAAGTCTCTGGTTCAGTGAGCTCCATTAAGAATTCACATTTCCAACAAACATGACCAGTGCTGAGGTTCTTATAAAAGCAACAAAATAGAACCAATGGTATTTACATCTCACTCAACTTATGAAACATAATAGCTGGTAGAATCATCTGAAAAGAGACATATTTTGTATCTTGAGGGAGAGGTCTGATCAAAGAGAGATGATTGATGGCTTAGCAGTTAGATTAATGGTAGGATGCAGTCTACTGCATAACTGAAACAGAAAAGTGAATACCAAGAATATATTTTACCTGTGCTTCGAGCTATTGCCAATTTTTTGAAACAGTTCCTTTAATGTTCATTAAAAAAGAGGGGAATGACTGAATGGTATTACTGAGATGATATCTTCAGCAGATGTAAGGAAACAGATGTGCTGAATTCAGGTAATCTCACCTGTAATTAAAGAAATTCAATCTGTTAATGTCTTCAACCCAGACTGCACATTAGAGTCATCTGGAGAGCTTTTAAAATCATTTCAATACCCGCGCCCTACCCCAGACCCACTGAGTCAAGACCTAACCATTGGTATTTTTTTAATTCTCCTGGGAGATTCTAATGTACAGCCAAATTTGAGAACTTCTTCATTAAGAGTATCCTGGGGTTTAGCTATATATTCTCAAGACTTTCCTAAGGTCTTTATCTAATTTAGGGGCTTCCTGAAACGTCATGATTGTGCCTTGCTATGACAATCTGAAAATCAGTATTTAGCATGGTATCTACTAAAAACCACATATGCAGAAGAGTTAGACACATCAAGCAGTGGAATACAGTGAATGTAAAGTTCCTGTAAAGTCCTTGAAGAAACTAATGTGAACAAACAAACTGGCTTACTCTACTGGTGGGTATAATCTGGAAGTCAATTTAGCAGTTTACGAGTTTTAAAAATATGCATATCTGTTGACCTATCCTGTTTCTAGAAACCATGAATAGGCAGAAAGATGTAGGCATGGACTAGGATATTCGTTGCTGCATTGTTTATATCACAAAATTAGAAATAACTCATATAATGAACATTAAATAAATTCAATTTCAGCTACACAATGACGTACTATTGTGGGGAAGATGCTGTGGCTAGTTTGTGCTCCGGCGCCGGCTTCGGAAATTGGAAGAAAAGGCGAGTGGCAGCAGGCAGGTGCGACATGCTCTTTATTGTCTGGGGGACACAGCAACAGCGGAAAGCATGGCCGAGAACATGGCGAGCACTTATATATGGCTCTGAACAACAGCGGCAACATGCCACAGGAAAGCGCAATCACGTGGGTTCACACAGGCAATGACACCTAGGTTACATGAGTGTGCTGACTCATGCCGCCTGGAAGGCCAGCTCACGGGCAGGAAAAAAACACTGCAGTGGTCATCTTAGTTTGGCCTAAGAAACTTGTTGCTTATACAAATGCAATTTCCCTTACAACTATATGGTCATTTGATCTCGTTTCCTTATAAATGATATAATTGTACATTTATCAAGGGTTTCCTTTATTCTGGATATAGTTCTAAACACTTTATGAATATTAACTCATTGATCCTTACAACCTGAGTGATGTTACTATTGTTACCTCATGTTAAAGATGAAACCACTGGGACACGGAGAGGTTACTAATGTGTCTGAAGCCACTCAGCCAGTAAGTATCAGAGCTGCACTTTCAAATCCAGAGTCTGGCCCAGAACCCATGCTCTTAAATGCTACACCACACTGCTGATACTGTGTTCATGTGCACAAAAATCTCTGGAAGGATAAAGGGTAGTTTTATTTTCTACCCTTTGCTAATATCTATTTTTTTCCTATAATGGCCATGTCACTTACAGTTTTTAAAAGTTAGTATATTTTAAAGGCATTGCAAATCCTTTGACAATACTAAATAAAAATAAAAATAAAAAACCTACAGGGGCCAGGGAATGCAATTAATAAAGGGCAGCTGGGCATCTAACCCAGGAGGGAAAGCTAGGGAAGAGAGCCAAGATCTCTGAAACTGCCCCAGGTCCTAGCCCAGAGGATATTTTCCCTGCCTGTTCTGATACACAACAGAGGATGCAAATGTGCAAAATGAGGAAGATGTGAACTTGTGAATCCTGCAAGTCAAGAGTTCTCTCAGGGTTGGGAAAAAATTGTAAGCAGAGCTGTGCAGGACAAAGAAACGGGTGGGGGGATGTGGAAAATATTTGAGAAGGAAGAGACTGGGTAAGTCTGAAGGTTAGTTAGCATTTGACAGAAGGAAGGACAAGACACCACTTATACAAACCTTAAAGAGGGGGAGGTCTACTAAGGGGCTTCCCTGGACCCCACCCCTGTCCTCTGTGAAGTTTGATGAGAACCTGGAGCTAGGCAGAGGCCAAACATTAAAATTTGGAGCAGTCAACTTATCGACGAAGAAACTAATCAGAGACAAGAGACATTTCGGAGCAGTGACTTGGGGCTTAGCAGAAGCTAGACACCAGGGGTCTCCAGTGATGCTACGCAGCTCAGTTACTCTTCTTCAAGAGTCACTGGTAGGACTAGAGCACAGTACTCATGCTTCTGGCATGATGCTCTTCCTACTGGCCCAGGAGCTGGGCCTTCTGGCCCCCTGTGGTCATTAGTGTCTGTCAGCCAGTGATGCCACATGGAACATAGCAACTCTCCCACTTCAATTACAGCTTCAGTAGGTAGAACTGCTTGGGAAAGTAGGACATTCATTCTGGGGAAGGGAAAAGTTCTAGAATGTATTTAAAGACATGCATCTGGCTGTATTCCTTTCAGGAACATACAGACATTCAAACTATGATAGCAAGTTCAAACTATTGCCTAATAAAAATACTTTTGGAATAAGCGACTGATTTATGACTGGTATGTAAATGTGTGCTTCTAAAGTACTTGAAGGTGCTAGAAAACAGAAATTAAAACAGATTCTATTCAGCATTTTAAGTACATCACTCCATTTTATTCTCACTTCCAGCTTCTATTTTAAGAGAGACTCTTCCCTTCTTCATAGATTCCCCATCCTTATTACTGACAAGATAAGGTTAAATAAACAAAGTTTCACTCTACATTTTGCTTCTCTTAGCAGATGCACTCAATATTTTCACAAGTTCACACTTAGAATTACAGCACAAGACTACATTCAAGCCAAGAAATGATTGTCTTTCACAATCATTCTACAACCAGAACTCTGAAATTAATGAGTTTAATAGCAGATTTTTTCTCTTTTGGACACTAACTCCTTTCTGTCTTTTGATATAACATATGATACCTGAGAAGCATATGGAAATTATGCACAGATATGCACCCAGAGTGTAAAAATCTCATTGTAGAAATAGCTATTCCTACAGTGAGTACTCATTTAACTTTCTTTGCCTCCTTATTATTGTAGTACATAATTCACTCCTCTGTAAGTTCAAATTTCATATTACAGTACATTAATGTTGGTCTTCCTTTATAGCAACCTATCATATGGTTAGCATTCTCATTTATAACCTAAATTACTTTTATTTCTCCAGCCATTTCACCTAACTACTTTGAATCAAACAGAAAATGATCACATATCCTAAGTTGCTGAAATATGCAGTAGTAAGAGTTGGCTGGAATACGTTACCCATTTGTGTGGGTGACCCATCTCCAAGGACGGTGGCCTTCCTGATCTATTGATTCCAGTTAGAAGCAGCCCCAACAGTGGGCAGAACTGAGGACCAGCCATACCGTTAATAAAAACACTAGCTAAATATATTTTAAAAGGGGAAGAGAAAAAGGGGTTTAGAATCCTTTATCAGCTGCCCATTTATTTACCCTCAGATAAGAATGGAAATCTTGGCCATTCCAAGTCTGGCTGTGCCTGCCCCTCTCGTCTTGGCATGGACCCCTCTGCTTTGCTCACTGCACAGCAGGTCCCCTGGCCTCCTTGCAATTCCTTGAATGAAACATGTTCCCCTTCTCCACAGGGCCTTTGCACATGCTATCCTACTTCCTCCCTTACCCTCTGCCTTACCTAGCTAATTCCACCTCTTCTTCCAAAAATTAATTTAATCAGTTCCTCAGAGAAATTCTTCCCTGGCCTCCCTCACCAAAACATTTTGTTCTAGTATATAATCTTGGGCAGCATAATTTATTGAAATATTTTTACTCTATGTACATATGTGTCTCTTTTTTCCTTCCTTACATTTTAGGACTGTAGCTTGGTCTTTTTGTTCTTCCTTGTCTTACAAGTTTTGCAAGGCAGAAAGCAAAGGCATCTCATCTCTGCGAGCAGTTTAAGCCCATTGAAGAGATAATGCTAGCTATCCAGAGAGAAGACTGAGGGAGGAATAGAGAGCAAGAAACCCTGTAAGCAATGGAGACCTTCTTTCTGCTCCTAGACAGCCCCCTGAAGAGATGGCAAGACCTCCAAAGGATGGTTGCACAGTATTTCTAGAGAATTCCTTATGAGGCCAAAACAGCATGCCTCTGGCCTTCAAGGACACTTCTGCATTGGACAAAAAGGACCAAGGTCAATGATGACCATGTGAGCCTGGAACCTGGAGGCCTTTATTGCACTGTCCAGGTACCACCAGAGCACCCTGCATCTAGAGTGACCAGGAAGGGGGAAGCAGGTCCAATGTACGTGGAGATGGAATTTCCTACCTACACAGACAGGGGAGAACTAAGATGATTTAAAAAGGAAAGAATGTGACACTTTTTGCACATCTGAGTTTTACCTACTATACTCTCATTTTCCTGCTCAAACTTTTTACTCATCTATATTTTTCAGATTTTCAAGTGCATGATTTTTTCATTGATATCTTTCTCTTCTTGTCTCTAAGCCCCATGAGGGCAGGGACCACGTCTGTGTTTGTTCTTCATCCTATCCCCAGGGCCTGGCACAGTGCCTAACATAAAATGGGTATCCTTATATTACTTTCTTAGATGTAAGTGCATACAGTAAAATGCACAGATCCTAAGTGTACATTTTGATGAAGGTTGACAAAAGTGTATAATCATGTAAGCAACACCTCATTCAAAGTATAGAGCATTACCAACACCCTAGAAAACTCACTTGTGTTTCTGTCCAGTTGTATCCCACCGGAGGCAACCGCTATTCTCATTTCTATCCTCATAAATTCGTTCTGCCTGCCCTTTTAACTTCACATAAATGTAATCATAAAGCATGAAATATTTTGTATCCTGAATGATTCATTCATCATAATGTTTTTGAGATTTACCCACCTGGTTGTGTGAATGAATAATTTGTTTCTTTTTTGCTGCATATTATTCCACTGCATGGATTTACCACAATTTATCTTTTTTCCTGTTGGTGAACATCCAAGTTGTTTTGGATTTATTACTATTATGAATAAAGCTGCAATGAGCATTCTTGCACAAGTCATTTTGTAGAAATATTGATTTCTTTGGGGTAAATAAGTAGAAGTTGAATTGCTGAATCATAGGGCTCCATGTACTTAACTTTATATGAAACTGCCAGTTACCCAAAGTGGTTGTATAATTTTATAACTCCACCAACAATACGTGAGTTCTGCATCCTCTAACATTAGATATTTTTTAATTTTTAATTTTATAGATTTTAGTGATTAGCATTTCCCAACAGATTTACAATGTTGAGCATCTATTCATGCACTTAGTGGTCATTAATACATCCTTTTTTGTGAATTGCCTAAGTCTTTTGCCTGTTTTATATTGGGCTATTTCTCCTTTTGTTATTTATTTGTAGGAGTTCTTTTTTT
>VBSM01003206.1:4825475-4854473 GCA_008086735.1 Cheirogaleus medius
TTTTCCACAAAGGCTGCACTAATTTGCAGTCCCACCAGCAGTGTAAGAGAGTTGTAGGAGTTCTTTTTATATTCTGCATATGAGTTCTTGTGAATATTTGTGGAGTAGTTTGTGTAAAATATTGTGAATATTTTCCCCATTCTGTGGTTTAGCTTTTCATTCCTGTAATGGTGAGTGATGAGAAATTTTTAATTTGGGTAAAGTCAAATTTATACTTTTTCTTTTATGGTTTTCATATTTTACATTCAATCTAAAAAAAATTTTTTTCCTTATGTCCAGGTCACAAAGTTATTTGCCTATGTTTTTTCATCTATGAACTTTTCATTTTAGCTTGTATATTTTGATCTGTAGTCTATTTCTGGTTAATTTTTGTGTAGGGTATAAAATATGAGTTGAAGTTCAATATTTTCCCCCATACAGATATGCAGTTATCCAGCATCATTTGCTTAAAAGGTTTTTCTTTCCCTATTGAACTGTATTAGTGTTTTCCTCTAAAATCAACTAACTATGCCTGTGCCTACAGTCCTAGCTACTTTGGAGGCTGATGTAGGAGAATCACTTGTGCCTGGGAGATTGAAGCTACAGCACGCTGTGACCATGCTTGTGAATAGGCACTGAACACCAGCCTGGGCTAACCCTCCCACCCCTCCAAAAAAAACCACAACATTTTTTTTTTAATAATCAATTGACTGTATATGTGTGGATCTTTTTCTGGGCTTTTTTTGTTTTGTTTTGTTTTCTCGTTCCATTGATCTATGTGTCTATCCTAACATCAGTACTACACTGTCTTGATTATTGTAGCTCGGTAAGTCTTAAATCAGGTTAAGTCTTAAAATCTAAATTTGTTCTTTTTCAATATTGTTTTGACCATTTTAGGTTCTTTACTTTCCTATGCAAATTTTAATAGCAGCTTCTCTATTTCTACCAAAAAGTCTGTTGGGATTTTGATTGGAACTACATTAAATCTATAGACAATTTTGGTGAAATTTGGTGTCTTTACAATATTGAATCTTGCAACACATAAGTGTGGTAAAATCCTGTTTATTTACCTCTGTTTTTTCCTCTACAGTGTTTTATAGATTGTATCGAGGTCTTTTTACACATTTTGTTAAATTTATTTCTTTAAAGAAATTTAAATTTGTTGCTATTTGTTTGCTTTTTATGCTATTATGAGTGGCATTTTTAAAATTTTATTTTCAATTTTTTGTTGCTAATATATAAATATATAATTGATTTTTGAACATTGACTTTTTATACTGAGAATTTGCTAAATTCAGATATCATCAAATATAGTAAATTTTTTAGATTCTTTTCTATACATAATCATGTCACTGTGAATAGTATTTCATCATTCTCAGTGTTTTTTGCATTAAACTCCAGTACGATGTTGAAAAGAAATGGTTTAGAGTATAAATATTTGCCCTTTATCAATCTTAGGATCAATGAGTTCAATATTTCACCATTAAAAATGATGTTAACAAATGATTTAAATGTTTTTAAGATTTCCCCATTAAGAATGATGACATCTCTTTCAGACATCCCTATACAGTATTAGATGAGGAAAATTCTTTTCTATTCCTAATTTGCTCAGGTTTCTCTTCTTCCTTTTTTTATTATCATATATGTGTGCTGGATATTGCTTTTTCTGTACCTCTTAAGATTATCATAAGATTTTTCTCTTTTATTCTGTATATTTGGTAAATTACATAGGTTTCTGAATGTTAAAACAACCATGCATTCCTGGAATTAAACCCACTTGATCATGATGTACTATGCATTTTATACATTGCTATACTAATTGATAATATAACATTAAGGATTTTGAGTCTATTTAATGAAGGATTATGACCTGCAGTTTTCTTTGCCTGTAATGTCCTTGTCAGGTTTTGCTATGCTGACTTATAAAATGAGTTAGATAGTCCCTCCTCTCTTATTTTCAAAATGAGTTTGTAGGCGATTAGAATTATTTCTTCCTTAAACATGTAATAGAATTCACCAGTGAAGGTGTTAGAGATGGTTTTCTTTGTGAAAGGCTTTTGATTATAACTTCAATTTTAAATGAACATTTAAAGCTATTCAGGTTATTTATTTCTTTCTAAATCAGTTTTGATAAGTTGTATTTTTTAAGAAACCTGTCCATTTCATCTGTTATAAAATTTGTTTGCATGAAAGATCTATGGTGATACATTCTTTCATTCTTAATGTTAGTTTTTGTATTTTCTCTCATTTCTTGATCAGTCTTGTTAAGTTTATCAATTTTGTTCATATTTGTTAAAAATAAATAATCAACTTTTGCACTGGATATTACCTATTGTTTTCCATTCTAATATTTATTTTCTTTCTTTTACTTATTTTGGGCTCTTTTACTTCTTTTCTCCCTAGTTTCTTAAGTCATAAGCTTATATAATTTATTTTAGATATTTCTTCTTTTCTAACATAAGCATTTAAAGATGTGATTTTCAAAAAAATAATAATAGTGACTTTTCTCTTAGTACAACTTTAAGTGTGCCCTACAAATTTTGATATTTGTATTTTCAATTATCATTGAGTTCAAAATATTTTCTAATTTCCCTTACAAATTCTTTTTTGAATAATAGGTTATTTAGTGGTACACTGCTTAATTTCCAAGTTTTGGGGAATTGTAGATATATTCTTGTTTTCTAAAGTAATTCTATAATAGATAAAGAACATATTTTGCATGATTTTAATGTTCAAAATTTTGGGGGGCTTGTTTTATGGCCCAGATTCAGGTCTATCTTGATTATTCTTTTATGTGTCCTTGAAAAGAATATGTATTCTACATCTGCTGATTGTAAGAATTTTATAAATGTCCATTAGGTCATATTGACAATGTTCTTCAAATCATTTATACCCTTTCTTCTTCCTCTTCTTTTTTTTTTTTTTTTTTGGTCTACTTTTCAGTTATTGAGAAAGGAGAGTTGAAGTCTCCAAGTCTGTGAATTGATCTATTTCTCGCTTCAGTTCTGTCAATTTTCATTGCATGTAGCTTGACACATTATTAGACGCATATACATTTATAATCATTATGCCTTCTTGATAAACTGTTCCTATTATTATGAAATGTCCCTCTGATGTCTGGTAATATTTCCTATTTTGAAGTCCACTTTGTCTGATTTACGCATACCATTTTCTTATGAGTAGTATAGTAGCCAAAAGCCTGAGATCCAGGGATGGGGGAGAAGGAGGGAGGGGCCACCCAAGTAAGTTCCAGAATCCAAAGGCCAGAAAACCAGGAGCTATGATGTTTCCATGAGAGAGCAGAGGTCCCAGCTCAGGAATCAAAAGAAAATGCACCCTTCCTCTGCCTTTCTGTTCTGTTCAGATGAATACAGACTGGATGATGCTGACCACACTGTTTAGAGGGGATTTTTATTCGGTCTAGTGATTCAAATGCTAATCTCTTCCTGAAACATTCCCACAGACACACCCAGAAATACTGTTATACCAGCTATCTGAGCATCCCTTAGCCCAGATAAGTTGACACACACAACTATCACAGTGTGCATATGTATGTCTGTTTTCTATAGATGCTCAAAGGAATCACAATACATATTTATTAAATGAGTAAATAAAGTGGTACAGCATGTACTCACCTACAATCCACCCTGCTAATCACTCACCAAGCCTAGTAGAATACCATGAGCCCTAGCACAGCTAAAATTGATAACATGCCAGTGGAAAGGAAATTCTTTAAATTCAGGTTCATGTTGTGATATTAAAGAATTCTTATTTCAATCTAATACAATTGCTTCTTCATCTAGTTGCCTTGTTACTCATTCCTTAATTCAATTATCTTTTCATCTAATAAATAAATATACACTTCCTTGTCTGCATGTCAGAATCACCTTTAAACATTTAAAAAACTACAGAGACCTAGACCCTATCCAAGACCTACTCAATCAATATCTTCAGAGAGCTTCCAACACATAAAGTTGAGAACCACTAAATGACTCAAAGTCTACTAAATTCTGACTCTAGCACTAATCCGTTAATGCCTCCCACCTACACGCCACAGAGCAGGTTTCCTAACAGCAATGAGCAGTGTATACAAGTTCCTTATCTCTCCTCCTGATTATGTACAAGGTCAGAAAGGAAAAAGAAAAAGAAATCAGAAACTGGGCTCATTAGGTTTCTAATAGCTTTTATTTTTTCCCCCTCTCCTCTCCTTTACTTTTTTGGAGATTGGCCCCCTCGAGGCACATCAAAACTCAGACTAACTCCCAGGAGGAAAGAGAGAAAAGGAGTGTTGGAACTGCAAAGGCAGAACCTAATAGCAGCAAAAGAAAATAATAAAAAACAAAACAAAATAAAGAATAAGAAGAAATAAAGAAAAAGGCTTACCAGTAATGTACTAGGAAAGATTATTTTTAAAATAGGAGCATTACTTCTGCACATTTTTTTCTGTGTGCTCTGTGGATATAGCAGACTACAGCTGATGCATTCTTGGAGTGCCTGAATTATTTCTAAGCCATTGGCCTCATCTCTTCTCAGTATATGTTTTGTTTGGTCTATCATGACCAGCTAGAAGACAGCTGATACTGGCTACAGGGGAGTCTTGAGGGCCCACAAGGCCATGAGGCAGATCTGTAACCCTAATCACACTCTTCAGTCCAGAGAATGCCTTCCTCTCTTCCATGGGGCAGAGTGTGCTTAGGGGTTTACCATTCACTCTGAAAGCTTGGTTTGATTACATCTCTCAGAGACCATGCAGGAAGAGCGCAAGCTTATTACTTTGGGGAAGAAACCCAAAGCACTTTTCTACTCATTTCTGTTGCTCTGGAAGCTGTACAGTTCAAAAGAAGGAAATAAAAACAGAAAACTATGTCAAGAAGTGCTTCATGGAATGAATAACTGGTATGAGAAAATGTACTAGGGAAATATATTAGTGTCCCTAATAATAGCTTAGACATTTGCTCCTCTCCAAATTACTAGTATTATGTGTGCAGTGCAGAAAGCGTTCATAATGCATAAATTTTACCCTGCATTTGCTTTTATTCCATCCTTTGGAATGACAAGAATCATCTAATTAGATGTACATGGCCTCCTGGAACATCAGGTGATAATGTAGTTCAGGAAAACAGGTAAATAGCACCAGGTAAATAGCATCTGTTAGAAGTACACAGCAGGCAGAATTCATAATGCCCACCAACACCTTCCTTAGCTACTATGGGCCTGAATGCCAGCCATAAGGGAACCAGGCCTTCACACGTAGGTAAGAGGACTGATTGCCTTGAACTGAGTGTGCCTCATGAGCTGTTTACACCAGCTTACAGAGAGGCCTGGGAACAGAGAAACAACAAGCTGCTGCCAACCCAGAGGCTTCAAATTGGAGGCCTACAGGCTTGTATGACCTAGTCAGGGCTTGTGTGACCCTATGTACCCCTCTTTAGGAATCAGAAAAAGGCATCTCTTCCTCTAGGTAGACCTACTCCAGGAGCCTCAGCCAAAACAAACTTACCCAATTGCACTGGTGGCTCTGGCTGCTACCTGCTCTGGTTTTGCCTGTTTTTAAAAAATCGGAATATTTCACCAAAAAATAAAAAACCCACAGATTTCCATTTTCCATTGAAAAAATGAAATTTTGGAACACTGAACTCATATTTCCACATGGCAGCTGCCCATTTGAGATGGGCTACACGCTCCTCAGTTCAGCCTGAACAGCACCTCCTCCAAGAAGCTCTCTTAGAGGCCTCCACCTGCATGGATCAACCTAAACCTTAATAGCAAACGTTCATGCCCTAAATACTGAGCCAATATTCCCATATGGCAGCTGTCAGTGAACATGAATATCAGCTGTTTACTTCAGATGGGCCACGTGATCTAGACAGACTTTAGGGAGTCCATGCAGCAAGCTGAAATGGAATGTGAAATACTGTGTGTATGTGACTTTCTGCATTTGGGGAGGAAGACAGTTGACGGTGTTCATCAAATCTCCAAATGGATTTGTGAACACAGACAATTGTAAGAACCACTATTCATAGCATTTATCTATACTACTAAGTGTCCTCATAGGGTGTGCTGGAATTTACTTTTTTATATTTTATCATTCTTAATTATTCTGTTTATTTATGTATCAGGCAAGATCACAGTCACTCTGCAGTAACAAACAACTGCAAAATCACAGGAAACTTATATCAATAAATGTTTATTTCTCACACAAAATTCACTAGGAGTCTACATAATTCTCCTAAGCTACTGTCTCATAAGTGATGAGTCAGCTCAAACTTTTGTAGTAACTTAAGCTTCATTAATAGCCAAACAGGGGAAGAGTGGGCTGAAGCAATCAAATCCTTCTTCCTGAAAACAATATGTGTCACCTTCTCTTGCATTTCACTGGACAAAGCAAGTAACACAATCTTTTTTTGTTTTTTTAAGCCCCCACCCCAGGAATATATTCTTATCTAATCTGGTGAGGGCAAGGAAGTTCAAACATCTCATGTGCCCAAAAGAAGAGAACTAAAAATATCAGCAAACAGCACTAATGTTGACCACAATATACCTGCTTCCTGGTTTAACTTATTCCTCCCTTAAAAGAGAATAGTGTTCACCTAAGTAACTATGAAAAATGATGTTTTGACTAGAAACAATAAGACCAAAGACAAAAAGAATTGTATATAATTATTGCACTCTAGTTGATAATTCGTTTCTCCCAGGTGCACGAGCTAACAATTCTGGAAGTCCATGTATACTAGCGTTGAACAAATATGTAAATAAATGGTAGATAATCAAAGACAGATTTTTCATTGCCAGAGAAAGAAGTTTGCAAATAAGCAAAGGAGGGAAACTAGAGTCAAATCTGCAATGCTGAATTAGCACCAGAGACATCAGTATAAACTTATGTAAATTTAATTTATACGCAGGTAGATACATACAGAAATAAGTACATACACATTTGTTTCCTGGCTCTGTCCACTGAGAGGGCCTAGAAGCAATGACATCCCAGTTAACAACAAGCACACCCAGTGCCCAGACCTTGATTTCTAAATACCATTCTTCATCAGAAGGAAATGTTTCCTAGAAAAACGACTGATTCTAGGGACAGGGCACAGAAAATACAAGATGAGTTTTCATTGTCTTGTAGCATCAGAAAGTAAGGAAGTACTCAAAAAGCAAAAAGGATGAGGGCATGTCAAAGCAACAAAAGGCCACACTGAAAGAGCTCTCAGTGGCCCAAGTCAGAGCAATTTGAGCAACAAAGTAATATAGTATTGGATTATACACAAAGTACACAAATATATCTAAGTCTGTACGCATATAAATAAATGCTTCGATAAATGAATAAATGGGGAAAAGGAAAAACTCTTTTTTATGTAAGAGTCTCAGATTAGATATGTAAATACTCCCCAACCAGGAGTTGGAACTGAATTCCCCTCCCTTTGAATGTGAGCTGAATTTAGTGACTCGATTCCAAAGAATAGACCATGGAAAGGGAAAAACTGGAGAAATCTATGAGATATTTCCTTAAACAGTGGTCAACATTATTATAACCAGTTATAAGTTATGTTGGTATTATATACCTCTATGATAGGATAGGATAGATGATATGATATGACATAAAATACGATGTAAGATATTATATATAATAGTTTTTTTGGTTCTTTTTTTTTCTTTATTTGTTGAGACGGGGTCTCACTCTATTATCCAGGCTGGAGTGCACTGGCACAGTCATAATTCACCGTAACCTCAAACTGCTGGGCTCAAGCGATCCTCCTGCCTCAGCCTCCCAAGTAGCTGAAACTACAGACATGCACTACCACAAATGGCTAGGTTTGTTTTTATTATATTTTGTAGAGACTCACTGTGTTGTCAAGGCTGCTCTTGAATTTCTGGCCTCAAGTGAGCCTCTCACCTTGGCATCCCAAAGTGCTGGGATTACAGGTGTGGGCAACTATGTCGAGCCGAGACTTAGGTTTGAATCCCAGTCCCACCACTTATTACATGTGGGACTCTGAATCTCTCTAAGCCTCAGTTTCCTCATCTGTAAAACAGGAGAAATAATAGCTCTCTTCCCATAGGATTATTGTGAATAAATGTGATAAGTAGAGATATCACAGCAGGGCCTGGCACAAAGTAAGTGCTCAATGCATACCAGCTATTATTACAGTTCTTTGTCCTTTCCAGTTCCTGGCACAGAGAGGGGGACCCTGAATACATTTCTTAGTCCGGATGGAATATTAACTACTGCTTTAAACCAATCGTTTCAGAGGTTAAGAATTACATTTGGCAGCTCTCAATGCTGGATATCTGGGGCATTTTATCCCTTAATGGGTGAACAGTATTATTTATTCTGGCATCTAAATGTGAGGGCCAGCCTTTGGGATACAAGGAAAGGAATGATTACATGGGGGTTAAAAGCAGTAGCTCTGGATTTCAGATCTTAGCTAGACCCCCAGTAGCTGAGTGATCAATTTTTTAACCACTTTGATCTTCTTTATATACAAAATGGGTATAATGCCAATATATTAATATATCTCAATGGTAATTCAACAATCCTCTCTTAGTAAACTTCCTTACATGTAATGAGTGCTACATAAATATTTGTTATTATTGTAATGAAAAGAGGAATCCAGCTGCTATTATGGACAAATTCCCCTTGATAAAAGGTACATTAAAAAAAATCTTCCTTCCATCCTAGCTGAGAGGGTTTCCAGGGGTCTTTACAGGCCCTACAGGTGAAGGGAGAGACGAAGCTTCCTGGTTCCTCGACCCGGCTGTTTGGGAAGAGGACAGGGGCTGAGGCCTGAGGTCCTAGCCTTGGCATCTGGACCCATTGCCTCTCAGAACAGCTGCTCCTCTATCCCCTGCCAGTCACAGGCTGGAAGGGTTAGGGGAAGTGCGTCTGAGCAAATGACCCCTGGGACTCACGGGTCAAACACAGACTGGGAAGGGGAGGGACCCAAGGAGCAACAGCTGCTGTTTGCTGGGCTGGGTTCCCTGGGTATTATTTGTTTAAGTTTCAATAAAATTAATTTAGTGGATCTATATTTTATGTTTAGTTGTTTCAAGAAAAGATTTTAAATCTGCAGTTTATTTTAGGAAAGTCCCAGTCCTCCCTTGAGGTTGTTAATAGTAATTTAAGTATTCAACTATTTGATCTGATATGAGAACAACTGTTAGGGGTCACAGACCTGACCAGGGGATCCCAATATCAACCACCAAGGCATTTCTTTCTGCTTTTGCTATTATTTTATATTATTCCTTTAAACAAATTATATAGTTACATGGTTCAAATTTCTAAATCTATCAAAGAATTTTCTCCTACTTAACCTCATCCCCTAGCTCATTCCATAAAGGCAATAACTTTACCAGTCTCTGGGTTTGTTTTTTGAATCCTTCCAAAGACTTTTTTACGCCCAAATAGGAAAATATGTGACTATACACACTTTTTTGTTTTCTGTAGCTCTTTTTTAACAGGGAATATTTCTCAGATCCCCATGATAGCTGCTATATGTTTGCTTTCGTATGCTAAAATAGATACTGAATTTAGTGACACTTTAAATACACTAGTGTTTTATTAATAACAACATCTGTATTCATTTAAAAAATTTCTTCTATAGGTATTTAATAATACCTATACTACACTGTATCATGCAGCAGCTAAAAGGAATGAGGGAGCTCTATCTGTATTAGTACTAAAAGATCTACCAAAAAGAAACAAGTTTGGGAATAATCATTTACACTATGACACCATTTATATAAAAACCATCCCCCGAATACTCCAGATTCATTGGGCACCTACATACAAGCATACAACACTCTCCAGAAAGTTACATGCCCCACCAAGAACATTGGGGAAGGGAATGAAATGGATAGGAGTCAGGGGTGAGTCATTAGCAAAGGGGTCATTAACAAAGTATACCCTGCACTGGGACAGACCATTAAGCAGTATACTTGTTGTTTAAGGCTGGTGTCCACCTGACTGGTCAGTGCACATGCTGAACTCTTGTTAGGCACTTTCAATATCATCCCTGGTCATTAGCCTTATCTTTACTGTTCAAATATTTTTAGCAAATGAATTCACATAGTGAAATAAATTAAAAAGTTATATACAAGAAAATATTATATGTGCAAGGCGTATGTATTTTATCCACAAAAAGAGCTTAGAGCATATGGCCTTGTAGCACAGAGACTATTATCCAGCGATCCATTCCACAAATCCATAATTTTCCAAAAGCTAAAGAATGCTTCCTCAGTACTTCCAGTTAGACTCAAAATACATCAGGAACCCTACCTCCAGCCTGGGAAATGGCCATTCAGTGTGCTGAGGCGGACTAACTCCCTGTTGTTCAAGTCCCAGTCCAATCTTCCTTCTCAGCCTGAGCCACCTGGACACCGAGAAACAAGGGGAAAGGGTCCCTCTTGGGTCATTCCACCTGACATGCTACAAAAGCAAATATTGTTCATCAGAAGTCATCTCTGACAACTTACAGAGGTTTATAAACATTTTCATAAAGGGCCAAGTAGTAAATATCTTAGGTTTTATAAACCAGATGGCCCCTGTGGAAATCACTCAACTCTGCCATTGTAGCACAATGCTAACAATAAGGAAATGAATGGGCATGGCTGTGTTCCAATAAAACATTCTTCACAAAAACGGGCCTCTGGCAGGCCATACTTTACAAACCCCCAAAGCTGACAACCAGTATTGCCAATACCTTGTCTCTCTCTAACTCATCATTGGCCTGCGGGACCAAAAACCCAAAGCCAGACAGAGACTCTCAATCCTAGATAATAACTTATACATTAAGAGACAAAAATTAACAGAGTAAATGTCTCCAAAGGGATTCCACCCCAGCATTGCCCCATGAACCCAGAGAAAATGACTCTGAGAATATGTGATGTTGAACTTCCCATACACAAGACAATTCAGGTCCTCAGTGTGCACAAACTCACCCCAGACCTCCCAACTGAACAAGGACACAAGAGCTGGATGGAGAAAAGAAGTTTCAATTTTGGTTCTCAAATCTGTATTTCCCTCTCTCTGCCTTGAATGCTTGTCTCCTTAATTTAAGTCGAAGTATAGAGAACTGAAATGTAGAAGTCAGTCACAAATCCTACCTGGGTTAGGCAGACTTTCCCTGATAAGAGCCTATCTATTGTAAAGCTCCCACATCACACAAGAAATCTATCTTTATCTTAAGTAATAAGCATTATGTCAGTCAATCTTCCTGTGGCAGGTTGACACATCATTAAACCAAGGCATGAGGATTAAAAAAAGGGGGGTGGGGAGCCCCATCAAACCATCACAACTGCCATTTCTTTTATATGTAACAATACAATAAAGGCAACTCTTAAAATTACAGGATGTCCTGCATTCAGCCTGATCAAATGGGGTTATTCCAGGTTTTCTCCAAAGTTACAACACCAATTAGAGTGCTAATTTCAAAGATGATACTGAGTAAGTAGCTCAGGGAACAGAAGAAACTAAGTAAGAAAACACAACAGAAACAATCATTTTCAAGTCCTCCTAGAAATTGTTGAAAGTTGTGTTTTTTTGTTTTTTGGGTTTTTTTATTGTACCAAATTAGAGATGAGAGGAGGTGGGGGGAGATCTAAAAATTGTGATTAGTTATTTTTTCCCTTCTTGCTCCCAATTAAAGAGGGGTTTCTTCTTTCACTAGAGATGCACAGTTATTAAATCATGATGTCTTTCTTTTAAAAACCAATTTATAGCAGAGGGCTCCTCCATACTGCTGCCACTTCTGCAAGGTTGCTTATAATTGCTCCATGCAATGCTTTGACTAATTAAATCACACAAGAGATTGTTTCTTAGTAACACACCTGGTCCACGCTTTGTTGTTGGCTTTCATTAAAGCACGGTGTCTCATGCTGTCTTATAGCATGAAAGGATATTAATCAGGTAAATGGCCATTAAAAGTCATATCAATGTTTGCTGTGCAGTGATTGTTTTCTTAAATCTTGAACAAAGGAGGTTTCTTTGAAATCTCAGGGCTGGCCTCCAACCACAGGAGAGAATAGCCACATTGAAATGCTTTGTTTTTCAACCTTACCAAGAAGCAGAAAAAAGGAGCAAAATGCAAGGTGTGGCAAGAAGTAAGATTATATTCTTTATTCCACTGGGCTATTTGGGGAAAGGAGGAGCAAGGAGGGACAAGTTGAACAAACTGAAATCAGTGTAAGGCAAGTGGGGACAACAGACAGAAAGTGCTCTCTAATGGCCCCCCATTCTCTGGGAGAGGAAAGCTCCACTTTGGAGGCAGTGCTGCTAATTAAGTTGCATTTCAGAGCTCTAGTTAGAAATAAAAATGCCCAGAGAATCAAGTGTTACTTGCATATTAAACTGAAAAGGAAAAACGCTGCTAAACATTTCCTTCTGTCAACAGAGCACCCTTGATAATTTTATTGATCTGGTACTGTATCTGGACCTGGAACGTGGTCGTGACAGTTTGATTCCTGAGTTATTCTGCCCTTTACCTGTTGGAGTAGTTCCTCCAAATCAATATGTATTTATATAACCAAGCCAACACCCACTAGAGCAAACATTCCATTCAGAAGGGGAGAGAGGTGGCTACATACATAGACACCTGAAAAAATGACCAGCTTGCCAAAGGCATACACATATAATCCTGGATCCAGCAACCTCTTCTCCTGCCATAAATGACTATTTGTTCTGTGTTAAGCAAGTGGCCTTGTTGAGACTGAGATAAAGCATACTGCTTAAGAACCCAGGCTCTAGAATAGAAATTCTGGGGTTGGAATTCCACATCAGTAACCTCACTATAGTAGGCAAATTACTTAAACCCTCTGTGCCTTTGTTTCTCATAAGTAAAATGCACAAAATAACAGTAATAACCTTCATATGAGTAGTAATTCTCATAACGGTTGTTATGACAATAAAATGAATATATTACATATGAGACACACACGGGCCTACAGACACACATATATATAGTATTTGGTACATAGTAAGTCCTCAATAAATGTTAGTTATAATATTCTTGATAGCTGCCAAAGGCTTACACAGTATATGTAATATGTATATTTTATTCAAAACGGAGCTCCGAGCGGAGACTCGGTAACTAATTACTCTTCAGTGGGCCGCCCTTTCTGACCCTGTAGTATGAGAGGCCTGCAAGCTTGAACTGGTTCTCACGGAATCAAGGGGGAAAGAAATCAAGGCAGGCGGCATGTGTTGAGGCCCTCCCACGACTCTCCCAGGGGGATCCTCACCGAGGGGCCTCTGCTCAAAGCCGGGCGCACCGCGCCGGGGCTGCCCACGGAGAGGGTGTCCACGCCGCCTCCCCACAACAACGCTCAGAGAGAGTCGTGGCCGAAATCGAGCCGCGGCCCACTCTGCCCGCGTGTGGGCTCGCGGCGCCCAACGGGGCCTCCCATGGGGGGACGCCGCCCTTCAGCGCAGCCTCGACTGCCCGCCGGGCCTTACTGACACTTCCCGGAGGACAGCGGGCAAACTAGCCAGGACGCTGAGCTGCAAGTGACAGAAAGCCCACTGCGAATTGGCTCAGCGGGGACAGGACGGCTTCCGTCCGTCAGTGAGAAGTCTTCCGGTGGCTCCCACTTCGAACACGGCTCTCTCCAGGGCCTTGAGCCCCTCTGCGTTACCTTGGCTCCGGCCTAGTCTCTTTGCGCAGGGCTGGCTCCTCCCCGTCGGGGACCGGATGATGGCAGCACCGCCAATGCTCGAAAGCGCCTGCGCAGCGCTCATCGTTCTGGAGAACTTGCCAGTCATTGGCTGGGATCCGGTCAGTACCTATTCCTGACCCAATCACTCTGGGCGAGGGGAGTCGTATTCTGATTGGCCAAGTCGGGGTCATAGGGTACTTCAGGCACTGTGGGTGGAGTCGGTACTCTTTGACCTTCTTGCTGAGATTTGGAGACAGCAAGAGAGTTGGTTATGGAGAGGAGGATGGCGGTGTGGCTACTGGAAGTAGCATGACGGGATGCTGGCCTAGTGAAATGGTGGCTGTTCACCAGAGTGGAGAAAGAAGCAGGAGGCCATGGAGGACTGGGGTGGGGCTTGGGGGAAAGCAAGAGGGCAGGTGTTCTCTCCTCAGGTGTCCATTCGTTGGTCTCTTGTCCTGTCTGAAGACAGTTGCTGACCACCGAGCTGACGTGCACACCTCTGAAAGCCCCTGCTCTGGCAGCCAGGAGTTCAGAAATGGACCTAAGTCTCGAAGACTGACATTCTCACATTGCACATTAAAATCACCTGAGGAGCTTTTCACACAGCTCAAAATGCCTGAATTCCACCTCCAGAGATTGATTTAATTGTTGGAGTATGGACAGGAGGAGGTTAGGTGGGGGTACTTTTAAAAAGCTTCCCCAATTGATTCTGTTGGACAGCCATGATTCAGAACTGGTGTCCTGGGGCATCTGCCTTCTGTTCATCAGTAAACTTGGCTCACAGAAGGGGGAAGAATTACCTTACTCCCAAGAACCCTCATCCTGGTTAACCAAACTAATTCTCCCCACCCCAGGGCAGATCCTAAAGTTAGGGGAATTGAGCTAGGGCCTCTCAGGAGAAGGTTTGGTTTTGGTGGCGGGTACTTTGTTGTATGAGAAGATAATAAGTATATTAAAAAGCACCATACTTTTTCTTCTCACTGTTCTGCTTTCACATTACTTTCTCTGGTATCTTTTTTATGCTGGTCTCAACAGCTAAGATGCCATCACATAAGCTTACAAAACAAATTGATGAAAAGGTGGAACTTCTGGGAAATGTGCTCAGAGGAGGAAATTATTCTCCTGCCCTTTACTCTTTCTGTCCACCAGTTTCATTTCTGCCTCTTTTCTATAGAGAACGGATTCTTTTTTTAATTGGTTGCAGGAAGAGAACTGTCATTCAAGAAGCCAAGTTTCTAATGAGGAAGTGAAATAACCACCTTTCATATTAACTATAAACCATCTCCATTTGCCGGATTAAATACCAAGAAAAGATACATTCACTGCTGGGTTTCTAATCTGCTTTGATTCACTATACTGCTTATGCCTACTAGGTTTCCTGGGTTTTGTTTTTGTTTTTAATCTGTTATTTTCTTTACCATTTAACAGGCTCAAGAAAAGCTTAAATTCATGAAGAGTTGGTCTATAATAGGAAGTTAAGAGTGCCTGGGATGTGTCTTGGGGTTATCACCAGGGTGGGTAACTTATATTCACCCACAATAGCCATATCTTGATGTTGAAGGTAGTACTAGAACACTTCCAGGATGCCATCTTCCCCCTCCCCAACCCCAATTTACCCAGTATAACAATTTTTATATTACTTATTAAAATTTGGAAGACTCCCTCAGATGCCACTCTCTTCTATTTTCATCTGCTCATATTTATTCTGCCATTATGAAAGTTTCATTGCATCCATTATTTTTTCCTTTATATCCTCTCCTGTACTTGTAAAGCACATCCATTTTACAGAACACTTTTATATTTGTTATCATATTTTGATCCCCACAGCAACCCTGGAATAATGAAGTATATTAAGGAAATGAATGTTGTTAACAAGTCCACTCATAAGGTAATGTCTTAATCAGTGAATGCACAATTCCATAGCATATTTTTTTAATGCTTTGACATATGACCACATGTTAATGGTCTTCCCTAATGGGTACTGCTGTGATTTGAATATGTCCCCCAAAGTTCATGCATTGGAATTTAATTGCCATTTTAACAGTATTAAAAGGTGGGGCCTTTAAGACATGATTAGGCCATGAGGGCTCTGTCCTTATGAATGGATTAATGCCATTATCATGGGCGTGGGTTTGTTACGGCAAGAGCAGGCTCCTGTTAAAAGGATGAGTTCAGCCCAATTTTCTCTTTCTGTCTCCTGTACTAGCTTCCACCTTTTGCCTTCTACCATAGGTTGCCCTCACACGATGCCAGTTCCATGCTCTTGGACTTCCCAGTCTACAAAATGGTGAGTTAAATAAACTTCTATTCCTTATAAATTGCCTAATTTGTGGTATTTGTTTATGGCAAGAAAAAACAGACTGACCAGTATATAACAGAGATTTTTATTACCCAATATTGTGTGCTACAGATACCCTCAGCTATTCTTTGACCCTAACCATCCTGTTAAATAAGGATCAATTTCAAATCCACAGAGGGTTCAGGAAGGCAGAGCAGTTGCATAACAAGGGCCGGGTAGGGACTGTGGCAAACCAGAGAGTACAAACTACTAATGCCATGAAAACTTGAGGGTTAGTTCTTGCCAAATCTTTAACTGTCTCAAGAGAAGCTGTTAACCCAGATCTTTCTGGTACTATCCTTACACTTAAATTATAACTAATCATTTTTACTCTCTCTCTTTTTAACTCTATAGGCCAAATTGGCCACTTTTTTTGGCTGCATTCAAACAAATGCTGTCATTTCTGATTCCTGCTTATCCCTCATTTTTTCCTCTATTGATTAGCTTAGAATTTGCAATGACAACATCACAGACTCAAAACAGGCAAATCACTATGTCCCAGGAGTACCAAATGGCTGTGTCAAATTATCTTTCCTTGTGCCTTACCACGCCTGCACCAGATGTGATTACTGTCTCCATCTATTTCTGTTGTACCTTGAATATAACTCTGACACCATAGTATCCCACTGAATAGTAATTATTTGTGTATATGTTTCTCTCCTATTAGACGGTGAGCTCCTTAAAAGCTAAAAGTGTATCAGTGTATCTTTTTCATCTTTCTGTCTCCAGTTCACAGTGGACACTCAATTATTATTTAATAAGTGTAGAAAGATTTGTACGACTATTTTTAAGAGATAATGATTTAGAGAAGAGAATAAGCACTGCTATGATGTTGCGTGTATACACATATACAGATACACATGCACACACACACCTCACCCCTAACAGTATCATCATCCCACAACCAAATGTTATGGTTGACCCATTAGGAGTTGTAAGGCCAAGGTTCTTTATAATCAACAATAATAATGAATGTGGTTCTGGTAAGCTAAGAGGTAGGTAATGAGCTGGAACAGGATGGGCTCTTGAATCACATTTCTTCCTCCTCCTTCTGAGATTCCATGACTGATCCCCATCCTGTCAGTTTGCCCTGGAGCCCAGCCAGAGGGCTATCACAGGCCCCATCTTCCATGTTTCTGTTGGCTTTCTTCATCTGAACAACCTGTCTTTCTTCATATCCTATTCATCCTTCACAGCAGCTCAAACTCCACTTTCTTCAGGAAGGTACCCTGGCTGCCTCAGCCACAGAGGACCTCTTCCTTCTCCGGTTTCTTTTCTGTTTTGTTTTTAGTGCCTATAATCTAATCCTTCCACTTTGCTACTTTATTACATTTAGTCTTTCCTACTTTAACGTGTAGTTGTATCCCTAAGAGATAATTATAAAAATATACTGTTTAAAAAATTGTTTTGATGGAAAAATAGGAATGAGGCGATAGAGAGCCTCAGATTCACAGTAATAAAGTTATATCGTCTGCAGTAATTAAAATTAATAGATGCTTGTGCATAGCTCTAAAATGTAAATATCACTGAATAAACCTAGTATTGGAATAAGTTTAACTTCTGTTCAAGCAATGACCTTTGTCCTTTTATCATATATATTCTTGATAGCTTTTTTTCATTCAATCATGCAGCACATATTTATTGGGCTCTTACTATGTGCCAGGCACTGATCTAGGTACAGTGGATACAGCAATAAATAAGAGACAAGATCCCTGCTGTCACTAAGTTGACAGTAATGACAAGTAAGCAATTTCAAATGGCAGTTACTAGCATGAGGAAAAACAGGCTGACAGGCTAAAGAATACCTGGGCGTGTGAGTGAGGGACAAGCTTGGTGTGCTGACGGAACATACAAAAGGCAACATGCAAAGCCACTCAAACGAAAAGGTCTCATCACAAGTACAACAACATGTTTTCCATTTAAGAAGTTGCTAGATCCTAGACTCTGATGATTGCCTAACTTTACTTTTAACATTTTAACTGGAAATATAATACACGTACAGGAAAGTACACGATCATAAGTGTAGAGCTGAACGAATTTTCTCCAAGTGAAGACACCTATGTATCTACTTAGATCAAGAAACTGATCATCACTTGCCACCTCAACCCCTAGAAATCTCCCCTGAGACCCTTTCAGTGATGAATGCCCTTCTTTTATCACCACAGATTAGTTTTGCCTGATTTTTAAATTCATATAAATGGCCTCAAAATATTACTTGGTAGTTTTTTATTGAGTATATTACAATTTATTTCTCCATTCTATTGTTAATTGACATTTGAGTTATTTCCAGTTTTTGACTTAAAAAATACTTCTATTATGAACATTTTGTACAAGCCTTTGGCGTACCTATGTATATATTTGTTTAATATATAGCGTTTGTATGTTTAGCTTTAGTAGATACTGTTAAAGTAGTTGTACTAACTTATACTTGTAAACCAGCGGTTAATGGAAATTTGGCTGTTCTATATCTTCACCTACATTTAGTGTTTTCTTTCTTCTATACACTTTAGCCTTTCTGGTAGGATCACAATGATATCTACTATGGTTTTAATTTGCATTTCCTTTATGACTGTTAAGATTTAGCTTTTCATGTGATTATTGATCATGTAGATATCCTCTTTTGTGAAAAGTCTAAATTTTCTGCCCATTTTCTATTGGGTTAAATTTTTCCTTCCATGTGATTTATAAGATTTCTTTACATGTTTTGAATGTTTATCAGATATATGTCTTGAAAATCAATTATTCCACTCTCTACTTGTTTTTTTATTTCCTTAAAGTTGTCTTTTGATCTACAAGGCTGTTGAAAAAATTCTTAACTTTATATGATTATATATATATATATATTATATATCAGTTTTTTGCTCTTTCAGTTAATGTTTTACATGGCCTTTGAAGAAATCGTTGTCTACCCAAATCTCATAAAGAGGTACAGCTGTGGTTATACAATGACAGCAGAGAGGAACATGTTTAGTACCCAGGTGATCCACTTGGATGCCTGTTGGTCTTGTCTGATGAATTTTATTTGTAAATACCCAAATACAGCCACCATGGCTTGGAAAGGACATGGTGACCAGGGTCTCAGACTACTCAGGAATAAGGATATGGATCACACCACCAGCTAAGCCACTGAGTCCAGCAAAGGTGTTAGCTCAGGGTGAGGAGAGTCTAAAATGGCAGTAGAAGAGGGAAATGGTGACTATTAGTTATAGCTCTGAGACCAGCTGCAAGCGGCAGGGGCTGCAGATTATCACATCAACCTTTTGAGTTTCCCTTGGGAAAAGATGCCCATGGGAGTTCTGGGGGAGTTGCTCCCAGAAGCTATATGAAGAAGTGAATCTGAGTGGTACATTGGATGGACTGTAGTGGATGCTGTAATTTGCCTTATTGGGTAAATAATGTATCTACCAGGCCTTCTCTCAGGACCATAGACATTTGATGGGTTTTTCAGACTTGTTATCCACCTAACACATCCAGTTCTCTGAGCCTTTTATTCCCTCCTCCCAGTGACTGGCATGGTTTTTGAGAAATTGGCCTGTAAATTTCCTTTCTTGAGAGTTTATCAGATTTTGCGTTCAAGGTCATGCCATAAAATGAATCAAGAAGTATTCTGTCTGTTTGCATAAGATTGGTATTGTTTATTCCTTAACTGTTTGGACCAATTCACTAGTAAACCCACTTGAGGCCAGAGTTTCTTTGTGGGAAGGTTTTAATTGAGGACTCTCTTTCTTTACTAGATGAAAGACTATTCAGATTTTCTCTTTCTTCTTAAGTCAATTTTAGTAAGTTCTTGTTTTATAAATTGTCAAGAGTTTCTACTTAGATTCTACTTTTAGAAGCCTCCTTCTCCTACTTTCTATGCCCCGCCCCCTTCTTTGCCTGGAACTACTTCTGATTTGGAAATTGCTTTGTATGGAAAAGTGGCTGAGATTATCAGGCTTCTATGCACTTCCTTTCTCTCCAAGATATTGACCCCCTTTAAATCTGCCTACCAACACCTTCAAAAAGATATCTTTTAAAGCTTTATTTAGAAGCAGGAGGATTGTTCTGCTCATCCAAGCTCAAAATGGAAATACTCCCCATATTGTTAAAATAAATACCTTCATGATAAATGCAAATTGTATTCTGCAATTAATCTATCTCATATGCAGATATTTTTAGGAATATTTTTTCTGTAGGACAAACATCTGTGCATTCTTTTTTTTTCTTTTTTTTTATTTCAGCATATTATGGGGGTACAAATGTTAAGGCTACGTGTATTGCCCATCCCCCCTCCCCCCTCGAGTCAGAGCTTCAAGCGTGACCATCCCCCAAACGTTGCACATCTCACTCATTATGTTTGTATATACCCATCCCCTCCTCCCCCCTCCCACCTGCCTGACACCCAACAAATGTTATTCCTATATGTCCACTTAGGTGTTGATCCGTTAATACCAATTTGCTGGTGAGTACATGTGGTGCTTGTTTTTGCATTCTTGAGATACTTCACTTAGTAGAATGGGTTCCAGCTCTATCCAGGAAAATACAAGAAGTATTACACCACCATTGTTTCTTAAAGCTGAAGAGTACTCCATGGTATACATATACCACATTTTATTAATCCACTCATGTATTGATGGGCACTTGGGTTGTTTCCACAACTTAGCACCTGTGCATTCTTATATTGTGCTCTATTTCTCCTCTGCTATATAGCAGTCTTTTTAAAGACAGAGACCATGTATCCTTGAATAGAGAAATAAATTTGGATCCAGATACTGAACACTTATTCATGCAATTTGCAAACACTAGGATTATCATTGCTTTCAGCATATTAGAAGTTATCAATTAATGTAGTCTGCTATTATCACTATTATTATAAGTGTATTATTATATTTCTGCAAGGAAACCCTCAGCAAAACAATAAAGAAAATTGACACAGTAATAAAATTGGTTGAGAATGGCTTAGCTATTTATCAAATTCAGCAAACTAAGTATAATGGACAAAGCAATCATCATGTAAAATTAAATGCTTGATTCTTTTCTTACCTGAAAATCTTAGACTATAATCATCACCACGTTTCTTAATCTCCTTATTAAGATCAGGAATGATCAAGTTTTATACCAGGCACACACATAAAACAGTGTGATGCAGTCATAAAATACATATGCTAGCAAAGGAAGGTTTATGTAGACAGATGAAAAATTATCTGATAAACTCAAAATTTAACCAAATTGTCCCCCTTCTCTATCTAAGTATTTTAGAGAAAGGTAAATTTTGAAGAATGTAAATTCTTCCCATTTATCCAAATATATGCTGACCTCATCAAATAGTTTCCTGAGTTTCTATTTTGAAAACCTACAGTGTCAAGGAGTTGGTATTAGCCAAAATAGCCCATGTCATTAAGAGAGAATTCAAGTCATCTGGACCAAACTTTTTAGGAACAACCATACTTCCAGGAATTAAGATAGATTCTGGCTGCAGGTGGAAATGATAGTGATAGCAAAACTTCAACTGTTAGTTAGCCTGGTTAAACTCTGCTCTGAAATGTCTTTTGTTAACCTGATCTCTCTATTTAGACCTCCATTACCCTGTGTTTAAAACAAAGGCACTCCATTGAAAGTAGGCTATAATTGCAGTCTTTCAGCAAAACAGCATTTACCAAAACATGTCTTTTAGAATGTGCTACAATTTATCACCCCCATGGTGCATGACACACAATTACATTTGTCACTGCTTTAATTGGATGTTACATGTCAGTAATGACTCATCAGCCCCAGAAGTTATGAAAAATGAATTCCTTACTACCATACTTCAGAATTTGCTCCAAAAATAAAGCTAAAGAATAGTTTACTTCTCACTCGTGGTAGAAGCTACATTTGGGAGAAATACTAATCCCTGTTTTAGAAAAATAATGATGTATTTCATTTATTGACAGCAAGATGATTGCCTGCAATGTTTCTCATTACCCCTAGATCACAAATGAGTAAATCACTGTCAGACAAACCAAGGTTAAAACTGAATGCGTACATTTAACAAGATGCAGCAAAAAAAAAAAAAATTAAAAAAAATCCTCCATCACTAGGAGAGAATTGTTAATTCAGAGAATTTTTTAGATTCTGTGATCTGATAAGCTCTGCAACCCAGTCATCGCTGAAATTAAATTAGGTTTCAGAAAATGAATATTTCATTTTTAAGATTCTGTTGCTTGGAGACCTGGAAAGAGAAGGCTGGTTTAGCCCAAGACGGAAAAGATGTTATGAGGGGCAGCATTTTCTACTCCTGGAAACTGCAGGAGAATGCCTAGGAAAAATTACACAAGGGAGGCGAAACAATGATGATTGTACAAATGGATTCATTAGAAATGCCACAATGCATGTCATTTCTTCTAAGCTATGGAAGTCTTTCTCCACCCTTCACCTTTATTACTCAGACTTAAATTGGGCAAAATAGCATGATACCGGAGACCCAATCTACCTTTCAACAAATACAAAGGAAAAAAAGCAAAACAAATGTAACCTCAGTGGCAAAGCGAAAGGTGCTTTTTCTACCAAGGATGTTCACCAAGTAATAGGGACATATAAACTCCATTACACATGTTGGCTGGATCTGCACTTACCTGACGACATGTATTTTAATCAGCATTGTAAACTGTGAATATGCTCCTTTCACCACTTGGAGTGCTTTTAAAAGGTCGTCCACATTTTGGATATGGTAGTTTCCTAGACTCTATAATAGCAGAACCCCTGAGCTTTACCAAGGCAGAAGATTACTCATTTAAAGATTATTTTTCCCTGCCTTGCTTATAGGTAGGTGTAGCCATTGAATTGTGTTTGACCAATGAGATGCGGGAAGAAGCCATGTTTGTAATGTGTAGATTATTTTACAAGGAGGCTCTTGCCTTCTTCCCCTTTTTCCCTTCCTGTGAGCTGCAGTGTGAAGATACTAGTGCGAGCCAGATTTAACCATGTGGAGCTATACGTAGGGCCTGGCAGAGCAACAACGTAGAAGTAACCTGGGTCCTTGGATAATCTCATGGAACAAGGTAACTTAATTAACCTGTACCTCCTGCCCAATTCTAGACTGTAACATGAGAGAGAAATAAATGTCTCTCTCATTAGTCTGTATTTGGGGATATCCTTTTTATAGCAATTTAGTCTTTACCCTAACTAACACATTAGATTTTAATAGGCACAGTCTCAAGAGACAGTTTTTTCTTTTCTTTTCTTTTCTTTCCTTTTTTTTTTTTTTTTTTTTTTGAGACAGAATCTTACTCTGTTGCCTGGGCTAGAGTGCCGTGGCGTCAACCTAGCTCACAGCAACCTCAAACTCCTGGGCTCAAGCGATCCTCCTGCCTCAGCCTCCCGAGTAGCTAGGACTACAGGCATGCACCACCATGCCTGGCTAATTTTTTCTATATATTTTTAGTTGTCCAGCTAATTTCTTTCTATTTTTA
Source organism: Cheirogaleus medius (assembly GCA_008086735.1). NCBI lineage: Eukaryota > Metazoa > Chordata > Mammalia > Primates > Cheirogaleidae > Cheirogaleus > Cheirogaleus medius. Next base: position 4,848,870 of record VBSM01003206.1, read on the forward strand.
GTAGAGACAGGGTCTCACTCTTGCTCAGGCTGGTCTCGAACTCCTGAGCTCAAACGATCCACCCGCCTCAGCCTCCCAGAGTGCTAGGATTACGGGCATGAGCCACCACGCCCGGCCAATAGATAGTTTTTTCTGCAATCATTTATTCAACTTCATCACCATTCTACTCTTGGTTCTCATCTTCTTTTCTCAGTTCATTATGGTAGATACAAATTGAGATCGTAGTGTAACTTTTCAGGGCCTTATTTGTGCCACCCCTTTCTTTCCTGGTTGCTACTAGTCCTTACCCAGTCCCTGTCCAGAATTCTGACGTGTTCAAACATGAAATGCATCTACATATATGACCCTGTCTCTTTGATCACAGGGACTGCCAGGAAACACATGTGTGATACAACTGGAATACTCAAGAGTTCTTTCCTAGGATCTTCCTGGAGAAGAGACATCTTCTCTCTTGTGACACTGATTCCCTGACTTGTCACTTTTGAAATGGGAGAGAATGAAGCAATCTACAGATAGGAAGAAGATAAACCCCAGTGCTTATCTCCAGTTATCCCCAGCCAGGATCCTAAACTTCACAGGCCATATGAGCCAAAGAAACAAAAACAAAAATGTTATCTTGGTAAAGGCTACTTTGAATTGGTTTCTATCATAAGCAAATAAAAGATTCCTGATTAATTCTTCAAATTAACCTCATTTTTCCAAAACTGTCCTATTATGCTTAAAATGGGCCTTTGAGAGTTTTTTGTTTCTGTTTTTGTTTTGCCCCAGAAGCATCAAGAATCAAACAATAAAAGCTTAAGAAAAAATGATGCTGTATAATATTTGATTTTAGACCATGTCCTATATTTGGTCAAACTTCACTCTTCAGAGCATGATTTTCTTCTTCCAGACTAAACTGAGTTGCTGGAATCCATAAATGCTGCTCTATTTTGTTCCTGCCATGCTACACCGAATGATTAGTTCAAAGCAGCAGCAAGATCATAAGAGAAAGTATTTTTCTGTTACACTACATTCTGGATCTACACTTACCTGACTACACGTATTTTAATCAGCATTGTAAACTGTGAATATGCTCCTTTCACCACCATTGGAGTGCTTTTAAGAGGTCGTCCACATGTTGGATGTGGTAGAATGCTAATTGCTTCCTAGACTCTGTAATAGCAGAACCCCAGCATGTAGATCCGTGGCATGGAGGTTAACCACCTTGAAAAAGAAAAAAAAATTATAATACTAAACCTGAAAGCGCATACCACACCATAAGGATGACTGCTCTTTTCAGTACATCTAGATGTTAGAAAACAGAAAGGTTGATCAGCTATCTGTTCATAAAGTAAGGGCCATCTTACAGGCCAGGTTTGATTAAAGAATCAATCTCAGTGATCTAACTGCATCATTTAAAAAAAGAAATTGAAGGGACGAGAGGCGGCCACTTCTAACTTTAGAGTGGGGCACTCTGGGAATCTTACAGAAATGGATGTGACTGGCTGTGTTAATGGTGAGTGGGTCATTTCCATATCGCCAGTTGCAGTATGATCGTGTAAGATAAGAAACTCTCTTTGAATAACTGATGAACAGTAATTCTTCCTGACAGATGGAGACTTAATTTTAACCAAATAAAACTACTTGCCGGAGAGAGTGCAGAAGCCATTTCTGAGGTCTGAGAGCGCATGGGCAATGCACACTTAATGAAGAATTTCTTTCATGTTCTTCGGTACCAGATCTACTCCCAAGAATCAAAGTAGAGAATAATTTCTATGATGAATAGGGACTGACAGGGGCCACCACATCAGAATTCTCCTCTCTCCAGCTGCCACTCATTGCTGATTGACAGAGTAGACAGTCCCTGTTGGTAGAGCCTCTAAGATGAACTTATTTTTAATCTAATATCCAGTAGGAGTGTGTTCTAGCCTTCTAATATGATTTTTAGCCTCATACTAATATTCTCTTTCTAGCAAGGACTAAGAGATGCCTGTAAGAAAGAAAAGTAGCAGTAGATGAGTGGTGTTTTTCATTTTTATGATAATTCTTAATTGTTCACTGCATAACTATTTTTCTTTGGATTATATCTCTGTGGGTGTCTGCCAATTTCCAAAGCTGGGTCAAGAAATAAGTTACTTTTTTCTTCAATCAAGTAATGAGTAGTTATTGTGTACATGAATCCATAGAACTGTTAGGCAGGATAAAAAGGAGAAAGAGAGTAGCAGACATTCTTTTCTAGGAACTTAATAACCCATTGAGGGGAAGACAGGACTCCAAGTAGAAAGCAATTTGAAAACTCAAAAGACAGCAGTCCACTTGAGTGTACTTCTGCATAAGTGGAACAGACTGATATTTCTTAAATTTCAGTCACGTGCACAATAATCTGATGTGGTTTTCCTAAGCCATTTTCACATGCTACTGGAATTATTATTTATTCAATATTTTTCTGTAAATGAAATCACTTCTATTTTTCCTAAAATCACCTTATTGTCAAAGGAAACTTTAGATCAGTACCATAAATGAAAACATAGCATCCTTTGCCATAAGTTAGAAAGTGTAAAAGCAAATACACTAAAAATAAAATAATAATATAAAATTTCAGCTGTTTTTGACTGCTGAAGGCTGAAAACTTCTATGTATCTGTATAATCTCAAATTGTTTTTCTTTCACCCAAAGTCATCATGGTACCACCAGTAGTATAATGTGTCCTATATTAGAGAGATACTACTTAGGAATAACAGTGAAAGGGATTCAGAAGAGGGAGAGATATAGGAGCCTGGTGATCTGCTGAGGCTTTATGGAAGATGCAAGATCTGAGTGGAGCTTAAATCCATAGGCAGGGTTATCCAGCTACTGGGCCAGAGGCAAATGTGATTTGGACATTTATAGAGAATGGCTGAGACACGGGAGTAGTATATAAGTGATGCTAAGCTTGTTTTCTTAATCATCCATCATATATGACTTAGGACTTCAATAATGGAAGGCGATTAACATTTATTAATCACTTACTATATTCCAAACACTAAGCGAGGCATTTTCACATGTTTCCTCTTTAGATCCTAATGACATAAGGAGCCTGCTATTATCCTCATGTTATAGATGAGCAAACTAAGACACAGAACTAATTCAAGGTAACATAGCTTCGAAAGTGATGGAATTGGGGATTTCAATCTGGTTCCTTCTGTGTGTTCAAAGCCCACGTTTTCTACTTCATACTATTTTTCCAGTGAATCTATGAGATGACAGCCAGGAGTCATCTTTGGCAGTTCTCATAAAAAGACTCTGTAGTGGGAGCCATGAATGAAGAGGAAAAGAGGAGAACTTCTCCTTTGCTAACTCCCTGAAGGACCTGAACAACAGAAACTAATACGCGCACATGTAGATGTGTGAGCACTCCAGCATTTCCTTCTCTTCTGGAATGTCATAATTTATCCGTCAGCAATGAAAACATGAGCTTCAAGTTAGGCCTCCCCACTCTGAAACTGGAAAATATCAACGGTGCCTATCAACAGCATCAGTGACCAAAAGTTGACCTTGCCGAGTTAATCAGTAGAAAAACTAATCAATTGGAAAAATGCAAATTTGTTTTCTGCACAGAGTTGGAAATTCATTACACTGAACCACTCCTTAAATTAAGTTCAGAGTAGTGACTCAAAATCTGGGTCAGATAAGGAACAATGTAAGGCTGTAATAAGTGGCTTGAGAGCAATGGCATTCTTTGAATCTATCATTGAAGGCATTTGTGTTTTCTCCTCAGGCCCCTTAACTGTGTCTACAGAACAGAAAATGGCCAACTCAGTTTAGATTGTTTTTTCTAGTTGTCAGATATTTACGTGGATGACTTTAGAGTTTGAACAGTACACCTGATTCCTTAGCCCAACTGTCAAACCTTAAGCTACTCATCTTTCTAAATAAACAGTGGATTGCTCTAGTCTATTATCTGGGTCACAAGAGTCTAGAGGTGAACATCTCATGGACTAACTCTGTCCCTCGCTAGCTGGGACCCCTGGGTCACTAAATTTGAGGAACCAGAACAGTGTTTTTGTTGTTTTGTTTTGTTTTGTTTAAATGCCAATTATGGTTTAGAACCAAAGGCTGTCATTCAGCACCCTAGTGAGACAAGCCAATAATGGTGCTCCATTCCTTTCCTCACTGCCCCCAAAACAATAAAGCAACCTCAAGAAAATTGACCCTGCACTCTTGCTAACTTCCCTTCCAGTGTGCCTTGGAAAACTCTGTGTGATTGATTCCCACACACATGAACTTGGAAGGCACCTCTCAGAAAATGGCACTAAGGCACTAAGTGGCACAAATGTTTACCCAAATTAAAGGACACTTAACAAAATGCAAGGATTTACATGCAGTAGGAGATTCTCTAATTTAGCACTTCTGTTCTGTGATTAAATAATCACCAACAGGATTGAATTGTCTAGAATTTTAAACTAAAATGCCTTAGGATTCAAAACAAATGTTATTTTAACTCATGCATCCATTTCTTTATGTACCTACTATGTTCCTGGCATTGGCCCAAATTGCTAGAGGCTCAAAAGTTAATTGGACATAATTCGGCAAAAAGCTCATGAAGGATCTGGTAGATGAGCAGGTAAATGATGACTAGTGAGACAAGTACAATTATAGAAGTATCTACAGGTGCAAGAATAGTGCCATTTTTTTTTCTTTTTCCCTCAGAAGTCTTAACATTAACAGTAACGTAAGCAAGACTCTTGAACCTGGAAAAGAGTTGCTGGGGAGGATGTGGATATCAATTGCTGTCTTCAGATAGCTGAGGAGCGACCACAGAGAAAGTAGAATTGTATTTCTCTGTGTTGCTCAGAACATATCCAGTTAAATACTTACAATATACATTTTGACACCAGAAAGAACTTTCTCCTATGTATTATGTTCCTATAAGAGGCTAGCTTCTTTGAGAATTACAGAACTGCCCTATTTCTATGCTACAAGTGGTCAGTCATACATTTTTTCGCCTTTCTGGGCATGTTTCTTTTCTTTGCCACCAGCTTACTTTTTTTCTGGGAGTGTCGCTTATCTTGTGCCCTGTGAAGAGACAAGCTCACTTAGCCACGTAGTATACATAATCCCACCCCATCCCACCCTAGCTAATTGATCCAGGATCAGACATCTAACCTAAGGCCAACAGTCATTGTCTGGATAGCAACCTGTGGTGCTCTCCTTCCTAAGAACTTGAATTAAAAGTCACAGAGACTGTGGTTGTTCGACTGCAGGCCCCAGTATGTCCAGTCTGTAGATTCGTGACTTGTGGCACTGTCGGGCTGTTTGCATATAGGCATAGTCAGCTCAGAGAGAGGCTGCAAAGAAAACAGAACTATGACAGACCACATAGCCACTAAAGGAGAGAAACAGGACCAAGGAGCTCCTGAAGCTGAGGGTAGAGCTTTGGTTTCTACTGGCTTCTAATTTTTAGTTCCTATGGGACTAGCTATGACTCTGAGTTTGCCTCTTAGATTCTTCAAATAAGTCCCTCTTGCTTCAGCCAGCTTCATATGTTTCTGTTCTATACAACCAATGATACCTACTCTAACATTAAAAAATATAAACAAGCTTATATTTCTCTGTAAAGAATTATTTTTTTTTTTTTTTTTTTTT
>VBSM01003206.1:4854573-4891173 GCA_008086735.1 Cheirogaleus medius
CTCGGCCTCCCAGAGTGCTAGGATTACAGGCGTGAGCCACCGCGCCCGGCTCTGTAAAGAATTAAATAGCATCTGTACAATCCCTGCCTGCAACATTAAAATTATACTTTAATTAAACATTGTTTCCTGGAATTTGTTGTTATAATCATTATTATATCTTCCTTTTCTTTTGTTCTCACACATGGAGAATAAATAGTTTGGATCCAAAAATGCTGAGGTCAGAATCATTTTCCTCCAGAATTTGAGAATTACTACTCTATTCCTGTTAGCATTTTCATACTATACACGAGACATTGCAATGCCAGACTGATTCTTTTTCCTTAGTAGACATTACATTCTTACTTTTTTCTGAAATTACATAGGTTTTTCTCTGCACACTCTAATAAATTAAAAAAACAGTACTAGTATATGTCTATGCATATCCCTTTTCCAAGACTCTGCCTGACATTTAGTATGCTCTTTTGACTCAAGGATTTCTTCATCTGAGGAATTTTATTCATTTGTTGTATTATCACTTTTTTTACTTCCCCTTCTATGTTTTCTCTTTCTGTAATGCCCATTAGATAGCCCACCTCTTAGATTTATCCTGTGTATCTTCTCTTTTATCCATGACTTTAATTTTGTCCTTTGGGGCTGTATTTTGAAATAATGTTATTTTATCAGTTTATTATTTTACTGTTCAGCTATTTAATGTTTATATTCTATTTTTCATTTGAGTAAACATTTGTTTTCTATGAACTCTTTCTTGTCTTCCAATTACTTCATTTTTTTAAGTACACATTGCTCTTTGAAAATTATTATGCAATCAGATTGATAGTTTAAAATTTTAATTTTTATTCCTGTTTCTATCATTAGATCAGTTTCATCTAGCAATAGAGCATGAAAAGTTAAAAAAAACAAAACTAAAAGATATTGTCAGAGACAAAAACAAGATTAACATATACTTGACAGAAATGGGAGACAAATGCATAGCACCTATTAAGGCAAAGTGAAGAGAGCATAGAGCACTAGGTAAGATTTTAGTTCCCACTGAGTATTTGGGTTTGAATGTAACCCATGTGAGATGGCAGACCAGAATCAGGCAGCAAAGGATACCACAGGAGAGTGGAGCAACACACTCCAGCTAAAAAGGAAAAAAATTAGCAAATAATATGCAAACAATTGTATATTGTCAACCTAGAATGTTATATTTTGCTAAATTTTTATTCAAAAAAGAAGCCAAAATAAGTATATTTTCAGACATACAAAGATTTAGAGAGTTTGACAGGAGCTGTTCTTTCTAATAGAATAATGAACAGACATTGTAATGGGGTTTAGGGTGTTAAGTGTATATAGAGAGCCTCACATGGCCAATACAGTATGTCTGTTAATGATGACTTCAGCGAGTATGATATCTAGCCAGCTATATATACATATATATTACCTAAAATTATTTATATGTGTTATGTGTGTATATATACATGTATGTACATGTACACACATATGCATACAATTGTGTTGTTTACATAAGAAACAGGAGAGATCTGAAGAAAATATGGCGAAATGTTCCCATTGGTTAGATCTGTCTGTATGATAGTATTAGATATGCCAATCCCTATTTTGCTTTCTGTTTGAAATATTCCATATTAAATACTTTTTAATAATTTCAAAACAGAAAATCAATAAACATGACTCATACAGGAATATAGACTCTAGGCACCTTAGAATATCAGTAGTTGTTTCCTCTCAGGCTCATAAGATCATTGGTGCTGAGGCTGTTTTTTATGCTTATCATAGTAATGCTGCCTACTGTGAATCGTTTAAGAAAAAGACAATTTTTAAATCAGCCATGCATCTTTGAAAAATATTTTTCCACTATTTGAATCTAGCTTTACTTGAGTTGTAAGTCTTCTCATTTGGGGAGAGGGCTGGGTTTGGCAGAAGGATTGTTGCAAGAGAATGGCGAGAGAAAAGCAAGTGCCGTCTCCCCTGGTGAAGGGGGACTATCTTTAACAGTCTCTTTCCTTGGATTCATAAATGGATTTCTGCCTCATCTTGCAGTAAATCTGAGACCAAAAGAATTCATAGGGCCTCCTAATGCACGTAATGCAGCATGACTGATGAAATGTGGCAGGCACAACCCAATATCTAGTTTTCTGAAAACCACACTGAAATGAACCATCCTAGCCAGAAAGTTAAAACAATACACACACTTGAACAACCACCAAAGTTATTTTCCTTGATTCAGTCGTATTCTCAGGCACTTTGCAATTTGGATTACAAAGCACTGTGTATTTTCTGATGGCGGGTGACAGCTACTGTTTATTCCCAGAAACTCAAATTAATGGTTTTGTTAAATCGACTTTTACCACTGCACACATAAGTCATCCCCTGGGGATCTGTCTAAAGGTCTAAGCCAGTTTCATGTACTTCGAAATGAGTGCTCTTAAGCAAACAGCAAGAAAATTGGTTACCTGAATCTTGAAAGTCAATTGAGGTGCTGCCTGCAAGGACATAGGAGGGTCAGAAGAAATAGGTATAAAATAAGAACCAACTTCATTGGCTCTTCCCTCACATAACAATCATGTCCAGAAAATGGACCAGTGACTCCCAACACAGTGGGAAAGGCTGGGATTAAGAAGACCTTGGTTCCGATTTAGTTCTTTTCCAAAGTCTCTTTCAGCCTCAGTTGTCCCATCTGTAACACTTGACTCCAGCTTTCTGCGTAATGATTCCTAGATGAAGATGAAATGGAATTACAAATAGGAAACTATTTTGTAGATGATAAAACACCATACATGTATAAGAGATTAGATTACATTGTAGATAGCTGGTTGAAATTTTCAAGCTAGTGGCTTGGACTCAGTGAATACAACAGACTGAACCACATTTGACACTGCGTCTGAGAGGGTCCTGTAAAATGAGCGTAACCATCTTAAATGGAGCACTTTTTAAAGCTGTTGTGAGAAGCATATGAGAAAAAAGATGCAAGATCACACTGCAAAGTTTAAAAAATGGGACAAATATCAAGTGTGGTTATTTTTGATGAGCATTCTGACTCATCAGAATCTTTACGTTTCTAAACAAGCACCTTCTGTAATATGTTGATGAAAGAAGCAAATAAATACCAGTTATTAGCAGCAATGCCACATGAAACCACTTTAGGTCTTATTAGGTGGATCAGATTTGTCTCAATTATTTTGGTATTTTATGTAGAAGTGTGGGATTTAAAATTTTTTTTCTTTTATCTGAGTCAGCTGGATTTGTTCTCGACTTCATTTTTTATTGGACATTCTGAAATAAAACGATTAACCAACACAGGAACTACATGCTCATTTGGGGGGATTCTGAAGACAACATGTAAAGGAAGCTACAGAGGTTAGTGTTGGGGACCGTCCCTGGTCAGAATGGCCAAGACCCAAAGTCAGCAGAATGGGAGCACATTGCTTATTCCCAGAGTTAGCAGGACATGACTTGTTGATCAGTGTAAGAACTGTTCCTCCGGGCAAACAGCCAAGAGCCTGTGGTCTTAAAAACAAGTCCAGGTGCACAATAATAGCCCCAGGAATGTTTGCACGTAAATAAGAGCTGCCCAGCCCCACAACAATGGAGGTCTGGAGGCCACAAGAAAAACATGTTGTTCCCATGAATGCTGCTTGGCCCCGTAAGATGGCTGGTTAGCCAGAGACGGGTAAGATTCCTCAGGGAGGAACAACCTAAGACAGGCACAGCCGCCGGGGGGCCAGCAAAGAGGAACTGGGGGATAGAAACTACCCCCCCGTGGCTGCCTTGTTCCCTGTGCATATCTCGGTCTGTAATTTGGGCCTGGCACTTTAAGTGTTGCAAACTGCCAAGGACCTATGGTTTCGCACATGAGCCAAGGTTGTCTGTTATCCTGCAAACGGTATCAGACGTTGAAGGGCATCTCTTGTGTCTGTGTGTTTCTTTCTGGGGCTGCAGTCTTGTACCATCTCTTGTGTCTGTGTGTTTCTTTCTGGGGCTGCAGTCTAGTACCGTCTCTTGTGTCTGTGTGTTCCTTTCTGGGGCTGCAATCTTGTCTTTCGTGTTTGTGTGTGTTTTTATCTATGTCTTTCTGTGTTCATCCCCCGTCCTGTAATCGGGCCACGTTCAGGTTAGGTCATAGCAAATGTCTTATTTAGGATGAAAGTGGTATGTTTTCTTTAGCTATATAAATTTCCCATATACTGGCCTGTCTAAAACACCTAAAATCAATATCATCTACTCAAAGATCATAAGAAAGAACACAAGTGGCTTATACTGAAACCATAGGCCTACTTTAAGTGCTTGAAAACTAAGAAAGAAAACCCATGGTTGACAAGGATTTGATTCAGATTCAGATAAAGCCCTTGTCATAGCAATGTAGCAGCAGGAGTACAAGGTTAGGGATCTCTGGCCTGGGGACAGGCACTTATCTCCCACATTTGTTTATTCTCCTGTAACTTGGAGCTATGATACCTGCTCTTTTCTGTACAAGGCTGTAGATGGGAATGTGGTTTCAAACGTATAAAGCCCTATGGAAATGCAAGTCATTTTGGTTATACTGACATACAATTCAAGGAGTTGTTTCTTTTCCTCCATTCTGTTCTGGCCATCAAAATCATGAGGTATTCACATTATATCCAAAAGCAAAATTCAGTACCCTTTCCCCCTGCAAAAAAAATGTATATACAATATTTTACATGTTATCAGTGTTTGCAACCTGGTGTCCACAGTCCTGGGGGAGGTCCATGGATTCATTTCAAGGGGGTCTCTATCCTCTAAAGTTTTATTATATGTGTGTTTATCTGTTTATGTAGTCAATATGTATGTGTGTGTGTACGTGCGCACACCGAAAGTCCTATATTTTATCAAATTAATGAAAGGATCCATGCTTCTCTTAGTGAGAGGCATCCCCTCCTTTCTGTAGTTATACATCCCCTACATAATCTGTATTTCATTGTAATTGTTTCCATTTTTAAAAGGGAGAAAGGGCTGCAATATATTTAAACTGAACAGTCTGTTCTCAATGTATTCCCTAAACACATTTATTTCTACAAAGGTTGCCATTTCTTGAAGTTTCTATTCTGTGTACTCTCATTTTCTGGCAGGCATTGAAATCGCGTATTTCAATGAAGATTCGGGGGTGACTCTGAAGGCCAAGATCCAAAGATGGCAACCAGGAGGCTTTGCTGCCTTGATAAATCCTGAGCCGTTCTTTGATGGGAAAAGGATCATAAATGTGTTCAGTAGAAGAAGTAGCACGCTACGATTTTGAAAGCTAAAGATTTCCATTGTAGTCTTAATGCAGACTGGCCAGTGGACAATTTCTTTCTCTCAACTGCCTTATTACCTAGTTGGTTGAGGGTTTCCTGTTAATACTCAGAACGTAACAATCCTCCCAGTGATGGCTGCGGGCCCTCTGCCATGCTGCTGCTGTATCAAAGGCAGGCCCCTCTGACTTTAGCAGAGGACTCTGCCCCTGTCACAAACAAGTCTCACACCACTCTGCTGCATTGGTTCATGGATTCTCTATTCAGTTTTAATGATGCTCATTTTCTCCCAATGTCACAAAAATGATATCTAACTTTCCCTTCATTCTTAAACTCTAGGATTGCCATGTTATCACAAGGAAGTATATGTTCCCTTCTATTAACCACTTGGTAAATAATACATATTTGTAAACCAAGGCTGATTGCCATGGAAGCAGCAGAGCGCAAACCATTAGACATAAGGCTTGAAATTTAATGATACTAAAGATCCAACCAACGGCAGCACACTGAGTACTTCTTGTTCTTGATCACAGTAATCAAAATGGACCTTGCCAATGCTTTGTAAGGTAGAAAGGGCTGGAAAAAATTGCTATTATCTGATTGTTTTCTGTTATAAGAGTCTATGCAAAACCTTCAGCTTTTTAAAAGCCATATTTAAATGCCCTCAAGTCTCTTCCCTTTGGCACAGTAGAATATTTTAATGATTTTACAGTGTTTTGTGCTTTTGGTATTATTTACAATAAGTATACTTCATTTTTTACAAAAAAAATTAAGCTTTTTTAAAAAAAGCCTTCCACAAAACTTTTTGTCACCAATTTATGAGTAGCATTATTTTAAAAAAGAAATAAGAGAGTGGTGGTTAATGTGCCTGCATTAAAGCTTAATAAAATCAACTTCCCATCAAGCACCTCTAAATCAATGACTAATCCAACTTTTTAAAAAGTCCACTAGAAACATTTTTTACATATAAATGGAAATCAATAAAGAAGAAACAATATAAAAATGTGTTTAATCATTTCCTAAATTTCCATCATGTGTGTTGGAGTTTGGTGTACAAATACAGTGGTTTGTTGTGAAAATATGACGTATATGGATTGAATTTGTAGCCAAAATAGCAAACAAATGGTTATTTTTACATATTTTAGTGTTTAATCATAGTACTCATTTTCTTTGAATGCAAATATATGTCTACATAAGTGCATATACATATATGTGAATACATACACATACTTCTGAAATTCACACACTCATAGATGTAGATATTTTCATCTTGAATCTCCTTTTGTTTTTATTTAAAACTGGAAAGTTTAGTTAACATCTCAAGTTTCAGTATCAGATTTTTACAGGCAGAATGCAAACAGCAAGGGGGTTAAAAAGCAGTTGCTTCTTGCATGTATTTGCCTCAAAAGCATCTTATCTAGCACTGACCCCATTGGCTGAAACTGTCTTCTCTTGTGCATTGTACTTGATTTGGTGTGTCACCTGTCTCTTGTTTGTCTATAGATTAGCACAAAAATGTCATTGCAAACTAAGTGAATAGGGCAGAGCCTCAGCACCTGCAACTTTTAAAACTCTTTAGAAGATTCCCTTGTTTATTTTGTAGGCACCCAGGGGGGCACTTAAATAACTGCATTGAAACAAACAATACTGGTGATGATTAAGAAGGCTTTTCACATGAAAATTCACTTCAGAAAAATGTTTTGCAGATGTACTGAAGAAAACTGTATCACTAAGAACCACTCAAAATACTTTGGTGGACCAAAACACCTTTATATTTCTTCTGGCAACCTGCCAAGTTCACTGCCAGCTTGAAAAGAATTCTATAGCTGGAGGCTAGAGCAGAAACTGCAATGATTTAAAAGAGAATTGGCTACAGTAAGAACGATAATGCCCTATATCGTTAAAATGCAACTGGCATCTCAGCCTCCCTACAGCTCTTTGAAAATGTGCTTACTCTTCAACTATTTACAAGGAAAAATGCGGAGACAATTGAAATCACAGGAAATAAAAATTATTTTAAACGGCTGAGAAGTATTTGCCAAATGATTTATCAGTAGTGCTTATAAAATAATGGCATATTCTCAACTGTTAAATGAGTAAGAAATCCATGCAGAAATTCCACTCATTATGAAACTCACCCATCAAACGCAAACCATTTTCATGATGCCCTAAATTAATTAATGCACATTGTAAACACAAAACAGTTGTCTTAATATTAAGATGTGTACACAAACAGACAACATCCTCATATTACTGGTTTATCTTAGCATTTGACAGAAACAAAGAGACCTTTGGTTAGTATTCTGGATGATTTTGGAGAACGAATATTTGGTCGGCAAGCTAAGGAAAATCACAGAGTCCATGGACTAAATTAAAAGGGATCTCCTAGGTGTTTGTACAAAAGCCAAGAGGAACATCTGTCCAGTGGTTTAGATTATAACGAGTAATAAGGACACAGCTATAGATTTAGCATTCAACATGTTGTAACAAAAAAACCCTTATTTCTTTCTTATGTAACAATGAGTAAAATTCTCCTTTCAGTTGGATACAAATACCTCTCTGTTTAAATTTGCTGTCGTGAATACACGAATGTCAATGGGGAAGCCAAGAGTAATTTGCTAGAAAACTCACTATGGGAACTGTGGAGAGAGCAAGCACTCCATTTAGCACATCAGTCCTTTGATGCATGCCAAAACTTAAATAAGGCGTGCTGGTACCTGGCCTCGAGGGGCTTAATGCACAGGGTGCAACAGATGTGTAAATACATAATATCAGCCAAGGTTAAAAAGTACACTCTTAGAGGTGTGTATCAGGTACAGTGAGAAGACAAAAGACTGACAAGGGAATATTTTTCTAAAAACTTAAACATGTATAATCACATAAAAATTGAAGGATTGGAACTGGTAATTCTAATCCAAACTCCACATTTCTATCCCAACAGCCATGTCCATCTCTACAGTCAAGAAATTGGTTCTCAGTTATAGCTGCCACTAATTAGGGACCTCTTTCCCCATTGTATAAACAAAGAGTCACCTGTCAAACACGGAAAAATCTCTACATTCCTAACCTAACACCAAGAATTTAATTTAACATGCATTTACTATTTCATCCTCTCCCGAATGTTTCAAGTCCTATCAATATGCTAAATCTGTATTTATAGGCTGGACCCACTTCCTGAGTTCCAGACCCATAAATTTGACTTTCTTCTTGATTTCTATATGTGTCTCTGGCACCTCCAACTCAATGTATCCCAAACTGAACTCACGATCTCTTCTAACCTTACTTGAACCTGAACCCATCATCCATTAACTAACCACGCAGTTGCCTTGGGTGCCAGTCCTGGCTTTCTGTTCTCTATGACTCCCACTCTCATATCCAATCAATCTGTCAAATCTAGTCCTATGGATTCCACCTTCTTAGTACTTTCCAAATATATCCGTTGCCTCCACCTAGTAGCCCCCCCCCACCATACCCAGTGTTCAGGCACCATTGTCTTTCACTAGATTGCCACAGTGGTCTCTTAACTTGATTTCCAGCTGCTGCCTTGTCTGTACATAAACAAATCTACAGTAGCTAGCATGATCCTTCTAAATTCAAGTTTTGGTTTTTCCACTACCCTACTTGAAACTGCACAAAGGCTGCCCATTGGCTATATGATAACACATAATCATAATGCAGTTCCTAAATATCCCTCCCGGTTCATCTCTTCCCAGGCCCCAGGTCACATTCCAAAATAATAAAGTTTTCTAGTCTCACAAAAGCACCACTGCCAGAAAAGTCCTTCTGTCACCTCATTGTTGACTAACTCCTCTGGTCCTTTGGATTAAGCATAGTTATAGCGATTACCTCTTTCAGGAAATCTTTGCTGACACCCCAGTGGCTGGCCTAGGTCCTGTTTTCCTGTGCTTATTAAAATCTTAACATACAGGCATACCTCGTTTATTGCACTTTATTGTGCTTTGCAGATACTGTGTTCCTGCATCAAATTTAACAGTGTTATTTCTCCAAAAGTATGTGCTCATTTTGTATCTCTGTGTCACATTTTAGTAATTCATGTAATATTTCAAATTTTTTGTCATTATTATATCTGTTATGGTGAGCTGTGATCAGTGATCTTTGATGTTACCATTATGACTGTGTTGGGGTGCCACGATCTGTGCCCATTTAAGATGGCAAACTTAATCAGTAATGTTGTGTATGCTCTGACTACTCCACCTATAGGCTGTTCATTCCCTTTTCTCTCATCCTCTCCTCAGGGCTCCCTATTCCCTGAACCCATGGATCAAGGAGTAATTTTGACTTTTAGGTCTTATCATTTTAGAAATAGATTTCATGAGACTATAGCTGCCATAGATAGTGATTCCTCTGATGGATCTGGGCAAAGAAAATTGAAAACCTCTGCAAGGGATTCACCATTCTAGATGCTATTAAGAACATTCATGAGTCATGGGAGGAGGTTAAAATATCAATATTAATAAGAGTTTGGAAGAAGTTGATTCCAACCCTCATGGATCACTTTGAGGGGTTTAATACTTCAGTAGAAGTAACTGCAGATATAATAAAAATAACAAGAGAACTAGAATTAGAAGTGGAACATGAAGATATAACTGAATTGCTATAATCTTATGATAAAATTTGAACAAATGAGGAGTTGCTTCTTATGGGTGAGCAAAGTGGTTTCCTGAGATGGAATCTACTCCTGGTGAAGATGCTGTGAACAATGTTGAAATGCCAACAAAGGATTTAGAATATTCCATAAACTTAATTGATAAAACAGGTATAGGGTTTGAGAAGATTTTTTAAATTTTATTTATTTTTCCTATTTCAGTAGATTTAGGGGTACAGGTGGTTTTTGGTGATGAAGTCTGGGCTTTTAGAGTACCCATCACCTGAATAGTGTACATTGTACCCAACAGGTAATTTTTCACCCCTTACCCCTCTCCTAACTTCCCCCCTTCTGAGTCTCCAGTGTCCTTTATTCCACTATGTATGACCCTGCATACCCATAGCTTAGCTCCCATTTGTAAGTGAGAACATATAGTATTTGGTTTTTAGTTCTTGCATTACTTCACTTAGGATAATGCCCTTCTGTTCCATCCAAGTTGCTACAAAAGACTTTATTTCATTCTTTTTTATGGCTGAGTAGTTCTCCGTGGTATATATATACCACATTTTCTTTATTTACTCATTGGTTGATGGGTACTTAAGCTGATTCCTTATCATTACAATTGTGAATTGTGCTGTGATAAACATATACATGCAGCTGTATTTATGACATAATGACTTCTTTTCCTTTGGGTCGATACCCAATAGTGGGATTACTGCATCAAATGGTAGATCTACTTTTAGTTCTTTGAGAAATCGCCACATTGTTGTCCATAGAGGTTGTACTAATTTATATTCCCATGAATTGTGGTTGTGTTCCCTTTTCACTGCATCCGTGCCAATGTCTACTGTTTGTTTGAGTTTTCAATAATGGCCATTCTGACTGGAATAAGGTAGTATCTCATTGTGGTTTTAATTTGCGTTTCCCTGATGTTGAGCATTTTCTCATATGTTTATTGGCCATTTGTATATGTTCTTTTGAAAAATATCTGTTTATGTCATTTGCCCACTTTTTAATGGGGTTATTTTTTGTTGTTTGTTTGCTTGTTTTGTTTTTTACTGATTTGTTTGAATTCCCTGTAGAT
This sequence comes from Cheirogaleus medius, assembly GCA_008086735.1. NCBI lineage: Eukaryota > Metazoa > Chordata > Mammalia > Primates > Cheirogaleidae > Cheirogaleus > Cheirogaleus medius. Next base: position 4,865,513 of record VBSM01003206.1, read on the forward strand.
TCTGGATATTAGTCCTTTGTCAGATATGTAGTTTGTGAATATTTTTTCTCATTCTGTAGGTTTTCTATTTACTCTGTTGATTATTTCTTTTGCTTTCTAGTTTAAGTAAGTCCCATTTATTTTCATTTTTGTTACATTTGCTTTTGGGGTCTTAGTCATAAATTCTTTGCCAATGTCCAGAAGAGTTTTTCCTAAGTTTTCTTCTAGAATTTTTATGGTTTCAGGCCTTACATTTAAGCCTTTAGTCCATCTTGAGATAATTTTTATATGTGGTGAGAGATAGACGTCCAGTTTCATTCTTTTGTATGTGGCTGTCCAATTTTCCCAGCACCATTTATTGAATAGGGCATCCTTTCCCCAATGTATGTTTTTGGCTGCATTTTTGAAGACCAGTTGGTTGTAGGTATTTGACTTTATTTCTAGGTTCTCTATTCTGTTCTATTGATCTATGTGTCTACTTTTATACCAGTGCATGCTGTTTTGGTTACCTTGTAGCATAATTTGAAGTTGGTAATGTGATGCCTCCAGATTTGGGTGTTTTGTTTTGTTTTGTTTTGTTAGGATGGCTTTGGCTATTTTGAATCTCTTTTGGTTCCATATAAATTTTAGGATTGTTTTCTCTATTTCTGTGAAAAATGATGTTGGTATTTTGATAGGATTTGCATTGAATCTGTAGATTGCTTTGGGCAGTACGATCATTTTAACAATATTGATTCTTCCAATCGATGAGCATGGGATGTTTTTCCATTTGTCTGTGTTATCTATGATTTTTTTGTAGCTCTCCTTGGTTAAATATATTCATTCAAACATATATACATATATATAATTTTTTGTAGCTATTATAAATGGAATTGAGTTCTTTATTTGATTCTCAGCCTGGTCATTATTGGCATATAGAAATGTTATTGATTTGCATACATTGATTTTATAACTTGAGACTTTACTGAATTCATTTATCAAATTTAAGAAGCTTTTAGAGGAATCCTTAGAGTTTTCTAGGTATGAGATCATATCACCAGCAAACAGATAATTTGACTTCCTCTTTTCCAATTTGGATGCCATTTATTTCTTTCTCTTGCCTGATTACTCTGGCTAGGACTTCAGTGCTATGTTGAATAAAATTGGTGAAAGTGGGCATCCTTGTTTTGTTCCAGTTCTTAGAGGGAGTGCTTTCAACTTTACTGCATTCAGTATGATGTTGGCTATGAGTTTGAGAAGATTCAGTTCAATTTTAAAAGTTTACTATGGGTAAAATTCTATCAAACAGCATCACATGCTACAGAGAAATTTTTTTCATGAAAGGAAGAATCAGTCAATGTGGCAAACTTCATTGTTGTCTTATTTTAAGAAATCGCCACAGTCACCCCAACCTTGAGTAACCGCCACCCTGATAAGTCAGCAGCATTGAGGCAAGACCCTCTACCAGCAAAAAGATTATGACTTACTAAAGGCTCAGATGATCATTAGCATTTTTGAGCAAGAAAGTATTTTTCAATTAAAGTATATACGTTGTCTTTTAGACATAATGTTATTTATAGACATAATGTTATTTATTACACACTTAATAGACTACAGTACAATGTAAACATAATTTTTATATGTGCTGGGAAAACAAAAATATTTGTATGACTCAGTATATTTGCTTTACTGAAGTTGTTTGGAACCAAATCCGAAATAGCTCCGAGGTATGCATGTATACCCTACTTCATTTCAATAGCCCTCTTACTGGGTTACGTTTCCTACAATGTTATTAATGCCTCCAAGTCAGAACTACGTCTTATTTTTGTTTATATATCTAGTTCCAAGAATAGTTCTGAGCACATAGTAGATGATGAGGTTTATTTTGATGTTAAACAATATACAACATGTTGTGGGCTGGCAAAGATATTTTTACTCAATGCTTCATCTATTCAGATTTTGCCCTCATAACTCAAAAAATGTAGTTTTACATATAAATAAGTGTATAAAAACATTTATATGTGTGTGTGTATTGTTGGCCCTCCATATTAGTGGGTTTCACATCCTCAGATTCGACCAAAAGAGGACCAAAATATTCAAAAAGTAAAAAATAACAATATAAATTTTTAAAAATACAGTATAATATTTACATATTATTTGCATTATATTAGGTATTGTTAGTAATCTAGAGATGATTTAAAGTATGGGGAGGATTGTGTAGGTTATATTCAAATACCATGTCATTTTATATAAGGGACTTAAGCGCCATGAATTTTGGTATTCACAGAGAGGCCCTGGAATCAACCCCCCTCGGATACTAAGAACTCTGTGTGTGTGTCATACATTTATATAAAAACTCTGGGCAGAATAATAACCATGGAAACAGAAATGGTAAGTATGATAAATAATGCTGAACCTAACAAAAGGCCCAAGGAACATAGAAGGAATCATTAATTCCAACATGTAACAAAGGTAGTCAAATATAAATAATCTCAAAGTACTGCTTTGACAAGGTACCTTGGAGCTTAAAATTCCACCACTGGAAATTGATGCTTCCAGGTTGAACATGATTAACACACAGAAATTCTTTATAAAATATAAATACTCTTAGGAGACAAGCCTCATTAAGTCTCCAGATACCTTAGTGCCAATTAGCTTATGGAATCTCCTTCTCTTGTAATGGGAGCCCTGGGGGTCGGGGCTGAGTCTAGAGAAGATAGCAGAGGCAAACTTCACCTCCTTCATCATTGTATCCAGAACAGTTGCTACCAGGACCTTATGCTTCCCAGACTTTGCTTTTCCACAGATAACTTAAATTGCAAAAAATAAAAATTGAGGACCAACATAAGGTTGCTACCTTGTTTCAACTTTATTGAGGTCTAACTGAAGTACACTAAACTGCATATATTTAAAGTGTACCATCTGATCAGTTTTGAAATATGTACACACCTATGAAACTGTCATCCCAATGAAGACAACAAGTATTTTCATCTTCCCCCCAAATTTCCTCATGCCCCTTAATATAATGCATCCCTCTCTCCACCCATCCCCTAGCAATTGAGCAGACTTCTGTCAATCTAGATGAACTTGCACTTTCTAGAATTTTATATAAATGGAACCACACAGTATGTACTCTTTTTTGCAAAGCTTCTTTCACTCATCATAATGATTTTGAAACTTCTCCACGGTGTTGCGTGTATCAACAAACTTTTTACTTTACCAAGTGATGACATCTCCTTCTATCATAATCATTTCATAAAATAAAAGGCCTTTTAACTACCAAGAAAGAGAAAGGATATGTTCTCCAAATAAGGACAGTTGTTCTCCAGAATGAAAAATTGGCAATCTTATCCTGACAAAGAGTAGAGTCTTTAGGTAAAATTTTATAAGCCCGTCATCCAAAACCCATTCTTTTCCTGGCCACGAAGCGGGAAGTGCTGCCCCTCACAAAGCCCTTTACTCCTCCTCATTCAAGGAGGGAGAAAAGCAGATCCCTCTTGAGGCCTGTTTCCATAGTAACCAGTGAGTAATTGACAATGTGGCAGCAGTTGGGCCTCTTGAAGGGGAAAAATCTTCAACAGAGACCAGGCCACTGAGAGATGGGAGAAGGGACATCTCATACCCAAGCCTTATGCAGAGGCCACAGGAGTCACTGGACTGTCCCTTTATTGGGAAAGCCACTAGTGGGTTTCCTGAGAAACGGGTGGCGAAGGGAAGAGGGACCTCTCAGAATGAGGCTGGTCCACAAACTGGCAGCAGGCAGGGCAGTGACAATATCACAGAAAGAGCATGGGCCTTAGACAGACACCACCCCTTAGAACCCCTGCAACTTTGAGCAAGTTCATTAATCTCTCCAAGACTCAGTTTCCTCCATAAAACTAAGCACTATCAGGGCCTGTGCAACGGACAACTCCAGAGGGCATTATTGAGGTTATATTTTATGTTTGCCCGCCTTCATTCCAGTGAGCATGTGTATGCTTTCTACACCGTCCTGCAGGCCAAAAGGGCAGAGTTTTATGTGTGGCATTTTAAGCCTGGAAGGGATGGGAGCCTACAAAACCAGAGAAATATTGCCGGTGATTTAGGGGCTTAGATCCAGATGCCCTCCACTCCTCTCCAAGCCACCCATCCGGGAGGCTGCATGTTCCCAGCATCTGAGGCTCTATGTAAGACCGATAGTGTCAGACAGTGAATTTCACACATTGTCCCCTCCCAAGATGGTCCATCAGATCTCCAGTTATTGGTGGTTTTGCTCAATGACACCCTGACAGCAAAGCACACCCAGGTTCAAAGCCTGGCTCTGCAGCTTAATAACTAGATAATCTTGGATGGATTACTCAACATTCTTAAGCCTCATTTACCTCATGATAATTTATTTTATAGAGTTGCTGCAAAAATCAATATGAAAATGTACACAAAAGTGTTTAGCAAATACAGTAGTGCTCAATAAATATCAGCTTTATTGTAACTCTTTAGATTTTTCCTGGACAAATTAGAAGCTTTCTTGGGGCCTATCTCCTAGTCAGAACTGCCCCAAACCTCCCTTCTGCTGAAACAGGCTGTGATTCATCCAGTGCTGACCTAAGGTTCCACTTAATGTTAGGCACAGCGCAAGGGTCTGTAATGAGGGTCGTTTAAAAAGTAAGAGGTATATATCATTCTCAAAAGAGTAAACATCAGAATTACCTATAAATGTGTACAAAAATGCAAATGACATCTTGGAAAGCCTAATTCAGTAGGTTAGTTTAGGGCTGTGATACTGTGATTTATAACAATATATATTTGATCTTGGGCCACCCTTTCTAGGCCAGAGCTCCTTAAAACCATTGGAATTTCTTTGAGTGATAAAAGGGAAAGAAGTGTCGTTTGTTATTCCTAACAAGCGCCTTTCAACCATACCTGAGTTTATGTTAATGAGGTAACCTTCAGAAAGTCCTTAAGGATGGGGGCTGGTTGCCAAAGGAGCCAACCATGAGATTAGAGGGCTGGAACTTTCACCTCCCTGACCTCCTGGGAGGGGAGAGTTTCTGGAGCTTGAGTTAATCAGCAATGATTAATCAATTGTGCCTCTGTAATGATGCCTCCATGAAAAGTCTTAACAGGAGTGGTTCAGAGAGCATCAAGTGTCTGAACACATGAAGGTGCTGGGAAGGTGGCATGCCCAGAGAAGGCATGGGGCTCCACACCCCTTCCCCATTCTTACCCTGCTCATCTCTTCCATCTGACTGTTTCTTAGCTGTATCCTTTATATTAAATCAGTAATCTAGTAAGTAAACTTTTCCTGAGTTCTGTGAGCCATTCTAGCAAATGATCAAACCCAAGGAGGAAGGGGTGGAAACCTCCTATTTATAGCCAGGTGGTCAGCAGCACGGGGACAACCTGGACTTCCAGCCAGCATATGAGTGGGGGCAGTATTGTGGGTGTGAGCCATTAACCTGTGGGTGAAGGAGAAGGAGTCACAGGACGCCAGTTGGAGTTCACAGAGAATTGGTGTAGAGCCTACACATTTGGTCACAGAAGTGTTCTGTGTTGAGTGTGACTATAGAGAGAAGAAAAGTATGTTTTTCCATATTCAAAAGCAGAATGATCTATTTTTGTTGTTTGTAAAGATTCCCCAGGTGATCCTAGTGTACAACCAAGATTGAATGCCACTGGTCTAGAGCAGGAGTTAGCAAACTTTTCCTGCAAAGGGCTATATAGTAAATATTTTAGGCATTGTAAGCCACATACATTTTCTGTCATGTATTCTTTGTTTATTGCAACCCTCCCTTTAAAGATGAAAATATTATTCTTAGGTTGCAGGCTGTATAAAAATAGGCCATAGCTGCTGACCCCTGGTCTAGAGACTGTAGCCGTGGAGGTTCCATGATCTAACACATTCTTGGGTTCCCCAAGAATCCAGTGACCACATTGACCCCACATTTTCTTCAGCCAACTTGGGGATTGTCCAGCCTTTATTTGCCTGCCTCACTCTGTAACTATAGCAAGTCACTGCAGGGCTGCACTGCAGCTGAGAGCAAGCACTTCCTGAAGGCTGCCCAGCAAGGATAGTTGGCAGAGCAGTTGGGTTCCCAGCAGAAGAGCACGAGTCAGCACTCTGCCGAGCTCAAGCATGGATATAAGCTGCTGCCAGAGCGTCATCATTTACCAGCATTTATCGAGTACCCTTCATCTAATTCATCCTGCGGAAACTAGAAATCACTACACTTGCACACAGTAAACTTTTGGCAGTTAGCCTTCTGAATTGGGATTCCACCATTTATTAGGTAAAAGACCTTTCTGGTGGGTAAAATTAGGGTCTCCAGTTACTGTATTTGTTTTAAGACAGCCTGTGCCATAGAGCCATCGATGGAGACCCCTTATATAACCTTTCATGGCAAACTTCCAGCCTCTTTCTCACGGCGCAGGTAGGATGTACAGTGCATCCCCATCAAAGCTAAGGCACTTACCCCAGGATAGGAACTTAACTCCCCCACAGCCCACGGGTGGCTCTTTAGATTTCATGCTGCAGGACTCCAGAGATCTCTCAGCAGAACTCAAGGGAGGTGCTGAAGGTCAACTTCCTCATCGTTTTGGTGTTTTGGTGTTTCACCCAGTCTGCAAGTTTCACCTCATTTCCAGCGTATTGTCCTTTGAAGAAGTGGCATTGCAGATGACAACAACTGCATTTGAAGCCCATATTAAATATGGGAGACCCATTTTCTGTGTCATAAGATGGAGACATTTTTATTTTATCAGCACTCTTAGGAAGTAGACTATTTGGAAAAATGCTCTGGATTGAAGAGGGCACCAATATGCATGGAAGAGTTAGTTGTGAAACAAGGGGAAAATTAAGTGATTTCTCCATTGAGCGAGAGAGGAGGCAGAGAAAAGGGAAAAAGGTGGGTGACTCCAGTAACACAGTGAAGTGCAGGCTCTCCCCGCGACTTCTCTCCCATCGTCCCAGTTCTTTAGCAATGTTACAGAATTCATAAAATGCTTGTGTGTAAGTGAACTTTTGGTGGAAACAGCGGAGAGACTGAGCTTCATGATGAAATTGATATAGAGTGGGACAGGCCTAGGGTAAGCTTAGGTGGGAAAGGAAATGGAGAAATAGAGAAAAGCATAGAGTTAACCCTTAAAACCTCCCCCAAATTATAGAGAGAGCTGTACGCTTTCTCAAGATAGTGTGAAGTTAACTAAATCCCCATCTGATGTTGTTCTCTTATTTTTATTATTGTTATTTTCATAAGGGTCCCATTGACTTCTGAGTAATATCTGACTGTCCTAGCTCACATTTTAGCGTAAGAGTAAGGATCAAGTGGTAGATTTATTTCTCTTTTTTTAAAAAAGAAAATCAATAACCAGTTTGCAATGTCTTTGATAGAAATTCAATGACTAACACAAGGTTTTACTTTATCAAGACGCTGGGATATTGTCAACAGCTATCCAATAAAGTAACTGATTCAAAATCCAATTGTCAAAACATTCACTGGGCACTCACTGCATGCAAAAACAGTGAGCAAGGTGCTGGGAAGATTAACAGAAATAAGACAAAGTCTCCCTCCTTAGAAGAAACGTCACCAAATAGCACAATCATGGGACCAGAGGAGTGATTCCAACCTACATTGTTGAAACAGACATGGCAAAGACTATGTGACTTAATCAGTGAGTTGGAACTGAAATGGGGATACTTAGGATTACACAAACTACACTGTCGATGCTAGAGACTCCAAAACTACAGCCTACCAAGTCCTGGCAGTTTGGGGTTAAGTGGAGTCTGAATCCCTTTGATGGGTGACCCAAAAGCTTTCTACCTGAAATAAGCTAGTACTGTGGGCAGAATGATCAGGAAGGATTTATGAAGGATTTGCCATACACTCAAGCTAAAAATCACTTCTTGAGAAGTTACTCCCAGAGGCCTCACAGTCGTCTTTCAAAAGGCTTTCAGGAAAAACTAAAAGATATATTTTTCCAAGAGCCTGATGTCCTAGTGGCCTGGAAGACATCTTGGGAATTGTCTTAGAAAGGAGTGATTGTAGATCTAGCTGTGATGAGATATAGGAGTAAGGAGTGGTGAGTTAAGTGTGTGCATAGTACGCAGAGTGGCGAGAACAGTAAGCAAGGCGAGGATAAGAAGGTGGTTGCTGCTAATCAGATTTAATTCTCTCCTACTCCTGCCAAAGAGAAGAATATAGGTGAAGGAGGAGTACCTGTGCACTCAAGGCAGCATCCACCAGAACATAGTATATGCTCAATAAATATTCGTTAGATGAATATACAAATATAGAAATAAGGTCTGAAAACATCACTTGAGAACCACAGGATGCTATTCACCCTTCAGAGCCAAATTGTATTTATGGTGTCACTTTAAAGGACAGCAGGAATAGTACTACTGAGACCATTTCCGCTGGGAGAGAAGTTCTGAGGATTCTGAAAACTTGTAAGAAGAGGCAGGCAGGAGTAGAGATTGTGATAAGTAAAGTGATTAACTGAGGAGCTGTGTGTGGGGAAAAAGATGTCTCAACTCAGCCAAGGTTCAGAGATAATAGAAGCTTTTCACTAAATGAAAGGTGACTGAAAGACTGACTGTCATTGATTTCAGGGAAAGCTCACAGACAGAACAGGTAGACCCAGATAGCGCTTTCAGGTGAAGATCTCAAGAGAATTCATCTAATTCAAGCAGCCCCCAAACCCTAGGGGAATCTGGCTCATTTCTGGGAAACCTGAACAAGAAAGAATTCATAGTTGTCAAAACTATACAATGGAAAATTTACCTGTAAACACAGGAAAATATAAAATTTCTTGGAAATATCAGCTATCAACAAATATATGTTCAGGTGTGCTCCAGAACTCACGTTGTTGAAAGTGTGTCAAGAAAATGGAAATGGTGGTGGCGATAGTGGTCCTGGAAAGGAAATTTTTAAGAAAGAGTATGAACTACAACTGTAACTCTCTTTTTACATGTGAGGAAGCTGAAACCTAGGAAGATAAAGTAACTCACTCAAGGTCCCACACCTAATTAGTAGCAAGTCTGTCTTCACAGCTGCATATACTATATCACCACCTGACATATTACGTATGCTCCTGTTCAAATATTCTTTCCATTAAAGTGGAATATTTTCTAGCACCTAGAACAGTGCCTGGCACAGAGTAGATACTCAATACAAACGCATTGAATGAGACAATGACTTAACTCTCCAAAATCTTTTTCCAGTGCCCTTTAGACTTTACCATCCTGTTCTCTAAACATAGGGAACTCGGAGCACTGAAACTCAGCATGTATTTACCGAGTACACGCCACATGCCTGGCAATGTGTTAGGTTGCCTGATGAGAAGAAGGGATGTATCGGTGAGAACTGTTTCAGAAGCCAGATGCAGAAACCCAAGTGAAACTAGCTTAGACCTAAAGGGGTAATGGTGGTGGGGTGCGATTTGTTGGCTCATATGGCTGGAATGTTCAAGAGTAATGCTTTCAGGAATGGCTGGAACTAGGATACAAAAAGGGTTGTCTGCATTTTATTACTCTCTCCATTACTCAAGGCTCTGTTTTTCTCTGCATTGGCTTCACTCTTGATCATGATTTCTCTAGACAGTAGTCCTGGTACTTCCAGGCTTACATCCTACCCACTTCTTAGCAATGTAAAGAAAATTCCTTTATCTTAACAATTGAAGCAAAATACTAGGTTGGGCTCTCATTGGTCCAGACTGGATCATGTACTCATTTACAAATGAGTTGCACTGATGCAGTAATTTGTTTAACCAGGTTTGGATCAAAGGTCCACCCACAAAGTCAGAGATGGAGTCAGCCCTATCCAAACTACATGAAGTGGACTAAGTATGATTCTTTCAAAGAAAATTGGGATACCCTATCCAAAAGAGGAGGTTCTGGGAGGGTAAAGAGCATACACATCCCTATTTCTCCTACAAGGAGGAGCTGAAGGTCAAAGCAATAAGATGATACCCTCAATTACAGGAAGTTAGTATTATGTTGGGGAAAAAACACAAGTCAGTTCTTAAGTAATGTAGAATACCATTTCATTAAGATCAAATCTGAGCTTCTACTTATAACATGAGCATATTATGCTGTATAAAATGGTATCACTTAACTTCTAAAGGTTCGATTTCCTTTTAATATACAATTTTGTGTTCTGTACACAGACACCCCTAGACCACCTGTGACTTGATATTTGCATATCTTCTCTGCAAGGCACCTTCTAAACTATCAATGTGGTGCAGCCAGACAGCCAACAGTTCCGGTTTGGCCTTTTTAGAGCATTGTTCATGCAATTGGTGACTATTTTATTGTGTTTTGCTTTTTGAAAATAAAAATAAAGAAAAGATGAAAAAAGAAAGCAGATGAAATTGTTATAAAAGTATATTTCTCATAAACTGCATGAAGTTCCATGAAGTTTATGAGAAATATAAATGTTCAAGCATGAACATCATTAGGTGTGGCAAAATTGGCAATTCTCTTCAGTTGAATGTTCACTGGACTGCTTTTGACTGGGAGTTCAAAGGTAAAAGAAGAAAATTAAAGAACATGTACTGGACTCCAGAAATATAATTTTTTTAGTTGTCACAATAAGTCTGCCTGTTGCATGTATGTCTTTTGCATAACTTTCAGGACTTGGTTATAGACAAAAGTAGAGGAGGCCTGCCTATCTGTGCAGCAGGGCATAAATGCTAATTTATGTTTGTGTTTATTAAACCTTAGTCACAATGTTTGCTATATTTTCATAAGTCCTCTGCTATCACTTAGCATTTTCCATTAACTCCCCTTTTTACTTAAATACATTTATTTTTAAAGGAAGATCTGTATCGCAGACATAAATGGAACACTGGCATCCCTCACCATAAATAGAAATTATCTGAAAAATAAAACAATATTATTAAATTTCAGCTAGACACTGTTTGTTCTCAAGCCTCTAAGCCCAAGGCCTGCTCTCTCTTTATTAAAAAAGAAAATGGCTAGCAAGTATCAGATAGTTGTTAAAGACATATATTAGCCCCAAACTCAAACTTTTACTCTTGATTTAAAGATAAGGATTCAAAGAGAATTTGAAAGACAGTAGCTTCCTCACAGTGGGATATTATTTAACATGTTGCTCGCGTGCTACCTGCAGTGATCACATACCACCATCCATGGTCTGGGACTGAAGGAAGAAGCAGGCTGGAGGAATTAAAGAGATGAACAGGGCAAGGTCAAGCAGTATTGCTGAAGACTTGGAGGCAGAGGCACTCGAGCTTGCCCACACAGAGTGGGAATGGTTTTGTCCTATGTGCGGTAGGCAAGGCCACCGATGAGGCTGCAGGCACAGGAAGGACACACAGGCCCTCCTGAAGGACCAATGCCCCGTCCATTTGGGGTGTCCTCAGGTCCAGAGTATTCATACAGTATAGTAGGAAGAGCAGGGAGCCTCTATTCCATTTGCTCTTCCATCTTTTATACGTTTTATTTTATTTTATTTTATTTTATTTTATTTATCAGTTGCTTCTCACTGCAGTTAGTATTCCTTTCAGAGAATTATTTTTGCTTAGCACAGATCTTTGTCACTGATGGCGCGGCTCTCACCTAGGACCCAGTATGGCGCTCACATCCCACCCCTCCCCCTGCGACAGCACTGGCAGAGCCAGCCAAATGAGAAGCTCGGCAATCTGGAATCCGACCTGGGGCGGATTCGCCATGAGCTCACCAGCCCCGTGAACGCTGCTCTTTGACCCCGAGTGTCCACAGAATATGCACCTGGGACGACTCTCACTGTATCTTAGCCCAGTTCCTCATGATGGGCCTCAAACCTCTTTTTGCCAGTAATAAAGAAAGCACACTTTACAAAAAGGCAGTTCATCTATGAACATATTGGCTAGGATAACACATCTTAGAGCTAAATGTGTCACTGTAAATGGACTCATTTTATATCTCCACATACTGTAGATGTTTAAAAAAGGCACATGCACAGAAACTATGGGAACTGAATTGGGTACGAGCCAATTAGCCTAGACTCTGCTGCAATCTGACTTTTGTGTAGCACATTTTCCTTTCTCTAATTTTTTTCTTAATGGGGTGGGAGAAGAGACAAAAGGAGACAAACTAGCAACGGAGCATTTTAGTTAGACAAAAGGAAATATATTTAGCATATCTTAAATTATTTCTCATCACCATGATGTTTTGTGATTTAAAAGTGGGTTTTTTTTGATAATGTACAATTGAATATTACATACAGTTAGTCATGCCATCAAAATAAAGATTCATCTCTCAATAACTAATCAATCACCAAGTCCTGTTTCTTCCATCATCAAAATACATCTGGGATTTTTATTTATTCCCACGTCTATTACCATAAGCCTAGTCTAAGCCAATGTCCCATCCCATGAGAAAACTGTGGAAACCTTCTCCTTGGTCTCTCAATTTGCATTCTTGTCCTCAAATAATCCATTCTCCAGCAGCAGCAGGAGGAATCTTCTAATCCTGTCGATCCCACTCTTAATTCTTAATTCAGAGCCTCTCCACTGATCTCAGGGTGGAGTCCAATTTCCTCCTGGAAGCTTATGAGGTCCCCACCCAGCTTCATCTCTCACTGTGCACATTCTCACTCATACCCTGCTGACCTTGAGCTCTGGACTGGAGATAGGCATTCCAGTGTAGTGGTTAGAAGCATAAACTCTGGAGCTAGACGTTCAAGGACAAAATCCTGGTCCCCCAACTGCTTAGCTGTATGATCCTGTGTGAGTTACTTAACCTCCCCACTTTGCCATATTACCAAGACGGGAGCAGGAGTGGTCCCCACCTCATAAGGTGGTTGAAAGGATTGTATGGGTAAAATAACTTCAAGCAGAATTGCACTAGCCAGAGACTGTAAGCCATTTTATTTTATTTTTTATCTCAAAATATTATGGGGGTACATATGTTTTTTGTTATATGGGTTGCTTTTATAATGCTTGAGTCGGGGTTACCAGTGTGCCCGTCACCCAGATAATGCTCATTATACCTGTTACATAGGTTTTCACCCATCCCTGCTTCCCTCCTCCCCCCAGGTGATTTCCATTGAGTTTTACTTCCCTCCGTGCACATGTGTGCTCAGTTCCAATTTAATAGTGAGTACATGTGGTGTTTATTTTTCCATTCGATACTTCACTTAGGATAAATGGTCTCCAGTTCCATCCAAGTTGTTGCAAAAGGCATTAAGTCATCCTTCTTCATGGCTGAGTAGTACTCCATGGCATACATATACCACATTTTGTTAATCCACTCATGAATTGATGGGCATTTGGGTTGATTCCACATCTTCGCAATTGTGAATTGTGCTGTAATAAACATTTGAGTGAAGATGTCTTTTTGATAAAATGCCTTCTTTTCATTTGGGTGGTGGGATTGCTAGATCAAATGGTAGGTCAACTTTGAGTTCTTTGAGGAATCTCCATATTGTTTTCCATAGAGGTTGTATTATACTAATTTGCAGTCTCACCAACAGTGTATAAGCATTCCTTTCTGCATTTTAATATTTTACTGTCTCTAGAAAAGAGAACTTTCCCCTTTCCTTCCCACCTGACAAATCCTAGTTGCCCATCAGATCCTATCTGTTATGGGCTGAGTTGAGTCCCTCCCAAAGTCATATGTTGAAGCCTGAACCCCTAGTATTCTAGAATATAACTGTATTTGGAAGCAGGAGTTTTCAAAATATGATTAATTTAAAAATGAAGTCATTAGGGTGGGCTCCAATCAATCTCACTTGTGTCCTTATAAGAAGAGGAAGTTTGGACATACAAAGAGACAGCAGGGATGTACATGCACAGAGGAGAGACCGTGTGAGGACATAGTGAGAAGACAGATATTTGCAAGCCAGAAAAAAACAAACCTGCTGACAACTTGATCTTGGACTTCTAGCCACTAGAAATGTGAGAAAATAAATTTCTCTTGTTTAAGAAACCAAGACTGTCGTATTTTGTTATGGTAACTCCAGCAAACTGCACAAATTTACAGATTTTGAACTTACTCAACCTCCACAGTTGTATGAGCCAATTCCTTAAAATATCTATCATAACTTTCTCTCTCTCTCTCTCTCTCTCTCTCTCTCTCAAATCATAACACTGCCCTAAGAACAGTTTCCTTAAGAGGGTATCCTTGCCTGAATGGTAAAGTTGATCGCCCTGATGTGGGTTCTCAGGATGCCACATGTTTCCTTTTCAATACCCACAGGACTGAATGTTTGCATGTGTAATCATATGTTCACTATCAACCCATCAGACAGTGACGTCCAGAAGTGAAGGGCCAGGTCTGTTCTTTACTGCTGCACCCCAAGAACCTATCATAAAAAGTTAGTGTTGGATGAATAAACATGGAAAACCCAGTGAAGTCATGAATTCATATTATCCCTTCGCTCTTAAAACTCACCAAAAAAAAAAAAAAATTAAAAGAACACATCTTCTTGTAGAGATGACTAATATATTCACCAATATGATTAATATATTCATCACCTCTCAGCCAATTATTTTAAGCCAATATTTTACAGGGTTTATGTGTTCAGTGGGAGAAAATTTTTACTCCAAATCCCCCATTATTATGGCTTCTTGTACCTTAAAGTCATACAGGTGCATTCAATATAAATGTGAGTGGGCGAGGGATGGAGCCGCTGTGATTGACACAGTGACAATAGACTTTGGAGCAAGAAGTGAAGGGAGTTTGCTGACTGGATTCTATTTTTAATATTTCCAAGCAAATGAATTCTGTCACTTCTATGAGACTTAGCTATGCTTCAGGGCATGACATTTTAGCCATGAATGTTTTTTTTCAGTATTTTTGCATTTTGGATTGCAAACTTCTGGTTCTTAAACAAAAATAATGTCACATTTTTTATTTGTAAGGTAACCAAATAAATGCACCAAAGGGATAACCAATAAAGGGTGGTCTAGCTGGCACAAATTGTGTACCTTTCTTAAATAATTTCCTTCTCGTTACTTCTTTCTTCAACTCTAAAATGTCTGAGGGACATTTACAATGAGGAAATGATTTAGCTGTTTCTAAAGACTCCCTCCAACAGTGGTGGCTTATGATTGAATAATTGACTCACCTGGCAGGTAAGGCATCTAAGAAGACTAGTGTCTTCTATTAATATGTTATGATGTCTTCCAGGATTTTTTAAAGAAAGTATCCCTTATGACAGATGCTCTCTCTCTCTCTCTCTCTCTCTCTCTCTCTCTCTCTCTTCTCACCCCTCTCTCTGTTTTCTTCTGAAAAAAAATTATTAAGGGTTTTTTATGTTTCTAGTACTGTGATAGATGCTGGGAAGAACAAGGAAGAACAAGAGGCATTTGTCCTCCTGGAGATGAGGATTGAGTGGGTGCTTATGTTACAGAGTGATTGGGGCTCTGATAACAGAAGCTCTCATCAGGAGCCCCTCACATGGTACTGTGTGGAGGGAAATCGGGGGAAGCTTCTTGGAGGGAGTAAAGCCTAAACTGAGACCTAAAGAATGAGTAAGGGCTCACCAGCGAAAGTGTTGGGGAGTATTTGTGTATGTGTTGGGGTGATGGTCAGGTGTAAAGAGCGTATCTCAGGCAAAAGATCCCGGCCACACTGTGCTCTTCACTCATCCCTGATTTTTGCCATCTTGGTCATTGGCTCCATCTGGAAACTCTGTCCCTCGTCTGTTGATTCATATTTGACCCATCCGTCAAGGCCTGGGAAAAATACTGTCCCTTCTAGGAAACCTTCTCTGATGCCCTAGATAAGAAGTCAGCTCCCTCTCTAATCACTGGAACATCCAAAGCTAGCCCGAATGGCCATCCTTCTAGTACGGCTTCAGTGATGGGTCCCTTTGGGGAAGCTACATAAAACTAGGTACCACAGGATAAAAACATACATTCAATAAAATAACAGTACTGGGAAAAATGACTGAAAATAATTTATATTATTAGTATACATGCTATAAAAAGTAGAAAATGAAGAAAATGACACAGACATCATGACAGTTCTTTTTAAAAATTCTCTTATGATACATTTCTCATATTCAGTACTTCTCATACCTATCAGTTTCTACCAAAAACTTATCCAACATGGCTCTTTATCCTCTTTGGTCCCTTCTTTTCCTGCCTTAGTAAGTCATTTTCTCTCCTTTTCAGAATAATATTGGTGGATATGCTAATACTCATGTGTTTCCCCCTTCACATTTATATGAGATTTGTGCTATCAATATCTTATCTCCCCTCACCAGGCCACTAATTAATGTTTAATGTAGAGAGGTTCTCAGTTTGAATATTTAGAACTTCTACCAAGAAAGACCCCCAAGAACATAAGACTATCTTCTCCCAGTGGGCAAAAAAATGCATTCTTTCCTAACCCTCAATTTTTCCCATTATTTATTCAATCAATTCATTAGCATTCATTGAATATGGACTATGACCAAGTACAGGGACAAGCCTTCTTATTTAAATTCAGAGATCCTGTGGTTTTCTCCAAATATAAACTTAAGTTTCAGAGGAACTTACCTTAGGAAAGGTCTTCATCTGTGCTTCTTAACCTTGGGAGTGTGCTACAGAATTGCTTAGAAAAAGGAGTTAGTGAGGCCAAAGTCTATATAAAGTTTAATTAGGTTTGCACAAGAGGAAAATCTTTTCTTCAACATTGGTCTGTGTCATAGGATACTGCCAGACATCTTACAAATTCAGGCCACTGATCACAAGAAAAATCAGAAAAGAATTATTAATGCATTAAAAAATAAAAAAAATATGTCCCCACCTCTGGTGAAACAGCTCAGCAGGAGCCTCATGGTGGGCAGGTCAACAGATCATCTTTGCACACAAAGCAGAGCATTTTTCTGATGCAGAGTCTCAGAACTCCCCAGAAAGGGCCAAGTATCAGGCCCATGAATAAAGCTACTACATAAACACAGGAAAAGCTATTGACCCATAGTTTAAGAAGAAGCTAAAGGTATTTCCTTGAGAATTAAGCAAGTAATAAATCTTCTAGTTCACAAGAATGACCCATGTTCCCTTACCCTTGATATCTATGCAATTTCTCTCATCCAGTAGAAAAAGAATTATCAAAACGTATGCTAGAAATATCATAAAGAGCAGGCATGCCTGTTTCAAAATTGCTCCCAAAAGGAATCTACACAGCAATTCAGGATAGGTTATGAATGTGATTGGATTAATTAGAACACATCAGAAAAATTTCAAGTGGGGAAATATAAAAATTCTGATGGAAATTATTCCCAGGAATGCTTTTAATATATCAGAGTTACCATATGAGTATTGAGATGATGTGATAATTCACTAATGGCCTGAAAGTGTTCACAGTAAATTGGTATGTAGCTATAAACACACATAATCTATTCATTATTTCATTCTCAAATACCTATTAGGGGTCTAATATGAATTGACAGAGTTTCAGTACAAGGAACATGGAGGTGAACAAACAGACAAAATCCTATTTTCATAGGCATACATTCTAGGGAGAGACAGGCTATGCCTTCATATATGAAAGCATAAAAGGTATGAAGAAAAATAAAGCAATGTAAGAAGAAAGGGGGAAGGGAGGGTGAGGGAAGGTTATTTTAGGTAGGGTACTCGAAAAGGCTTCTCCAAGGCAGTTTCATTTTAACGGAGACCAAGCCATGAGAGGTCTGGAAAAAATGTCCCAGATAAATGAAAAAGAATGAGAATGAGCATAGAGATCTAGAGTAATATTATGGGAATGGATGACTAAAAAGACAGTGTGAAGGGAAAAGACCTTTGGAAGGGAGGGAAGCAAGAATGTGAGATGCCAGCAGGTTTGATGGATCATTCTTGGAGATGTCAGATTTCCCCTGAGTGATAAAGATGTGACCATGAGAGAGGCCTGTTGAGCTGTTTAAATTGTCAACAAATGGGATGCAGAGTGGCTCGGACATTAATAGGTGACTGTATCAAGAATCGTGGTAGTAGCCTGACAGCATACATCTCAAAGCAATGTTTAGGGAAGAACAGAGGAGAAATGGTCTAGAAAAAGCAATGAGAAAAAAAGAGGAAATGTCCCATCACCAGGCTCTGGTCTAAGAATAAAAAATTTACAAAGTCATCACTTGGGAAACAGTATGGAAGCAGTGTCCTAAAGGGTCGCCAGGTCTCAGAGCACACAGTTGAAGAGAATGTTCAGAAAATGGGAGACAGGAGACTTTGTTGATGACCATGAATGTCATATGACACAGGCAGAACGGTCTGTGGAGTGAAGGAGCATTAGGAAACTGAAACAAATTTGGAGCTTTATGGAGTCATGTGCACCATTTGGGGGCATTAGAGTACCACAAGCCAGAGTGGGAGGACCCTTTGGGAGGTGCTGGATATGTTTATGGCCTTGGATGGTTTCATGGGTGTATACATTTCTCCAAATTTATTAAGATGTATACATTAAATAGATGCGACTTTTTATATGTCATAAAAAGAGCACCACAAGCTACAAATGTGCCAGAATTCCATAACCTTCTATACATAATGATGGAAAAAAATTAGAATGGATGATAATAAAGAACTGCTAGGACAGTATGCTGAAAAAGATGAAGCTTTCCAATTTCTTGCATTTTCCTCTTTACCCCTTAGCACAGGATTTAATTGATATCCAGATTCATTATAGCTACTCAAATGTAAATTTTAGAGGTTGACATGTTACCTAAATGGATCTTGAGATTTCTGATTGCAGCTGCACTTTCAATTGATAGAAATTTGGGGAGCCGAAAGGTAAAATTGACTTTTCACACCCAACAGCGTGTGTCAACTCGGCCCAGACGCCTTATACTGCAGTACCAAGGGCACATCACCCACATGCACTGACTTTTCTATTTTGGTGAACAGAAGGGGGAAACAGCACTATCAGATAAGAGAACATGATGAATGTTCCTGGACTGCACACCTACTTTGTAAGCCCTAGATCTCTAAAAGTTCCTTGACTTAGCTGAAGACTCAGAAATTGGTTGGAACTCAAGTTAAGTATGTGATGTGAAGTGGGTCAAGCCTTCCCCCTCCTTCAGTGCCTCCCATACATTGTTCAAACTGATCAGTTTAAATTGAAAGCAAGTTGGCTCGTCCAGGCTCACAAGGTTCATGCTTCTCCTTTAAACTTCAAAGATAGTTATTGACAGTGTGTGTGGAGCCCAGGTCCCTATCGCCAATTGTTTCATTAAGGGATTTCATCCCTAGCAGAGGAGTGGCTGAGCTTCTACTGCAGTTAGGAAAACAAGGACAAGGAGTAGAACAAACAGAAGGAAAAGAAAATAGAAAGGTACACACCTAATCAATACACCCGTGAGGTAATGAGGAAAGGAGGAGAAAAGCATAATGAGAAGATTCTAGAGGTCATTTTACAAGGCAGGCAGTCCCTTTCTCACAATTCAGGTAATGATTTACTCTATGTTGGGTATTATTGTGCTTATATTGAATTATGCAGCTTAGTTCTGAGCACCATTAGAAAAGGATTCATTAGCAAAGAGCTTCATGCACATGGGGCCTGAAACAGGAGGCCTATCAGCTTTCTCCATGCGCTTATTGAAATATATTAATTCACTATCAAAAAGAAAGGATAGGATGATCAATGTAACTTCATAGTTAGTATAGAGATAGTTTTGTAGGTTAACTGTAATTATTTTTTTACACAAATATGTGCCATGATACCCTCCTCTCTGGTTCTCCTGAAACAATATAAACACATGTAGGGTAGAATACCTTTCTAGATGATATATGGTGTTTTATTTCTGTGTTTCCCACAATTTCTTTTGCCCATTCAAGCATCCTTACCACAAGTAGAAGTTTTGCCAAGACTTTCCGGAAGAGACCGTATAAACAGAGGCAGTAGACATCTCAACAGGAACCAATGTGGAGACAAGAGCCCAGCAGCTTTCATGATGACTTAGAGCCTCATAAGACCCTAGGGCCTTGGTACCACCATTGGAAGCTGTGGAGACCTCAGTTTGAGGTTGAATTTCCTGCCAGGTTGGAAGCTTAGAAGTTCAGAGTCAAATTAGGTTCATTCATTGGGGAAAAAAATGTATCCTTTGAGTTTGTTTTCTGAGATCTATGCTCAATAAACATCTCAATCTCTCTGTTAATATATACAGTGCCCTTCCCTGCCCAAAACACACTCCTTTATTTGTGTTATATTGTATTAAAAGAATGTCCTGGAACTATAGACATAAAACTATTAATAGAGGCTACTTTGGAGGATTTAGATAGAGTGTCAGGGCAGGAAGAGGAAAGGAGATAGATTTTCATTTTGTTGCATTTCTTATTTGATTTTTTAAAAATATAGTAATAGGCAATCATTACTATTATACTTTTTAAAAAGATTTTTAAAAACCAAGAACATTTCAGATACTCATTTTCATTTGTAATCCAATGGATTCTCCAATTAGCATGAATTTCTTGGCAGTTACTAGCACAAGGTGTTGGACAGCAAGTAAGTGTGGTCCAGACCACAGCCAACAATTTAAACAAGCAGGAAGCGACTCACAAGTCAACTTAGAGAAGCTAGGGCCTTTATTTCTTCCCTCCCTTTTCCTTTTTTCTTTCCTCCATTCTACCTCCCTCCTATTCTTTCTTTCTTTAAAATAATTCAGTACAATTACAGTAGCCACACCAGTTAGCTAACCAATATTTTAATTTAAAACATAAGTCACATCCAAGGAAACAACACATGTGCTCATTGATATTGAATGAGGGCCATGATGAAATGGACAATGTGAAAGGCAGTGGAGAATACAGAGGCAAAGGAGGCTGACTTAGTTCCATGTCCCTGCTCTGATGGAGACCATATTCCACTAGCAAATCAGGGTCGAAATTCTGAGTTTAGAATGGGAAAATTCTAGAACAAAGAAATGTGCTTATTGTGATTTGCTGAATTTTGTCTTCATAAATGGGAAAAGTAGGCACGGAGTATCTTCTCCAGACACATCAATCTATTTGCTACCAGAGCAAATTTTGCCTCTTATGCTGTAGCTAATACATACCTGGCCTCTGTTCATGCCCTAGTCATGGAGGCAGCACTGTATTGCTCACGGGAGGGCGTTATGGTTGGGGTGAGGCTGGCTAGTAATCTAAGAAGTAGCCCTGAAAGAAAAGGGCACTAGATGTGCAGATTTTCTACATTAGAAATCCAAGTCAAAAAAGGACTTTACCAGAAGGTAACAGGGTGGAGAGAAACAACTCTGGGAGTGCGGCTGAGTCACACTAATGACAAAGCACTGCAGTGAAAAGATTTAAATCCTACAGTAAAGAGCCTGACTTTGGTGCCAGATATATTTTTTTTAAATGCAATGTCCATGTTTCCTTGGCCAGAAGACTCTGTAAGTTCTATCTGTCCCGATGTATTAATAGTGAGAAGCACAAACTTAAACCAGAAAGAAAATAAAATGTGCATATTGCATTCACACAGACAGAAAATTATCATTTTCACTTATCAGGATTTAGGAAAAACATGTAAGTGTATCTTATGAGGTAGAACACCTGAAGGAAAAACAGTCTAGGGAACTATACTGGTTCATTGTTAATGAAGGACCCCAATTCAGTTTATGCTATTTATAGGAACTTGAATTAAGAGCAATTGTTACTTGTTTTATTTAAAAAGCACCTACTAGGTGCCAGGCACCTACTATGTGGTGGGGCTTAACAACAAGTATTCACATTTACTCCTCAAAACTGCACCATTTAATCGACTCAGCTATTTTCTCCATTTTATATATAAGAAAACAAAGGCACAGAAGGGTTCCAGAATTAACCCCAGGTCACATAGCTAAAAAGTACCAAAGTTAGGATTCAAACCTGGGTCTGAATCCATACTTTTAACCCTGACACTATACAGCCCCTTTGCTACATGAGAGACTGAGGGACGGGGTCCTATTCCTCCATATCCCCTAAGGGCAAAGATAAATAATGTCAACAAAAATCTGGGAGCATCCCTTCTGGAGCAAGTGAGACACTGAGCAAGTTACCACAGGTTAGGGAATTTGTTCTGTGAAATCTTCCAACATTGTATTATTACGTGTCCAGATGCTCGATACTGATACACCTCTTACAGTAGGCAAGATGGATATCCAAGATCCATCTCTGCTCCCGGAGTCTGGTTTTCTATTCATATTCCAAAGCTGGCATTAGCAGATTCAAGAAGGGGTCCGTTGTTCAGTTTTTAAAAAGATTTCAAACTTCCACTTAAATCGTTCAGCTTTAAATCATTTTTCTTTTATTCATTCTTCAGGGATTTCTGAGGGATTGCCGATACTTGACTCTGCTTTGACAAAGCTATCCTTGGATATCAGATTAGATAAGATGATGAATTGTACTTAAAACTCCACATAAGTTAAAAGCCCAGGAGTTTTAGTGAGAAACTTTCTCAAACACAGTTAAATCTCATAGCTGGCAAAGAATGGAGGGGGTCGAGTTTACCTGTAAAATAATCCAATTCATTAATGTTGCTGGGATCAGTGAAACCCAGCAACTGGAAGATTTTCTACATTTCCCCCCGAAGAAGCCTATACAGCCAGCAGAAATCCCCTAGGTTATGGAAGGAAAATGTTTTATTCTAAATGGAAGATAAGATCTAGGTTATGATCAGGGATAAAATTTCCATACTTCATAGATTCTAAAATGCGTATTTTCAAGCTTTTTACATCCCTGAAACTGGGATGTAGATGACAATCGCTGTGGCAAGTTGGCAGTCGTGATGTAATTGTCATTGTCTGCATATGGGCATCAACATGCACTGAATGGGTGTCGATGGCTTGAGTGAACATTCCTAAGACAACAGCAGACTCTTATGGCTCGCAACCAAGGTGCTCAGTGGTATAGAGCATGCAAACATGGGCAACCCAGATTAAACATTACCCCAAAGTGCAGATGTTTTAAAATATCTCAACAGATTTATTTCACTTATATTCCCCTTTTTATGTATAATAATGGTGTGTCTAAATAAGTTTAAAATAAATCTTTCCATATATAAAAAGTAAAAGTTCTGAGTGATAAGAAAGCAGTGAGCCAGTTTAAGTGATAGTGTTTTTTTAATGTCTTAACCCTACATAACATAATGATTTGACTTCAATTAGTGGTGTCTTAGATTTGAGGAAATATAATAATCATCAGGTAGTGTAACACTACGTTTATAAACTCTGGTTTTTGACAGCAGATAACCTGCACAAAATTTGAGCCTGACAGCCTATTCCAGCAGTTAATTTTCTCAAAGTACTCATCTCCAAGCCTCAGTTGCTCATCTAGAAAATGCGGGTACCTATTTCATAATGGCAATAACAATGAGAGAATGCATGTCAGACACTTAGCAGAGGGCACACAAGCTCTCAATATGTGAGCAGCTCTTCATCCCCCATCTACTTTGACCAGGGCCTCAAAACATCATTTCTTTTTTCCATTTTCCTTGTGAGCAGGAGACTCTAAGAGAACTGTGTGGTTGGTTTTCTTATCATTTCTGCAAAACCATTTTAGTGGTCAGAGAGGAGAAAAATCCTCTAATAAAAAACCTATCACCAAGTTGAGCATACATAAGCGGTGCAACCTTCCCTCTTCACTCTGGAATATATATTTATAGCTACAGAGGGCAGATGAGGTCACCCAGAAGTGAGTGGAAGAAGAGTCAGCTTATCCTGGGGTGGATATTAACCAATGGGAAGCAAGGGACAGGAGGAAGAGATAATTTCCACCTCTCTTCTCGTTCTCTGGTTCCTCCATAGTCCTTTTGGAGAAGTTCAGTGTGCCAAGTGAATATCCACTGTAGGGACCTGCTATGCTACATGGAAGCTCATTGTGAACTGGTGACCAATCCAGGAGCCCATCTCCTTGGAGGTCGTGCGTCATTTCCTTTTCCTTCCCCATCACAACTGTGGACTTGCACCTCCCAAATAAAATACCAGCACTTAATCTTTGCCTCGTCCCTGCTTTCTAGAGTATTTAGCACATTCCCATGACCCACACATTGGTTATGAGGTAGAGCTCCTGGGGAGCCTGGGTAATTTCGGTCTGAGGCATTTCTAGAATCAAGGCAATGTGGTTTAGTCCAGTGCAGATGAAATTGTGGAGCCGTGTGCCCTACATTCAAGCTTTGGCTCTAGACCTTATTAACTGTGTGGCCTTTAATCTCTCTCATTGGTCTGATGGAAATAACATTACCAGCCGTCCTTTTCTTGAAATGCCATCAGTAGGATCAAGAGAGATAAAGTTTGAGAAAATAATGCGTAAGCCATAAAGTAGCATACAAGTGATAATTATTGCTGTCAAACATGAATATTTTCCAAAGAACTTTGCTGCCGTGTTCATCAATACAAGTTTAGTGTTACAAGTTTATAAAATTATGAGAAAAATTTAGGTATTTTATCGCATTAGTTTTTTGGGACTGCTGTTACAATGTACTACAAATAGGTGGCTTAAAACTACAGAAATATATTCTCTGACAGTTCTGTGGGCTAGAAGTGCAAAATCAAGGTGGTAGCAGGACTATACTTCCTCCAAAGGCTAGAATCCTCCCTCTTTTTAGCATCTAGTAACCCCAGGTGTTCCTTGGGTATAGGAGTTCCTTCAACTCTGCCTCTGTCTTCACATGGTCATTGTCTCCCTGTGTGTCTCTGTGTCTCTAAATCTCTCTTTCCTTATAAAGATACCCATAATTATATTTAGGGCCCACCCTAATCCAGTATGACCGCATCTTAATTGATTATATCTGTAAAGACCTTATTTCTATATAAGGTCACATTCACAAGTACCTGGAATTAGAATTTCTTTTTTATTATTATTTATTTATTTATTTATTAGATTTCAGAATAGTATGGGGTTACAAAACATTTTGGTTACATGAAATGCCTTAGCTTCACTCAAGCCAGGGCTACAAGTGTGCCCTTCCCCCATTCAGTGGGCTCCACATCCATTTGCTGTGAGTTTACCCACCCCTACCATTCCCTACCAACTGACTGGCACCCAATGAATATTACTACCATGTTAGCACCTCAGTATTGATCAGTTAGTACCTATTTGATGAAGAGTACATGTGTTGCATGTTTTTCCATTCTTGTGATACCTCACTTCAAAGTACGGGCTCAAGCTCTATCCAGGATAGCATAAGAGGTGGTAGATCACCATTGTTTTTTGTAGTTGAGTAGTATTCCATGGTATACATATACCACATTTTATTAATCCACTCATGTATTAATGGGCACTTGGGTTGTGTCCACATCTTTGCAGTTGTGAATTGTGCTGCCATAAACATTCGAGTGCAGATGTCTTTATTATAGAATGTCTTTTTTTCCTTTGGGCAGATGCCTAGTAGTGGGATTGCTGGATCAAATGGTATTTCTATTTTTAGCTCTTTGAGATATCTCCAAATTACTTTCCACAGGAGTTGTACTAATTTGCAGTCCCACCCGCAGTGTAAGAGTGTCCAAATCTCTCCACATCCATGCCAGCATTTGTTGTTTTGGGACTTTTTGATAAAGGCCATTCTCACTGGAGTTAGGTGATATCTTAGTGTGGTTTGATTTGCATTTCCCTAATGATTAGAGAGACATTGAGCACTTTTTTATGTTTGCTGGCCATTATTCTGTCTTCTTTTGAAAAGTTTTGGTTCATGTCATTTGCCCATTTTTTTGATGGGGTTGTTTGATTTTTTTCTTGCTGATTTGCTTGAGTTCTTTATAGATTCTTGTTATCAGCATTTTATCAGATGTGTAGCATGCAAATATTTTCTCCCATTCTGTAGATTGTCTATT
>VBSM01003206.1:4891273-4906681 GCA_008086735.1 Cheirogaleus medius
ATTTATTTATTTTTGTTGCTACTGTGATTGCTTTGGGGGTCTTCTTCATAAATTTTTTGCCTAGACCAGTGTCTATAAAAGCTTTCCCAACATTTTCTTCTAGAATTCTTAAGGTTTCACACCTTAGGTTTAAGTCTGTTATCTACCGTGAGTTGATTTTGTGATAAGTGAGATGTGGGGATCCAGTTTCAGTCTTCTACATGTGCTTATCCATTTTTCACAGTACCACTTATTGAATAGAGATTATTTTCCCCAATGTATATTTTTGTCTGTTTTGTCAAAGATTAAAAGGCATTATGAGGATGGTTTTATGTGGGGGAGAGTAGTTGAGGTAGGCCCGCTAGGAGATTAGCTACTTCTCCCCACAGAGCCAAGTCCCTAAGATAGGGGTCACCACAGAGGATAAGGAAATTGATAGGCAATAGAGAAATAAAAGAATACACAGAGACTACGGTATAGTTTATAGTTTTATATATATAAAAAGATCAGATATGACACAGCAAGGATACTTAGGAGACTGGCGTATCTCCATAAACGCCAGCAATATGGTTAGATTTATACAGGTTTTTATAATCACAGATATCAATTACCAGTTGTCAGGGTAACATATTTGCATATCAGGGAATGTAGTTGCTAGGGGATACAGGTAGTGGGTTAGGGTCAAAAGTCCTCTCAAGGGGCTTCTAATCTATCTAGGTGAACAAACAGGTACAAAGTCTTTCAGGGGCTTACTTCTAAGTTCTAAGAGGTAGTTGTCGTTTAACAAAGGATAACAAAAGAGGTATAGTGACTCTATATTTCTTTGATTAGTTATGGTGGACTTAAAGGTAGACAGACAGGAGAGAGCAGGAAGCCCATCTCTATAAAACAGGTTGTTTATAACCACCAGGGCACATCTCTGGGCAAAGTGCACCCATTGTCTCCAGCTCCCATCTTGTGGACCATATTTGCCTTGCCTTGTCTTTCAGGACACAGGGAAGCTCACAGATTTTGAGATACCGGGAAGCCTTCCTGGAAAACATCCCTACCAGAGATTTGAGAGCTCTACCATCATAGCAGCCTCTAATAAGTGAACCATTGAGTCCACACATTCCTTCAGGGCAAAACCCTGCAAACTCCTGTTTCTGTCTTTAATATAGTAATATAGGATTATACAATAAAATAATGATCTTATGAGCCACATCTCATTAATTCATCAATCATATTTCTCAACAGTTTTATATCTGGCTTCTCGGTCGTATTCCAAATGTCTATATCTCTGTTCTTGTGCCAATATCATGCTGTTTTGGTTACTATAGCCTTGTAGTAATGTTTGAAGCCTGGTAGACTGAGCTCACTGCTCCCAGGGAAGGAGGTGAAGAACTCGGATGGCTACACATGAGTAGATCACTCCCACGAAGAACAGCACTGTGACTCTGCAGAGAAACAGCGTGGGACACGTAGCACAGGAAAAAAAGGTGAAAGGAGATATGATCGCAAAGACTGGAGAGTGGGAGATATACAATAGGGAATAGAGTGCAGGAGGGCGACACCCACACAGCCAGCCAGCGCAGTGTGATCTGACCCACAGGAGGACACCCAGCTCCCCGACAGACCTCCACACCCACCCAGACAGGGATGTGCCTGAATTTGGTGCAAAGTCGTGGCATAGGACTACAGGCTTCGTAGAAAGGAGACAATAGCGGGAAACATTAGAATTTCAACATATCTTCTGGGGAGACATGATTCAACCCACAAGACTCACATAACCTCTGAAAAAGGTATACATATATCTATATATAATATGATGGATCTATGAAGTTAACTGTACAAAGATAAGTATAATTCTTATTAATAAGCAAAATAATCTAGGTCTTAGAACTCTTTGCCCAATAACCATGTTCAAATTGCTACTTTTTTAGTTCAAAATCCCCTGCTTCAAATATATCATGATTTAGCTGTATAGCAGTTATTTAAGTCTGTGCCACAAAACCATCCTTTAAAGAGTTCTTTTTTGCATTCCAATAACCATATCATCTTTGCTAAGGGGAAAGAAGAAAAAATGGAGAAAGGGACTCACATTTTCTTTCACATTTATTGAGCTCTTATCATTACTCAATACTACAATAATTATTTCATTTAATCATCATAAACAACCTGTAAACACTATGTTTTTGTTTGTTTGTTGTTTGGGGACTTTATAGATGAGCAAACTGAAGCCCAAACAGTAAAGTGTCACGTCTAAAAACTCATGGCGAATGTGGGAACTTGGGACTCAAATGTTGGTATCTGAATCCAAATGACAAGATGGTTTTTCTTATTCTCAATTTAATTCTAGAGTAGACACTTTGTGTAATAACTGTCTCATCTATGTAGCAACTCAACAACATTAAAGATATAATCTGAACAGTGAAGGATGGTCTTTCAATCTTTTTACACACTAGTGCCCAAATTTTATGTCTAACTTAGGAATCCTCTCTCCTATACACTGAATCTCTGTGGTCCAAAGTGCCAAGTTATAGCTACCTCCCACCTGTCTTTAATTTATTCATCCATTTAATAAATATTGTTGTACATCTATATGCTAAGTATGGGGTTCCAATGGTGACTAAAACAAGCCCTCACAAAGCTTACAGTTTCATGGTAGCTAAAGCATTGGCCCAAAGGTCAAAATAGCATTTCACTTGTGATACCAAGGATGGAAATGACATTGGTCAAATTAACCTAGAACTCAAAAACCAAGGAGAAAGAAGCAACATGCACATCACATCACACCTGATGTGAATCTGTTCAATCAGCTCCTGTAGGTCATAGAATGCTCCCTGGCTCAGATCCCAGTACATGATATTAAAAAGGGGAGAGAGACAGGCAGAACCTCAGTAATAAACTATCAAAAAATAAATAAATGAAAGAGGGAATAAAAAGAATATCCATGTGGGTAACTATTGGTTGCAAGATTTCCTTTTTCATATCACAGGAGTTGGTCGAAAAAAGAATCTTGCTTCTAAATGCACAAACACTGACCTGCTTTAATAATTCAAATCATAGTAGAGATTCTCAGATCTTCCAGAATGCTGCATTAAAATCAAAGCTACACGAGGCAGGAAAAGGTGCAGTCTAATTATAGGGCCTGAAAGCTAGCCAGCATGGGGGGTTTGGGGGGGCAAGGCAGGGTCGCCCTGCAAAGTGCCAGGGCGAAAGCTCTGGCTGATGTCAGAGGGCAACTGGAGACATGCAAGAAGTTGGGAGAGTTGGAGGCACCTCAGATTAGTTTGTTTTTTCTTCCTGTAAATTCCTGGGTTTGTGGAGTCTTTGAAACCTTTTTTTCTCTTTTGTCTTCTGAAGCTCATGAAAATTTTCAGTGTAATCCATTTGCCATCAAGGCAGATAAAGCACATGTGTAGTCAGCGGAGAATAATGTAGCCATGGCCCACTTGTGTCTGGGTCTGCATCTTACTAGTTGTGTGCAGTTCTCAAACCTGAACAAGGTCAGAATCAGCTCCTCCTACCAGGCTTTACCAAGTAGTCATGAGTCTGGACAAAAGCAAATCATACCTGTTCACTCCATCATTGTTTTGTAACAGTGAAAATTGGGAGCAGCTCCAATATTAATTGAAGGAGAATGAATACATATGCTGTGGTGTATTCATGTAATGTAGCACCATACATACTCAGGCAAAATAACTAGATCCATATGCAGTAACCTGGCTAAACTGTAGAGACTTGTTTTTAAATATTTTTGATGAGTCACCCCTAATATAATTATTTATGTGTATATTTACTTATAAATTATATATATGCTCAACGGTGTGTATGTGCATATATATATATATATATATATATGTTTGTACACACATACATTTTTTTTTAGAGACAGGATCTTTGTTACCCAGGCTGGAGTGCAGTGGTATGGTCATGGCTCACTGTAACCTCGAAGTTTTGGGCTCAAGTGATCCTCCTACCTCAGCCTCCTGAGTATCTGGGATTATAGGCATGAGCCACCATGCCCAGCACTAATATATTTTATACTTTCTAAAATATATATGCTGGAATGCTTATCACAATACAATTCACAGTTGCAAAGATATGGAACCTGTCTAAGTGCCCATCAACTGATGAGTGGATAAAGAAAATGTGGTGTGTGTGTGTGTGTATACATACATACATACCATGGAGTACTACTCAGCCATAAAAAGGAATGAAATAATGTCTTTCGCAGCAACTTAGATGGAACTGGAGACCAATATCCTAAGTGAAGTACCTCAGGAATGGAAAAGTAAATACCACATGTTCTCAGTTATAAATGGGAGCTAAATGGGGGATATATTAATACATGGTCGAAAACTAAGAAGGGAGGGGGGTGTGATGTCCCTGGGCAAGTCAAGCTCCTTCCCCTGGCAAGGAGGGTCCTCCCTGATCTCTCCTGATTTCTCTCCCCACCTCCCACAATTGCTTATAGACCCTTGCTCACTCTAGGTTGTTTTGGCCCTTTGTACCTGTACTCAAGCCTGTCCTCCTGCCTGCATGCCTTCCACCAACTCATTTGCCTGACTAATCACAGATGTCACTGATCCATCCTCTGGATCCCAGAGCACCTACTACATTCTGCCACCTTACGGGGCATCGCCTATGCGTGCTCTGCCCCTGCCCCTGCCCCATCCACCAACTCTCAGCTCCCAGAGGGCAGTGACTATAGCTGATTCACCTTTGTGTCTGGCCTAGGGTACACTTTAGTAAAGGCAGTTTTTGACTAAACATTTATACCATGCCCCAGCCATCTTCTCTATAAAGTAAGGAAGCTAAATCATTAGTTCAATTCAGCAAGTATATAGCAACACCTACACTATCCCAAGCACCTTGTTTGCTTCTGGGAAGGACAGAAAGATGGGTGCAGCCTTCTAATGGGGAGGATGATCTAAGGTCCCTAAAATACAGTTTTCGGATTCTTACAACTGAAATTTAAAAGCTGTTCAATTTTTGGTTCTGCCATGACTGGTTGAATAATCTGGGAATATCATTTCATCTTACTGGGGATGGTCCCAGTAGGAAATATACTGAATAAGGTACCCTAACGTCTCCAATGCAGGGAGGAGGGGAGTGCCACTTTTCCTGATATACAATATACTATTATAGGGTTTACTGCTCTCTAATCATACAATCTACATAATTTATCCTTTTAAAATGAGCCATAATCCCCAAAGAATGCTTCCCTATTGATATCAAACGTAAGAGGGTATTTTTAAGGCCATGGCAACATCACTGCCATACATTAACCTACACAAAATCAATCCATTTCCAAGTTAAGCACAGCCCTAAAAAATCACTAATGGAGCTCAGTGCAGTTTGTTCATGCGATGTGCAGTCAGGAATCATGCATAATGTAATAGTGCAAATGCTAAAAGCAGCTCCCACAAACTAATTTAATCTTGGTTTAATGGACATAGGGAACTGATCTTCAAAAGAGACTGCCAATGAGATTCTTGGGGGCCTCCCAGCAGCCTGAGAACAAGCTCCAATATTAGCTTTTGGTTAGTACCCTCTTTCAACTAGTGTATATTAAAGGCAATCCAGTGTCGTCATTGAAATTGTGAATAACTTGCGTCAACTTTCATGGTGTATGTAATAGAGATGTCTCCGTGAATTTGCATAGATTTCTGGGATTGAAATCTTGCTCTCTGTACCTTTTAGTCTATGTGCTTTCACCCCAGTCAGGGGAATCTTTTACACTCTGGAAGATCAGAAAGCTAAACAGTATCCACAGCCCTCAGGCCATGCCAGAGAGACAGTGTCGGAACAAAGATCTAGGATGTGAAGCCTGTATACAATCAAAGGGATCAGAATCACACTGCTGTAGCTCATCTCCCAGGGACCTGCAAAGCCCCTAAATATGCACCTCCCACCTGACATGATTAGAGAAAGAAAAGCATTTGCATGCGCAAACATGATCATGTGTGCACGCACACACATGTGCACACACACACATAGAAAGACTCCCTCAGCAATATGAGTCAGGTTTACATCAGATGGTCTAACAACAAATCTAGCTAAGTATATTGTAGATTATCCAAATTTAGGAATCTTAGAATGCATTTAGTTCAAGCCACATATTTTTATTTCAAACGAATGTTGCTAATTGGCTTTGGACTTTGAGTGTCAACCTGTGGAGAAACCACAGAAAACGCAGCTTTGGTGAGCAGACAGAACACATTAATACAATGTGTGGGCCAAAGTGTGGCAAGAGGGTGGGACCTGGAAACAGGAGAAAGTGGTGGAGAAGAGGGTTCAGGGGCTGATATCACAAGTTTACAAGTCAAAGGGGAGAAGAGGAAATAAGAAATAGAGGTAAAGAATATTATTTAGAATTAGGATGGGCACAGTGGCTAACGCCTGTAATCCTAGCACTTTAGGAGGCTGAAGCAGGAATATCACTTATGGCCAGGAGTTCAAGACCTGCCTGGGCAATAGCAAGACCCCTTCTCTACAGAAAATTAAAAAATTAGCCAGACATGGTGGTGCACACCTGTAGTGCCAGCTACTTGGGAGGCTGAGGCAGGGGGATTGCTTGAGCCCAGGAGTTGGAGGCTGTAGTGAGCTATGATGACAACACTACACTCCAGCCTGGGTGACAGAGCAAGACCCTGTCTCAAAACAAAAAGCAAACAAACAAAAAAGAGAGAGGCAACAATAGAATGTAATAATACAAATTTCAGACTGGAGGAAAATATAAAGGGATGTGGTTAATATGAGCTTAATCCTCATCTTCTATACAGAGGAATTAATAGATACTAATTGAGTAAGAAATCAAGAAATGGAGTTGTGCAAGTAGCCACCAAAATAACTAAAAACAGATATTAAATACATCGTGTCTCTATAATATAAAACTGGAGGTAGTGAGAAGTTCTTTTCTTGTGTTTCTATATTACTTAATTTGTTACAATACATAAACTATAATTTGATTTTAATAATGTAAGTGGGTACTTCTGGGGAGCTGAGGTGAGCACATGGAGGGACAGAAGAGGACAATGTTGGTTTTCCTTAGAAGTAGTCGGACTGCTTGTGAAAAGCCATGAGCATGTGTAGTATGATGCCTTACTTTCTATGTAAAAATGAAAAAACTGAATATACAATAAATGTTAACAGTGAATACCTCTACAACAATATTCTTTAATATACATTCTATGATAATGAAAATGTTCTATTTCTCCACTTTTCAATATAATAGTCACTACCTGTAGGTGACTTTTGAGCACTTCAGATGTGGCTAGTGCAACTGAGGAACTTAAATTTTTAATTTTAGTTAATTGCAATTGAAATAGTGACATGTAGCTAGCAACTACCATATAGGGTAGCACAGCTAGAAAATGAGATGAAGGTGTAAGAGAGTTTCTTTCTGTTACTTTCTACATTTCTATATTGTTTGAAATTCTTACAATATGAATATGACACTTAAAAGTATCATATTTAAAACATAAAAACCCAGACCTTTTTAATTGGAAACAAAAATGAAATGGTAATAAAAAAGAAGCAACCATAAAATGATGTATTGGAAAGTAAAAATTCTACAAAGTGGATTTCTAAGAAAAATAAACTAATAGATAAACAAATGCATATTCTTCATGATGCCTTCAATCTCTGAACTTTTACATGAATCACTAGAACAAATATCTTTGCATCATCTCCTTATACTACAAGCTTTTAGATTTCAGTGCTCTCTACTCTGCTAAGTTCATTTCTACTCTTTCTTCTGCTTTCAATCTTTCACAAAATTTTGACATTTCTTATCTGTGGCCTCTCCTCTCCCTCTTTATGTCTTTGTTGGTATAGCTCTGAATGTATAGAGATATAATTTTTATTCCTTTACTCTAATGCGAGTGACAGAGTGTAAATACACACATATGTTCTATTTACCATATTTACTACAACCCAAGAGGAAGAAACTTACCAAGATTTAGTGGCAGTATGACCTAGGTCATCTAATCCCTACATCTGACCCCTTTCCATTCAACAAGCTGTTCCACCATCTGGAATCTGGTTATCTCTCAATTATCAGGCAAAATGATGACTCTGCCACTTTTTAGCTATGGAACCTCAATAATTTACTCAGTTTCCTCACCTATAAAATGGAAATAAAAATTGAACATATTTCATAGGGTTGTATTGAGGATGAAATGAGATATTGTAGGGAAAGTGCTTAGCACAGATCTGTCAAATATGAAGCACTCAAGAAATCGTAGCTATTATTATTTTAAATATCACAGAGCTAAGAATTCTCTACCTTGACTGTACAAGGAAAGAGATTTCTAGTCTTCTAGTTCTTAAAGAATCAATCCATCTTTTCTCTTTTGTGGCCTGCCAAACCACTTAAGACTTATTATAAAATTAAAAGAAGTGTTACTTTTAGAGAAATGGCAGATAATACTAAAAAGATTTTTTTAAATATTGTAGTAGGCAGTATTCTTCAATCCAATATGACTTATATCAGAAGGAAATGGCCCATTAGATGATGCTGCTTATCTCCTTATACAGAATGGATACAGCCAGGATAAAAGAAATTGTATCCATCACACATGGGATGAGGCCATTAGAAGAGACCCTTATCCACTTCACAAACTGAAGACCATTCCCAAACTGTTTGGAATGGTCTCCCTTCTTTTTTTGTTTTTGAAATAGCTTTCTTCTTATTTTAAAAGTAATGCATAAACACGGAAAAGAATTCAGGAAATAAGGGTAAAAATAAATATCGTTCATGATCCTACCACCTAAAATCACCAAGTATGACCATTATTAAAATTTTGACAAATGAAAATTCAGAAAGGATATGCATGTATGTATAAATCTAAATATATTATATAATATGTATACAAATGTAATTAAATTATAATAAATAAATTATAATTCTAAAAATATAAAATAGACAATAGCTAACTTCATAAACCCAGACATAAATGAGATCATATAGCCCATAATGTGTTAAAACATCCTTTTATTTAACCATATATTGTGAATCCTTCCATGTCAATAGATTTATATATGCATCATTTTTATTTAATATAATGCTCTCATATATACCATAATTTTTTTGACCAATCCTCTACTGATGGACATTTAGATTGTTTCCAGTTGTGTGTGTTATTTTGTTTGTTTTTACTCTTTTAAACTTTTTTATGATTAGTATCTCCATACAA
The DNA here is from genome assembly GCA_008086735.1 of Cheirogaleus medius. Lineage (NCBI taxonomy): Eukaryota > Metazoa > Chordata > Mammalia > Primates > Cheirogaleidae > Cheirogaleus > Cheirogaleus medius. Next base: position 4,900,438 of record VBSM01003206.1, read on the forward strand.
TTATCTTTGTGAAGTCATTCTAGATGTGAAATCACTGAGTGAAAGACAAGCACATTTTTAAGACTTTTAGTAGTTATTGCCAAAATCCTCAGAAATGTAGCAAGTTACTTTTCCACTGGAGGTCAATGAGAGAGCCATAGTCCCACTCTGTCACCTGCACTGGATGTTATGAATCTTCTTAATTTGGCCAATCTGATAGGTGAAAAAATAATATCTACTTCTAGTTTTAATTTTGATCTATTTTGATTTGATTATTCTGAATACGTGTGGAAATAAATATCTTTTCATATGTATACTGGTCATTCCTATTTCTTCTTTTTTTGCTGAAGACGTATGCATTATTTATTCTCCATGTTTGGAGGTAGGGAGGGGAGACAAAGAATGCCCTCCACAACCCTAGACCTATATATTTTAATACTCCCTTTCTTTCAATGCTAGCTAAAAGGACTTCACATCCGTGAAGTCTTTTCCCAGAACCATAAGTGATCTCCTCTTCTTACTTCTTAGAGGTCCTCTTGAAAAACTATTCTGTGGCTCTAACACCATTTTGCCTTGTTCCAAAGTTATTCGTATCATCATCCTTCTTTCCCCCACAACAATAGTCCTTGGATCCTACTAATTTAGAAATATTGAAGAAGAGAATAGAATAGTCAAAAGATTGCATGCCATTTAAATATTTATTGTGTATCTATGTAGTGAAATATATATATACACATATATATAGCTATAAATACCAACACTTACTGATTTATATATTAGCCTCAGCTCTGCTATGTGCAGGAAAAGATTAATATGGAATGTCAACAGCTAAACCCATCAAAGGTATATTTCTTTCTCATGGGGAGTCCAACATGGGACCAGTGGTCTTTATCTTTTAACTATTCCATCTGAGTACATCAATTCCAAGATTGCATTGGCAGAGAAGGAGAACAAGGGAGGAGGCACATGGGCAGTTAAAGATCTTGGCTCGGAAATGACATGCAGCCCTTCTGCCCACAGTTCATCGGCCAGAGCTGACCCTATTGGGGTCATGTGGTGACTAGGAAACCGAGGGGAGTGCACGGTGATTCAGTGAGCATTTCCTGTCTCTGCCATGATTGGCTTCAGTATTGCAGGAATTTCCCAAGCATAAACTCATGTCTGTCTGTAATCTAGGTGGTTATAGCTGTCTCAGTCTTCCAGATGAGGAAAATAAGTTCAGGGAAGTTAAGCCACTTGCCTAAGGTTGCTCAGGCAGTAAGTAGTAGAGCTGAGATTTAAACCCCATCTGTCTGATTCTGAACTCTGTACTCTTAATGAGTAAATTATGAAAAATTTATTTAGTAAGCTGCATGAAGAGAAGCTCTAATTAAAAAAAAAAGTTATGGGGTCTTAGGCCATGGAAATCTAACCATATGTGGGTAAGTGATCTTACTGACCAAAATGCAATGCTAAGGTTTCCTGCACACACTTGGTACATACTTATGGATTGAGTGCTAAGGTCTAAACCAGTCTGTACATTTTAAAAAATAAATCATGATCCAATTCTATTAGGAAGCTCTGTATTTATCTCCTGATAGCAACTAAAGTGAAAATGGCTAAGAGCAATAAAAATCCATTTTGCTATTTAGTACAGTTTGTCAGACTAGAGAAATGGGATTGAGTTTCAAAGCCACAGGCAAGCTGGCTGCAATCTGCGGCTACACAGTTGATGGGTTTTTTTCTTCTTTATTTACAACTCTTTTGATAAGCCTTCAGCAAGTTACATAGGTTGTTCTAGTTGTATCTCGTTTGACTGGATTAGAATACTTGATGACAGTTTGGATAAGTTTGAGGCAGATGGTTCTTGACATTTTTCATGGCATCAGTTACAAACCATGCAAGAAACTCTTTCATCCTTTGTTTATCCTTCACTTAGAAGCCACTATAGTAGATCGTTAAACTTTCATTTTTCACAGCACTGATTAAGGCATACTACAAGGCAGATGTTATTCCGTACCATTTTTAACAATTTACATTTAGCACCAAAGCTGGCTTTGTACTTGTTCCAGTGGATCAATTCACTTTTTTAAAACTTCAAGGTCAATCTCCGAAACACTGTGACTCCCTTAACAATTTAATGTTTCTGTAAACTTCTCTTGGTTACAGAAACCCTGCTACTATTTCATTTATATGTGTTTGCTCATCAACACACACACAATTCAATAGTTCTCTTCCTCAACAGAGTAAGAGCATTATTTAAGAGGCAGTTCATTAAACAAAGAGAAGAGTCTCAAAACAAAACAAAAAAGAGTTTGAATATAACCTGCCAGAATATCTTAATTTTTACCAAAGCAAATCTGGAACCAGAAGTGATTGACAGTCCTGAAGTACAAGATTCATCGCACCTCAGAGCTGAGAAGTAGAACAATGAGTAAGAAATATTTCCCCTTTTCTTTTCCATGTTTTAGTGATTTAGTAAATTACATACTATTTAGTTCAATCTAAGACACATACAGGTAGATAAAAGCATCTTTAGATACAATGCAATGTTGACAAATAGGCTCATGAAATGCAAATTGTGACAAAATTTGATTGTACCTTAGGAAAACACAACCTTTCACTTGTTTTCTTCTGGAATAATTTTAAAGTTCATCCCCTTTACCTACAAAAGATAACATCTTGCTCAGGAAAACAAGAGTGTGAGAAATCTGGAAGACAGTCTACCTGAAATATGCTCACATGTATTCCCTACCTCATTTGAAAATTAGGAGTTGAGACAGGATTATGGGCCATGCAAGCTGGAGTGCTATTTCTCCAAAAAGAAAGGAAGCAAAACAAACACAAGAACAACAAAGAAGTAAACAGTAGGCTCCGTGGGTTCCTTTATTCTAGCATGTGCACAACTGATCCGCAAACAAGCAAGCAACCTTAAGGCTAAACAGGACCTTGAGGGATCATCTGGTCCAGCTCCTTGAATAAAACACAGTAACCGGAAAACCAATCTCTTTTTTTCCCCTCCTTTTACTTGCAGGAGGAAGATATGAGAAGGGGGTGGAGAGCAAATAATTTTATTTTTTAAAGTAGCACTTCCAGAGCTTTAGACTCAGGGCAACCATCATGGGGTAGCCTGTTCCCTAATGAGCCCCATTTCTTAACCACTGGTGAGCCTACTGCAGAATCTGAAAGTTGCAATAAACAAAGGAAAACTGATGCTGATTTGCATATTAATAGGCCAGGGCATCTGCCCAGATCAAGTGCACTTACATAAGTGTTTGTCTTTCTTATTGTGTTTTTAGCTAATATGGGTCTCTGTGAAATAGTCTTTGCCTTTGGTTATGTGTAGTCATAGCCTTTCATATACCTGAACCATTCAAAAAAGTATTAAGAGGACAGGGTGTGGGGAATAAGGCAAGGGGGATTACAGTAAAGGGGGGTTGTTTTAATATAGGCTTTATTATCATTCAGGTATGGTAGGGCCAACAGATCAGGAAATGATTATCTTTGAACAGATAGCTTGTTATACTCACAGACTTCAAGATGGGGGCACACCATGGTGGGGGGACCAGTCAGGAGGCAGAAGGAGAGATGGAAATCCTGAGCAAGAGTTTTTAATGTGGTTTTCTTGGGAAGAAACGAGCAATGCAGGGTAAACAGGCAGAGGATTGGCTAGTGTGACTAATTTCAGTGGGCTCTGAAGCACAGGGGCTGTCCTAGCTGTCTGGTACCTGGCTCTGGGATGGTTAGGGCCGATGGATAGTGGCCTGGAGCTTGAGAGCCCCATAAAGGAGGTGGTTGGGGGTGTGGGCTCTGGAATAATTGCTTTGCATTTGAAAAATATGCTCTTGGATGAGTTGTTTATTATCTGCAGAAACAAGCTACTTTGGGAGGGGCAGTCCCTCCAGCATCAGTAAGGCCCCGGATGTCAAAGCATCAGGATACAGAAAAGAAAAGACGTGGTTAATACAGGAGTGTAGCATTCCCTCAGCCTCTCTGATGGGGATAGGCCAAGTACATTGAGAGGAGAGCCACAGAATTCCAGGTGGTACCAGTGATGACAGAGGGCGGTGCATGGCCAAACCAGGAGCAGGAGGCAGGAACTCACAACACCGTGTAGTAACTGCCCAGAGGATAACTCAGGGGTTGTATTAGTTACCTATCACTGTAGAACACACCCCCAAATTTAGTGGCTCACCATTTCTCAGGGTCATGGATTGGGCACACCTCGTTGGGTGCCTCTGACTCAGCCTCTCACTAGGCTGCATCAGGGGTTACAAGTTGGGGCTGCTGTTATCTCCAGGCTGGACTGGGAGAAGATTGGCTTCCAACTCACTCACATGGCTGTTGGCAGGCCCCAGGTCTTCGCTGGTTGGTGAACAAAGACATCAGTTTCTTGCTACATGGACCTCTCCATAGAGTACAGTAACATGGCAGCTTGCTTCTCCTAGAGCAAGGACTCTAAGAGAGAGTGATGGAGAGAGAGACAGGGTAGGAGAGGTTAAGTAAGGTGGAAGCCAGGGTCTCTTTGTTACTCAGTGTTTAAAGTGGCATTCCATCACTTCTGCTGAATTCTATCCATTGGAAGAGCATTACTAGGTCTAGCTCACACTGAAGGGGAGATTATACAAGGTGTGAATACCAGAAAGTAGGATCATTGAGGGCCATTTTATAGGCCAACCACAAGAGTGGACAGAAATTTTAAAAACAAACAAAAAATTCCAAAATCCAAACCACTTCTTTCCAATTACATAATAATAGAAAGTAGTCCTTGTGGCTATGCTTGGGTTATAATTGCTCCCATCTTACAACTGCATCTCGGGAAAAGTAGGAACTAATCCCTTAGCTAGAGTTAGACAGCATTAAATGACAGGCCTAACTTCCAGGCTGTATCATATAATTTCTTTAAAATACAGAGAAAGTGCAGATACAATAAATGGAAGTTCATTGTTTGAAAATTCATAGTGGTCTGTGAAAAGGGCTAATTAACATTAACAAGATGGGCAAACTCAATAATAAATTTAAATAGACAAATAAGAAAGAGTATTGCTACTAAGGTTGTCTTAGATTTTCAGCTTGGCAAAGATTAATTAGATTGATATTGCCCGGTGTTGAGGAGCATATGGAGAAAAGACACTCTCATACCCTGTTGAAGGGAGTATAATGGGTATGAAATTTTGGCAGGCAATTTGGCAATATCTATCAAAAGTTAAACTTGTGCAGACCCGTTGATCCAGCAATTCTACTTCTGGGAATTCAACCCAAGGAAGTAATTAGGCAGGCACACAGAGAAGTATGTGCAAAGATAGTCGTTGCCATGTTGTTGAAAATAAGTAAATGGATAGATCAGTGGATGGATAGATAGATTAAAACAATCACTGTGTCCACAAATGTCGGATAGGTTAAATAAATTATAGATTAGATAAAATATAGGCATCCACTAAAATTGGTAATCTGCATTTATTGACAAAGAACAACCTCTATAACTGATTATCAGAAGAAAAGAACAGGAATATGAAAAAGAATACATAGAAATTTTAGAATATGACTGGAATTTTAGTATAAAATTTTAACTGTGATTGTTTCCCAATTAAAAAAAATATTGTGATTTCAACATTTTTTTCTGTATTTTCTTATATTTTCTATAATAAATATGCATAAATTTCATAGAACTAAACAATAGAAGTTATTTTTCATAGCTTCTCCCTTAAGAATATAGCCCCTACACTGAGTATAGCAATTGATTATGCTTTTTAACTTTTTAAGGAAGAGGCTTACACAGTAAACAGCCATTCTCAGTTTATTAAACATCATGGAGATGATATTTGCAATGAATGAAGGGCTTAGGGCTTCAACAGGGTAAGGTTTTTATTTTTCTTTTGGCCAGAGCAGTAACAATGCTACTGTAAGTGGAAGATCTACAGGCACTTTATGTAGCTCAAACACCATTGAAAATCTCTTCCCACTCAAAACACATGTTTGAATTAGTTAGAAGAACATGCTCCCAGACAATAACTTGTTGCTCAAATGTTGTAATAATTGTCTTGAAAAACAGTTCATTAAACCTTGTGCACTTGATTTTTCAGCCCTCTGTGTATCTGGGTGTTTCCTATCACAGACTCAGCTACAAAATGGGCTTCTTCTTTCACTCTGAACCCAAGCCAAGAAGACATCTGTGCCCTCAGCCCTTCCAATATATTCCATCTGCTTATTTCTCCATGTCGAGAGCAATATGGAATTTACAATGCTGGCTTTTGTATATACCCTTAAGTCATGTTTTTTTTTTAAT
>VBSM01003206.1:4908860-4922395 GCA_008086735.1 Cheirogaleus medius
AAAATGCTCAACATCTCTAATCATCAGGGAAATGCAAATCAAAACCACAATATCGGCTGGCCACGGTGGCTCACGCCTGTAATCCTAGCACTCTGGAAGGCCGAGGTGGGAGGATCGCTCAAGGTCAGAGTTCGAAACCAGCCTGAGCAAGAGCGAGACCCTGTCTCTACTGAAAATAGAAAGAAATTAATTGGAGAACTAAAAATATATATAGAAAAATTAGCCGGGCATGGTGATGCATGCTTCTAGTCCCAGCTAGTTGGGAGGCTGAGGCAGAAGGATTGCTTGAGCCCAGGAGTTTGAAGTTGCTGTGAGCTAAGCTGACGCCACGGCACTCTAGCCTGGGCAACAGAGTGAGACTCTGTCTCAAAAAAACCCAAAAAACACAATATCACTTAACTCCAGTGAGAGTAGCTTTTATCAAAAAGTCCCCAAACAACAAATGTTGGCGTGGATGCAGAGAGATAGGAACACTCATACACTGTTGGTAGAACTGCAAACTAGTACAACCTCAATGGAAAGTAGTATGGAGATACCTCAAAGAACTAAAAGTAGAACTACTGTTTAATTCAGCAATCCCACTACTGGGTATTTACCCAAAGGAAAAAAAGACATTTCATAAAAAGACACCTGCACTTGAATGTTTATAGCAGCACAATTCACAATTGCAAAGATGTGGAAACAACCCAAGTGCCCATCAATACATAAGTGGATTAATAAAATGTGCTATGTGTATACCATGGAGTACTACTCAGCCATATAAAACAATGGTGAACTAATACCTCTTGTATTAACCTGGATGGAACTGGAGACCATTCTTCTACGTGAAGTATCACAAGAATGGGAAAATAAACACTATGTGTACTCACCATTAAATTGGAACTAATCAATCAACACTTATGTGCACATATGGAAATAACATTCATCAGAAATCAAGCAAGTGAGAGGAAGGAGGAGGGGATGAGTAAATTCACACCTAATGGGTGTAATGCACATAAATGGTACAAAAGCAGTTTATGTAACCAAAACATTTGTACCCCCATAATATTCTGAAATAAAAACAAAAACAAGAAAAACAAAGCTTTTATTTTGAAAAGCTAGATTAAACATAATATCACTTAAATTTTATGGACACATCTGAATCACTGCATTAAACTTCCATGTTTAATTTAGTTCTAAAACAAAAGCAATATCCTTTGTCCTCTAAAAAAACAGAATTGGTAAATGAGAGATTATGTTTCTTTCATCAAGGAACATGCTATCTTTTGAGCACATCTTTGAAAATGATAGCCTCAAGTTAAAAAAAAAAAAATATATATATATATAATACAAAGTTTGGAATCCTAGTGTGGCTATAATGGTCTGTTCATTGTAGCTATATATATATACACCAAGATACTTTATTAATAATAAACTTTGCTGTTATAAAATTATCCTTTTTTCTACTTCTTTAAATTATCAACTATTTCAGAATGGTAATTTTATATTCCAGATTCAATTATTATTGTTTGCATATTGTAAGTGCTCAGAGATATTTGTCAAATAAAATAGAAAAAGAGTGAAAAAAGAAACAATAAATATCCTTATGATTGAAGCCAATGTTATCTGGGTTTTCTGTTACTTGTAGCCAAATGGACTCCTTTCCTACATAGCTGTCCTCAAGCTCTTTAAGTAGTCATGAGAAGAGAAAAATGGAGAGAAAAGAAAATTTATTGAACACCTACTATGTGTTGAGCATACGTTAAACATGTTGACACACATTTTCCTATTTAATCCTCATAATTAACTCAGAGAGGTAAGTACTGTCTACACTTTAGGGAGGAAGGAATTGAGGAACAGAAGTTTAAAAACTGCCTAAGTTCAATCAATTTGTGGATCCATAATTTGAATCTTCTGATTCAAGGTTCAGTTTAGTCTCAATTAGGCCATAGATATGACATGTTCTTTATCCTTTCAGTGAACAGACTTAGGATTACTACGGAGATGTTAGAAATGTAGATTTTGACTCATTGAAGTTTATGGGATGAAACTGGTATAAATAACTAATGTCTAATAACCAGCGATAACTAAAACTCAGAATGGTCTTTCTTAGAAGATACAAAGTTCTGCATCAAGGGAAATATCCATGTATAAGTGAGGCATATGATCGGTTTTTTAGGGCTGCTTTAAAGAGATTCCAGCATTGAGTAGGAGAATGACCTAAATGATTTCTAAGGTTCCTTCAACTCTAAGATCCTATGACTTTCCAGACATGGCAAGGTGTTTTCCACTTGATTCTGGCCACCATAAGTTTCTAAAATTAGAGTTGTTCTTTCTGGTACCTCAGTCTAAAAGATGATACCCATGAGGGACAGAGCAAAGATCTTTCCTAATTACCGATTTAGAAAATAAAAACCTTTCCATGCCTCAAGGTCAGGCCTCATAGAAAAATCAACATGACTGACAAGCAACTCATTAAGCAGGAAAATATAAATAGTACCCACTCAATTTAGAGGTACAGAGAGGTGGTCGTAGGCTGGGTATATTCTATTCTATAGTTCACATATCACAATAAAGAAAATGGTTTCTGCTCTACCAAAAATATACTTTCTCTTTTCTCCAAAAAGAAAGAAAGAAAGAAAAGACATGACCAGAGGCCCAAAGGAAGAAAGTGTTCCTCTTTAACAGGTCTTAAAATTATTTTAAAAGACATTTTGGCATAAAGATTGACTCTACCCAACCAGAATTGGATTTGTAGATAATGATGATTTTTCTTTCCCAATTAAGGGTAAAATAGAAAAGTGACTTGGAAAAGAAAAATCATTTCAGTATCAGTACTGAAGATAATTTTGGAACTCATCTCTGTATCTTTAGAGACTCTCCAGAGAAGGCGTTAATGAAATTAAAGTTGTCTTTGAGATCATATGAGAAAGCTACTTCTTCCTGCTGTGGAGTCCATGGATGCTTTATTCAGTTTACTTAGGGTCTACTATATGATAGGTAACTAAAATCTTCAAAAAAAACCTTGAAAATTAAGAATATTAACATAGAAATGATAAATATAGTGAAAAATGTGATAAACAAATACAGGATTTCAGAAGCAGAAGAGATCATATGTATTGTTCCCCCTGCCTGAAAACATCCTTATACTTCCCCTCTTGCACCCTGCAACACACCTCTCATTTCTTCCATTCTGTGTCTTAGGGTATATGCCATCTCTGACCACCCTCTTTAATTTGGATATCATTTCACTCTTATCTGCCAGGATACCATATTTATTTTCTTCCTGGCATTCATTACAATTTTAAATTTCATATTCATTTGTTTGCTTGATGATATATATTCTGTCTCTCTCCTTTATAATATTATCTTCAAGAGGGCAAGAATATCTGTGTTACCAAACATTTCACAGTGTTTGGCATTCAGTAGACACTCACTAAATGATGGATGACAAATAGAGGGACAGGATGGATGATGAACAAATGATAGAAAGCTTCATGGAGGTTATTTAATGATAGGTCTTAAAGAATGAGCAAAATTTGGTCATTGAAGACAGGGCTGGGGAAGGATGTATTCTAGATATAAGGGATACCATGGAAACAATGGCATATACATAGGTAAGTAAGTTGGTGACATGAGAGAAACAATGATTCCTATGTGATGTGATAGATTCTTTCCCTAATTCACTACCATTGTGGTCATTTGGAATGGTCAGGAAATGGAGTAGAGAGGAAAAGGAAACATAAATCAATTTGTCATTGATGATGTCTTGTCATTGTTAGTGACTTCATTTGTCAATTATAATTTTTGTAATTTTTTTAACTATACAAATAATGCATAGATATGTTTTGGTAGCAAAAAAGATGCAAACCTTTTATAATTGTATAAGGCTAAAAATAAAACCCACTCCCTTTATTTCACCATGCCCCAATTCTTTCTTCCCTCTCCAGAGTTAAACATTGAACCATTGGGAGAATATATACAGTATTCCCAAACTTCTCCCATGCATTTATATACATATCTACACACATGCATTCACACACACACACATACATCCATGCACATGAGCACATATATCCACACATAATTATAAATCTCTAGGAAGCAGAAAGAAGCTCAGTGTTCACAGCTAAGAATGTAGAGGCTCCCTCTGCATTCAACATAAGAGCTCACCATGGAATTTGGGTTTTATCATTCCCAACTCAGAAAGTAGGGGCTCCTGCATGAACCTCAGAGGCCTTAGCTTTCCTAGGCACAGATGGAAAATGTGATTTAAGAGCAACAGACTTGACAGGAGATGCTCTGGAACTGTATTTGGCTTATCTGTACACATGAGGGGCTTTTCTTCCAAGTCTCATAAAAGCTCTCTAATTTCTATTAGCTTTAGGAACTGACTCTTCCTGAACCTCCGGTCTAATCCTCATTCAGTGCACTTGCCCCAGTCTGAAATTCTGTAGCCTGCAGCCATTCAGTGAAAAAAAATTTCCTGAGTGCCTCAGCTTTCAGAACTCAGCAGGGCTGCTCCTCTCCACATTCTTTTGCTGACCGTAAACTCTTCTTTCTCCCATGCTTTGTGCCAGTAGGCATATTGCTGGTCTTGAAGGAGAAATGAGAGGGGCCCCTGAAGACAGGCCCCAAATGATTGGGAGGTGGGGGTCCCATGAGTTCCCTAAACACTGTGCACGCTCCACTCTGCTATGTATCAGCTGCCCAGAACAGACACAATTTAAGGCCTTAGAAACAAACCCAAGCTCTCCTAATAAAACAAATATTTCACAGTTCATTTAATCCAAGATATTGAAAAGACCTGCAAAGCCTCAGGGTTACCCTCTCCCCAGGGACGCCGCTGTGTTTGAGTAATACAGATGCTGCTCCCTTCCCAACTCAGCAGCTGCTATGCCAACACCAGCCTCCCTGCCCTTCTGTTTGTTTTCTGGAATCATCACTGGATTCAATCCAAAAGAGGCTCAGGTGGGGCTCTGCACCCATGGATTCTTAATTAGGGAAATCATAGAAAGATATAGCTGTGGAATAACTATGGTGTCTAAATAAGATCCATAACCTTTACTAGTCATTCACTGTTTATTGAGCACCTACTATGTGTCAGGCACTGTTCCAGGTGCTAAGGATACAGCAGGGAGCAAGAGAGACAAAAGTCCCCAGTTTTATGGAGATGATGTCGTACTGAATGAAGGAGACAGGTATGTAAGTCATGCTATGTCACGTGGGAATGAGTGCTATGAATAAAATTACTACAGAGTACTGGGAGCTCCGGGTGGGAGAAGTACAATTTTAGGTAAGGTGGACAGGGAAAGACTAGGTCTGGTAGGGCCATTTATCCAATTTTAAGAACGTAGGTCTTGAATTAAATCAATTTCAAAAGAAAAGTTCCAAGGCAAGTTTCAGCTCTGGAGTGAACATCTAAGGAAATGTTCATCTGCAGCCCAACCCTTCCTTCTCTTGGAACTGCCATCCGTCCCCATTGATGGCTGCCAAAGAAGCTTCCATGTTCTTACATGACACTGGCCATGTTTGATCCACTCAATAGGAGGCACCTGACTGAGAACAAGCTACTAAGTCTCCTCCCTGAGAATTTTTAGACTTGAGTCTCAGAGAATGCAAGTCAGACTCTCTCTCATGGCAGAAGCTCTCAGCTGTAAAACTCAAGAGTCATGGGTGGTCATGTTTCCTGCTTTGTGAAAATGAGAGAGCATGAACCCAACAAATAAGAGCAGCAGAAACAAGGGCAGAATATATCAAGTTGTATCCAAGTTCCTGCTGAATCCCATTTGTATCCCACCTTACCTACAGTCAGCTTATTTAATCCTTCCTAGTACATAGGCAGACATGGAAGGGAGCAGCTAGACCATGCTGAAGACAGAGGCTAGGTCTCATGGAAGGAGCACAAAGGACAAATCTACAGTGCAATTGGAAATTATTATCGCCCCACATTGTGTTGCAATTCCTGGCTATAAGACATTAAAACATTACTGTCATCACCATGCCTTTGGCCCTGCTGATAAAAATAACTGAATCCAGCACTAACTATATTGACCTTAGTGTTTCACTGCCATGAAGAGGGGATCCATAGATGCCCTAACCAGGATGAAGGTGGAGGTCATGATGAAGTGGGTCTAGATAGCTGATCCCCTATAGATCATCTTCTATAGATCTGACCTACAGAGCATCTAAACTACCTGGGAAGCTGTGTACAAAGATATACGTGGCCATCAACGTAATATCCACTTAACTAGAACAACTTAGGCAAGGATTCAGGCACTTGTATTTTCCAAATGCTCACCAGGATTAATAACAATCCAGCAGGTATATGGAACCACTAATATGTACTATATTAGGTCGAACCTTAGGCCTTCTCCACTACGCAGAGGAAATGTGAAAAGCAGCAACTATGGATGAAAATCAATTTCAGCCAACTGGCCACTTAGCTGTTCCTTAGACATGTTCCTTAAACATCTCAGAGACTTTGCATTTGCTGTGTCCTTTGCCTGAGACATCCTTCCACTGGACATGGTTTGGTCTCTTGTTTCCTTTCCATATTTCCTGGAATGACATCTTATCATGAAGCTTTCCCCAGCTTCCCTATTTAGTATTTCAAACTCCCTCACCCCCATCATTTCCTCTCTGATCCCACCCCCACTTATTTTTTCTCATTAACACTTATCATCCTTTGTTTTATACTGTATTTACTATATTGCTTATCCCCCCACCCTTTCTTTGCCCCATTAGAATGTAATCTTCATGGGGGCAGCAATATCTCCAGGACCTAGAACAGTCCTTGACACAGAGAAGGTGGTCAAATATTTGTTGAGAGAATGAACACCTTCTTGGCTGTGTTTCTATGATGGTTAATGATCCTGTTTGCATAGATGAATACTCAGAGTCCTTTCGATCTCTACTATTAGGAACCAGGTTTCCAACAAGTTAGTAAACCTTCTACATGACACCCGAACACATGTTCTCTTGCATCCAAACAGATTTCTACCTGCTTGAAGAACACCTGAAAATGTTTCTCTGGCTGAGAAGGGAAAGACACTGGCCAAAGCAGAGCCGAGGCCAGATGGTTATGAACTGGCAGGAAGACGGAGTGAAAGTGCACACCTGTGTCAGTGAGCTCCGGCTCAGGAACCAGACACACTGCGACACAAAGCCTCTGGAAAGCCTGTTTCTTGGAGAGAAAAAGGAAAAGTGCTTCCTCTCTTGGAAGCCAAAAAGTTTCCATTTCATTTTGTAGTCTCTCTAATGGGACAAAAAGCACCGGGGACAATGTGTGCTGAAGGAGGGGTGGGGGGACTGAAGGGAGCGGGGTGCACAGGTGCCTTTTACATCAAGTACCCCCATCTGCGTAGAAAACTTAGTATTATCCAAATGTTTTCCAGAAACCAAGATAAGAACGCAGCCTCAAAGGCCCTTTGCAAGTAGGAACTGGGGTAAATTGTGATTTTTCTGCCTTGGAAAAAGATAAAAAGGAATTATATCTGCAAGTGCTTGGTCCCCCAATTTTTTTAATTAATTAATTTTTAGTTGACAAATATAAATTATATACATTTATGGTATATAACAATATTTTAATATATGTATACATTGTGGAATGGCTAAATCAAATTAATTAACATATGCATTACCTCACATACTTATTTTTTCATGGTGAGAACATTTAAGATCAGCTGTCTTAAGAAATTTTCAAGTATACATTGTAATTAAATATTAACTCTAGTCACCATGTTGTTCAATAAATCTCCTGAACTTATTCCTCTTGTCTGACTGAAATTTTGTATCCTTTGTTGAACATCCCTTGAAATCCCCCACCCCCACCCCAATCTCTGGTAACCCCCATTCTACTCTCTGCTTCTGAGTTTCACTTTTTTAGATTCCACATATGGGTACGATCATGCAGCATTTGTCTTTCTGTGACTGGCTTATATCACTTAGCATAACGTCCTCCAGGTTCGTTCATGTTGTCACAAATGACATTTCCTTCTTTTTAAAGGCTGCATAGTATTCCTATATGTATATACACCACATTTTCTTTATCCATTCATCTATTGATGGATCACATTTTGTATGTTTTTCTGGTCACCTGCCTTCCCCAACATACACAAAGACATTCACCTTTTCTCAGGTTTCCAATGAGGAACTAAAGATTGGAAGTAAATCCAGAATGGAGGTGAGCTCTCAAGACTACTTCACTTCTTTTTTTCTTCCACAATAGGTGGGATAAAGAGTCTTGAAGGAGATTTATGCTCAACAGCAAAGTAGTGACACCTACAAGTCCCATCTCTAAGCTGGAAGAGCTACAAAACCTAAAGATTGATTTCTTATTTCTTCCATCCAAGAGTGATCTGGATTAGCCATTAAACCATGTCACTAAGTGGCCCAAAGGAAAGGTCAGGAAATCCTGTCTCCTGCCCATGTCTTGCTCACCTCACCTGTGAACAAAGTTGATGCTTCAACATTCTATTCTAATTGTTGCTCCTGTCCATGCCTTCTCCTGAATTTCCTCAACCCCTGCTTTCTCCTGACTGCTTTACTGAGCTATTTATTTCCAGAAACCTCAATTTCTTCCCCCTCTGCACCTCTTCTCTTTCCCCCATTGTATAATCTGCAGTGTCATCAAATTAATCCTTCTAAAACTCATCCTGATTCTCTCAACTCCCCAAATCTTCCATGACTCTCAATTGCCTACTAATGTCGAAAAACCTTACCTTGCATTTTGTCCTTACTTTCTATTCCTCTCCTGTAAGTAGGGTGTCCATATAATTTATTGTCCAAATGAGGACACTTTCCTCTGGGACAAATGCTAAGTTGAACAGGATTCTTGAAGAGCAGGCATAAGTCAGAATGTCTCCAGAAAACTGAAATGTAGGAATCACTCTCCCTATAGATACATCTTATCCCCAGGAAGCTTGAGTGCTGATTTGCTAAACATTCCCTGAATTTGGCTGCCTTTATCTTTACACCCCACTTCCCACCTGCAGAGAGTATCCTCCTTCATATCTCTATCTTTTCTAACTCTGCCACCCTTTCAGAAGGGGGAAAGGACCTCTTGTCTCAAAACATCTTTGTTGACACCTTTCCAACTCTAGAGTGGAAAGTTATAACTCCCCCTATCCCTCCCTTAACTATAATACACATACAAACATATAAGGGACTTGAGAGAGCTTCTATCAACAATTCATAGCTGTAGCTAACTGTATAATGTAAGTGCAAAAAAGAGAATAGATGTTCAAAACTAAGGCAAATACTTCAAAAAGAATCAGTAAGTGGTGAGTAACTTTAAAAATGGCCATCTAATTAGGAATCAGTGAGAGGACTATAAAAGGCTGCAAAAATATAAAAGGAACCTACACTCAATTGCTTCTTGAGTTCCATTTAGTTCTCACTCTTCTTGAGAAAACCTAAGTAAAAATCATAGCCAATATACTGTGGGCATGCTTTAATGCAAGAAAGACGATACAAAACTCCAATTAGGGAACCCATACCTAAAGAAAAGGCCTTGGCCCTAGAGAGAAAGACAGATAAACGTAATTTACATATGTGCATGAGGAAGCATTGATTTAGGTAAAATAAAGAGTTTAAGGTATCTACGATATCAGATGACTTATGCTTCCCAGAATTAACTGACTTTTTCAATTATCTGAAAAATCTACAAGTCCTTGTTGCAGCTGATGAAAGAATAAAAAATCATGTTTTTATTCTTTCACCGATGTTCCTAGAATGCTGCCTTTATTTAGTGAGCCTTCCATGTAAGCAGGTTTTTCACCTAGAATCCAAATAATTTGTCCAGCATCAGTTCTATCTAATACAAAGGATTAGGATTTGGGGAGTGGGAGGAATACCAACAGGACAAGATGAAATCAGTTTAGTACTAATATTTCTTCTAAACTATTATTGCAGAACCAGCATTACATAGAGTTAAGCTATTCATGTTTTAACTATGTATTTTTAAAAGCAAGAACCTACCACTGGTATTAGCATATTACATACTTTTGTTCCTTTAATCTTGTAGAAACTGTTATTCCCATTTTACAGATAGATACTCAGGTTTAAGCAGTGTATGTGTTCTTTAGTGTGGAACTACTTCAAATAATTTTTTAAATAGTTCTGCTCCAGTTACTATTGCTATCTGAAGAGCTACCCCATAGCTTGTCAGCTTAAAACAACCATTTTTTAATATTTGTATGTCCTGTGGGTCAAAATCCAGGTAGGGCACAGAGGGAGTGGTTTATTTCTCCACTTCACAATGTCTGGGGCCTCAGCTTGGAGTTCTTGATGCCTGAGGATGACTTGATAGCTGGCATCTGAAATCATCTCGAGGCCTCTTTACTCATGCCTGGTAACTCATGGTGGCTGTTGGCTGGATCCTCAGGTGGGGCTGTTTACCACCGCCCCTACCCCATGTGGCTTGGGCTCCCCCACAACATGGCAGCCTCAGGTTAAATGGCAGTGTTAGATTCCAAAAGTGGGTATCTCAGCAAACAAGATAGAAGCTGCATTACCTTTTTTTGACCTAGCCTAGGAAGTCACACAGTGTTACTTCTACCACACTGAGTGACTCCAGTTGACTCACAGCCTGCCTAGATTCAAAGTGAGAAAGAAAAGGGAAGGGACATAGATCCTCTCTTTTACTGAGAGGAGTGTCAGAGATTTTGTGGCCATTACTTTAAACCACCACAAGATTGAAATAATAAATTTAAAGTGCCTCTTAGCACAACCTGTTTTAATGATACGTTTTTACTACTCACAATATTCTGAGTGTTACCTTTATTAGGAGGATCATTCAGTAAAAAAAAAATTAAGGAGAATGAAGTATTGAGGAAGGGGGTGCAAACTGAAATGAATGCACAGGCCATGCAGCTAATATAAATGAATGAAAAGGGTGAAGTATACGAATAGGGAACTCCCCTCATCAAAGAGAAACTGAATCTGAATTTTCATGTGAACTCATCTGATTTTTAAAAACACTTTGTGGACAGAAAAGATACTAATCACAAGCTACCAGTTTGCTATTTCTGTAATTGATAGATAATACTCATTTATTTGATAAATATCTATTAAAGTGACTACCATTTGCCTGGGACTTCTCTAGGCCCTCAAAGTTAATGACAGGCTAACTCCTGTTCTTTACAAGGAGTGAGTTTTCCCATATCATAAACAAAATTCCCTGGTTAGAAGAAAATGAGTTTACTCATCTTGCATTGACTTTGTAGAAACAGAAATAATTGTCCATCTGTTCTTAAACTTTACAGAATCATTATTTGTTCCATTAGCACCATAAATGGGCTGTCATCAGTAATTGTCCTGTGTGCTGTGAATACTTTTTACTGATATTGTGTCAAGTCTAACCCCCAGATTTCTGACAGATTAGCCGATCAATATTCAAACACTTTACTGCTATACTCACACACCTTGCACCTTAAAATTAGGACATTTTTAAAGTGAAATGTTCTCCTTCTTTTGTAATGAATATGTAATGAATATGCCCTCAACTACTTTACTAAGTAATCCCAAGAGATATCTGAACCCCAAAGGTATTACACGGATTAGTAACCCTTCCTGTTGTTATAAATCATCATTAAAAAAATAAACTTCAGAGCTTTTATTTTCAGCCAAGATGGAGTAACAGTAAACCTTGCTCCTAAAACCAAGAAAATGCACACAGAGCATCTGAAACAATGGTTTTCAAGACATTGGGCATCAGATAACAAAGGACAGTGGTCCCTAGGAGGCAGGAACCAAATTAGGGGGCCACAAAGTTATCCGAAGCTATTCCATTCGCACAGGAAGGAGGAACCCAGGTAGAGTTAGGTAGATTCCATGATTGTGGATGTGGACATGAGAGGCCAAGGAGAGTAAGACAGCTAGAGTTCATAGGACAGAGTTCACAGGACAGAGTACCAGAGAGAAAAGAGTGACACAGAGAGAAACTCAGCAGATCTGCAGATCTACTGGAGTGTTCAGCATATTACTAGCAAATGTCTGGCATCAAGTCAAAACTTACCAGGCATGCAAAGAAATGGGAAAACAGAATCCAAAATGAGAAGAAAAATCAATCCATTGAAGCTAACCCAGGATTGACCCAGATGTTAGAATTAACAGAAAGGGACATTAAAATTATTATAACTATATTTTGGATATTTTTTAAAAACCAGGGGAAAGATTATACTTGTTAAGTGGAAGATATATTAAATATATATATTTACAAAAAGCACCCAAATTGAATTTGGAGAAATAAAAACCACAATATTTAAGAAGAAAAATACACTGGATGGGATTGATGACAGATTAAACATTGCAGAAAAAATATTAGTAAATTTAAAGACACAAAAATAAAAACTATACAAAGTGAAAGAGAAAGAAAAAAGAATGAGAGAAAGGTGAACAGAGTATTAGTGAGTTATGAGACAACTTAAAGCAGTGTAATGTTTGTATAATTGGAGTACTTGAAGGAAGACAGAGATAGAAAATATATTTGAAGAAATAATGGCTGAACTTTTCCAATTTAATGAAAACTATGAGCTCAAGAATCCAGGAAGATCTATAAACTCCAAACACAAGAAATATGTATATAAAAAAATTACATCAAGGCACAACATAATCAAATGGCTCAAAACTAGAAAAAGATAAAACCTTGACAGAAGTCAAATTAAGAAGACACAATATGTATAGAGGAAGGAAGATAAGAATGATAGATTTCTTATGCAAATAATACAAGTGAGAAGATAGTGGAGCAACATCATTAAAGTACTGCAAGACAAAACTATCAACCTAGAATTTTATACCAAACAGAACATCTTTCAAAAACAAAGGCAAAATAAAGACTTTTTCAGACAGTAAAAAAGATGAAAGAGGCCAGGTGTAGTGGCTTATGCCTGTAATCCCAGCACTTTGGGAGGCCAAGGTGGGAAGATTGCTTGAGGCCAGGAGTTTGAGACCAGCCTAGGCAATGTAGCAAGACCCCATCTCTAAAGAAAAAAAAAAAGGCAGCAGGGCATGGTTTTGTGCACCTGTAGTCCCAGCTACTTGAGAGGCTGAGGCAGGGGGATTGCTTGAGCCCAGGAATTTGAGGTTGAAATGAGCTATGATCACACCACTACACTCCAGCCTGGTCAATAGAGTGAGACTCTGTCTCTAAAAAGAAAAAAAAAAAAAAAAAAGAATTCAACAGTGTACCACCAACTACACTACAGATATACAGATTTAAAAGTCCTTCAGACAGAAAAAAAATGATAGAAATACAGATATATCTACACAGAAGAATAACAAAGAAAATGGTAATTACATTGAAAAATATTTTTTATTATTTAAAACTATTTAAAAGATATTCAACAATGTAAACAAAAATTATAATGCAATGAGAGGGTTATAATGTCTGTAAAAGTAAAATGTATGACAAAAATAGCACCAAGACAGGAAAATAGGAAATAAAAGTATACTGTTATAAGATTTTTATAGTATATATGAAGTATATAATATCACCTCAGAGGGGGGCGGAGCAAGATGGCGGACGAGAAACACCACCAGTTAGAGCGTCTCTG
>VBSM01003206.1:4924420-4979444 GCA_008086735.1 Cheirogaleus medius
TAACAATATTTGTACCCCCATTATATGATGAAATAAAAGGAAAAAAAATAAAATTGATGAATATCAATCAGACTGATCAGGAAAAAGGAAGAAGGCACAATTTACCAGTAGCAGGAATGAGAGAGGTTACATCACTATTGAATCTGTAGATATTAAGAGAATTATAAGGACATATTATTATAAACAATTTTATGCCAATAATTTCAACAACTTAGTTGAAATAGAAAAATTCCTTGAAAGATATAAACTAACAAAGCTCACTCAAGAAGAAATAGATATCCTGAGTAGGTCTATATCTATTAAAGAAATTGAGTTTGTAGCTACAAACCTCCACACAAAGGAAACTCCAGGCCCAGATAACTTCACTGGAGAATTCTACTAAAACATATAATGAAAAAACAATACCAGTTCTACACAAACTCTTCAAGAAATTAAAGAGAAGAGAATTCTTCTCAACTTATTCTCTTAGGCTAGCATTGCCCGGATACCAAATCCAGACAGAGATATGAGAAAACTACAAACCAAAAGCTCTCATGAACATAGATGTAAAATTCTTATTAAATTTTAGCAAATTCAATCAATTAACATATAAAAATGATAACACATCATGACAATGTGGCACTTATTCCAGGAACGCAAGATTGGTTTTCCACTTGAAAATCAGTCAATGTAACTCATCATGTTAACTACAACAAAAATATATAACCATCTAGAATCATCTTAATAAACACTCCAAAAAAAGCATTTGACAAAAAATCACATATTTATTCCCAATAAAAACTCTCAGCTAACTAGAAATAAAAAGGAACTTCCCTAACATGATAAGGGGTTTCCATGGAAAACCTACAGTAAACCTCTTACTTAATGGTGAAAGACTGAATGGTTCCCCCAAAGATTAGACAAAAGTTAAAAATGTCCACTCTTACCACTTTGATTCCACATTGTACTAGAAGGTCAAGATGTCAATAAGGTAAGGGAAAGAAATAAAAGACATCCAGATTGGAAAGGAAAAAGTAAGACTTTTTATCCACAGATGATATGATAGTCTACAAAAAAAATATGATGGAATCTACCAAAAAGCTACTTGAACAAATAAGTGAATTTAGCAGTGTTACAGGATATAAAATTATATATACAAAGTCAATTTTATTTCTATTTACTAGCAACAATACAATCAGAAATTAAAATTTAAAAGCAATACCATTTACAATAGTATCAAAAAGATTAAATGCTTGTGGATGAATCCTACAAAAGATGTGCAAGACTTGTATATAAAAAACTGCAAAACATCATTGAGAAAATTAAAGAAGATCTAAATAAATGGAGAGTTATGTTCCATGTTCATAGATTCAAAGATACAGTATGTTAAAATGTAAATCTCCCCAAACTGAATTCTTTTTAAAAATAATTCAATATATTTTCTAGTAAAAATCTAGCAAACTTTCTTATAGAAATTGACATGCTGATTCTAAAGTTTTTTTGAAAATGAAGAACCAAGTTGAGAGATTAATACTACCTGTCTTCGAAACTTTTTATAAAGCTACAGTCATCAAAATAGCATGGTCATGGCCTAAAAGTAGACAAAGCATAGAACAAGAAAAAGAGTCCAGAAGTAGACTCCCACATATATGGGCAACTGATTTTTGAGAAAGGTACAAAGGCAATTTCTGTGAATAAAGGTTAGTTTTCAACAAATGGTGCTTTAACAATCAGATATTCATATGCAAAAAGAAAGAACTCAATCCATAATTCACACAATATATAAAAATTAACTGAAAACAGGTCATAGACCAAAATGTAAAACCTAAAACCATAGGGCTTCTGGAAGAAAACAGAAAAATCTTTACATCCCTGAGTTAGGGAATGATTTCTTAGATATAGCACTAAAAGCATGATTCACAACCGGAAAATTTGATTAGTTAGACTTCCTCAAAATTAGTAAACCTCTGGTCTGCTCAAGACATTAATAAGAGAATGAAGGAAAAGCCACAGACTGGAGAATGTATTTTAATCATGTATATGACAAAGGACTTTAATCCAGAATAAATAATGAACTCTCAAAACTCAATTTTAAAAAAAACAAAACCTAGTCAAATGATAGGCCAAAGATCTTGTATCTTGTCCTCTCCTCTATCTCCACTGTTATTTCCCTACTCTGAGCACTCATTATTCAGGCTCCTCTGGCCAAGTCTGGCTCTCTCCTGCTGTGGTCTGAATGTTGGTGTGCCCCAAAATTCGTATGTTGAAACTTAATTGCTAATGCAATAGTTTTAAGAGGTGGGTCCTTTGGGAGGTGATTCATCATGAGGGGTCTGCTCTCATGAAGGGGATTAATGCTCTTATAGAAGGGGTTGAAGGGGAGCATCCTAACCCCTTCTGCCCCTTCTGCCATGTGAGGACACAGCAAGAGGTGCCATCTTGGATGCAGAGATCACCCACAATGCACCAAATCTGCTGGTGCCTTCATTGTGGACTTACCAGCCTCTAGAAATATAAGAAATAAATTCCTGTTGGTATAATTACCCAGTCTAATCTAATTCTGTTATAACAGCAAAAATGAACTAAGACACTTCCTAATAGTCTTCCTGCCTCTCAGATTGCCCCACAACAGCCTATTCTTCAAACAGCAGCCAGCATGATCATGTAAAAATTTAAATTGGATCATATCAATCCACAGATGTAAAACCTTCCATGCTGTCCCAAACTGCCCTCAGTGCCCTACAAAGCCCTGCTTGAACCATCCCCAGCCTCTTTCTCCAACTTCTCCTACCACCTTCTTCATTTGCTGCCCTCCAGTCACGGCGGCCTCCATTCTGTCTCTCAGACATGCCAAGCTTACCCCAGCTCATCACCTTTGTGACTTCTACTTTCTCTCCCTGATGGGCTCTTTCTACACCTCCCACACCTCTTTGTTTAAAGGGGTGGGGTGGGGGTTCTCCAAGAAGTCTTCCCACATGACCTGGTCTAGACAGTCTCTGTCTGTCCTGGTACACAACTTTACTCTCTGCGTGGCATTGATTTATCACTACCAGAAACTGCCACATTTGTTTGTTTCTATCCATTTGTCTGTGTGTATATCTACCCACACCAAAAATGCAAGTGCCTGGAGGCAAGGACCAAGCTGTTGTGCTATTTTCTCAATACTCAGTCCACAGAAAGAATATCGACCCATGTTACTGCTTAGTTGATGTTGGCTAAATGAGAGAGTTACAAACTCCCCCTACAGTGAGGAATCAACAAGTCTTCGGTTTCCTTCAAAAATCCAAACTCTGGATCTTTCCATAGCTCCCTGCTTCGCGTTTCAGCATTATACAACAAAGCTGTGGCTTTCCTATTCCTTACAACACTTATGCAGTATTAGGGATGAGAGTTGGAGTCTCTACGATTCCAGTTTTGCTTCAAAGATACCTCTCAGAGAACCTGAACTCCTTAAGTCTCCTCGGCATCAGAGTGGCATGAGCTGAAGTTATCCAAAGAAGCCTGATGTGATTGCAGAAAATCACAAAACAAAGAACATCTAAAGAAGGAAAATTCCTTTTGCTTTTCCTTGCTCTAATGTGAACTTTCTCCTTAACAGCTGTGCAATATCACCAAGTCAAGCCACTTTCCTAATACATTAGTGCTGTGCATGAATACAGTATGTGATTTGGTACCACTCAAAGTATAGGAGTGGTCTGGGTTCAAATTCTGGCTCCACTACAAATTTGCCAGGTTTGAATGACTTAGCTTCTCTGTCTCTGTAAAATACTGGAGAAAATGATCAAATCTAATTCATAGGATTATTGGGAGGATTCAATGAAACATTTCATGTAAAGCACTTATCACAGTACCTGGACTGTAATTAAGTGCTCCATAAATGGTAATATAGTGTTCATTATGATTACATTTATTAATAATGATAATTATTATGATTAACATTATTAGTAACACCTGATATCTTATCACCTTTTAGATTGAATTCAACATTTTCTAGAGTCTGGTATGTGGCATATATGGGCTAGGAATTATATGGCATGCAAAAACAATGCATGATGCTTGCATTTGACAGTTTTCAGTTTCAAGGGAAGAAGGAAAGGTGAAGGGGGTATTTGCAGTCTTATTCTGTCTCCTGCAAGCATTCGTGCTGGCTGTAGCAGTTAGGAAAATCCCTTCCACCATTGACATTAATAAGGCCGTGTATTTGTGCTGTAGAAGACATACCTCACTGTTGAGCCCTTTCTGCATCTCCTTCTCCCGTGTTTGAAGAAAAGAAAGCTGTGCCAGGGGCGAAAGGTCACCCACCCATGTTGGTGTTTCCTGGAACAAAGTGCCTGAGTCGAGTGCGGAGGGATCCCGAGGCCAGAGCCAGCTAGTGCCTGGCCAAGGGCTGAGCAATCTTATACCTCTGAGGCCCACCTGAGCGGGGGCATTGTCCCACCCCCGTGCCAGGGAAGGAGTAGCATGCCTAAGCCCTCGAAAGCTTTCTCATGGCAGGAGAAGAAAGGGAAGCTGTCAGCTTAAATAGCTGAACACAGAAGGTTCAATCAGCAGAGAGCCCCTCATTCAAGTAACATGAGACCTGGGAGAAAAAGGCAAGAGAAGAGTTGGAATCCAGTCAGGTTTTTTTTTTTTTTTTTCTCTTTCTTTCTTTTGCCAAAGCTCTTATTGGGCATGGGGGGAGGGAGGACAGGGGAAGGGTTGCAAGACACAAAAGACATTGCTCAGAGCTGATGCCAATTTGGTACCTTAGAGTTACTGAGTTGGGGGGTCGGGTGGGGCCTCTTCCCAGATCTCAGTAGATGAGGGAAAATGCTCCTTTCAAAGCCATTTATTCAACGAGAGCAAATCATACCATTGGGAATCAATGCCAGGGTTCTGTGGGGGTTTTGCTGCACTTGGAGGGAAGGGTAAAAATTAATGGTAAAAGGTAAAGATGTTAAAGAGGTAAAAACAGATAATATAGTGGGGTGAAAACAATCCTCTCATTTCAGAGCTGGTAGGGAGTTTTCCCCATAGAGTGGGCTGTATTTCTAAGTGGTTCATGTCCCTAGGAGGCTCTGGGTGGAAAGTTCTAGAAGGCAGCAGTGAGATCAGAAGATAGCCAAACTTCTCTGCATGGGAAGTTAATAGGAATTTAGAACTGGACAGGGCAGCAAGGGATAAAAAGAGAACAGCATCGTGGGGAGCAGAGCGTACGGCACAGAGTGACCATGGAGAAATGTTGGCATATTTTTAAAAGATTTGATGTCTAATGTGTACTTGTAAGTTGTTTGCAATTTCAAAATGTCAACATCTCTGCTCTCAGACTTGGAGCAAGATTTGCCCAACACACCAATGCCTGGCGAGGACAGTTTGGGATAATCAGGGTAACAGGCTACGTTCCTGAGCTGGGAGGCAGAGGAAGAGAACAGTAGCCAGATGTGAGAACTGAGTATGTTTGAGAGCCCACTAAGGGCAGAACCATTTGCCAGAGAACTTTCACACACTCCCTCCCTCCCCTCCTCTATCTCCTGCCCGCCTACTTCCCCCACACAAACATGAATCCCCAGGGAGAAGCAATACCTTCTGCATGTGGGATGCGAATTTGTGCCAGATTTTATTTAAATCTAAAGGATAGGGTGACCCCTGCTTATGCTTGAGTTAAATTAATTAGCACACAAAGCAAACTTGGCTCGTTGAGAACTTCCCAAAAGAATGTATTAGACAGGATTCTTTCAATTGCAGGTTGGCTTAAGCACAAAAAGAGACTTGTTAGCCCAGGAAACCCAAACCATGGAAAAGGGAAGAGTGGAAGCAGTTTCAGGATTGACTGGATCCAGAGACTTAAATACTATGGGGACTCCCGTCTCCCATTTGTCCCTCTTGGTGAGTCTGTTTTATTCTTTTCCTCCAAAGACAGAACTTGTCCATCAGGTTTTTCATGTTAGCTTCAAGAGGAAGATGATTTGCCTAAACCAAGAAAATACACCCAGAAATTATGGGGAAAACATTAGACAGTGGATGTTATATCAACCATATTATTGGATACTGATGCCAAGCTCTTCTACTTTCATCTTTGACAGGCTGGCAGTACCCCTAAAAGGGCCCATGGGAAGCAGGCATGGAGGATATTTAGTCTAGGCAAACCTATGCTTGGAGAAATTATTGTAGGCAGCGAACCAACTCCCACATGGGGGTATTCCCAGGAATCATTTTCTGTGTAAATGTGATCACATGACTGTCCCTTTCCATCCTGACCTTCATTTAAAACTTTTCATTTCCTTCCCTTGTTCTTACCATACAGCCCTTCACAAAGCTCAGGAGGCCTGGTATGACCTGACCCTTCACATTGCTTCACTTCTTCTGACACCATTCTCTGAACTCCCTGCACTGACCACCTTGCCAACCGTATTAGTTCCTGAACATGCCACTCTCATCCCACCACCGGTCCACTGCAGGTGCTGTGGTCTCTACCACAGACCCTCTTCCCCCTTCCCCTACTCAACTCTGTCCTACCAGTTGGTCAACTTCGTTCCTATGTATTATTCAGATCTCAGCCCAAGCCACCATTGACCACCTTCCTCCCCAACCTCGCCAATTAAATAAAATCTCTTTGTGCTATGGTTTGAGTATTTGTCCCCTCCCTAACTCATGTTAAAATTTAATTGCCATTGTAACAGTGTTAAGAGGTGACACCGTTAAGCGGTGATGAGAGCTCTGCCTTCATGAATGGATTAATGCCATTATTGTGGGGACGGTGTTCATTATCACGGAGAGTGGGTTCATTATCACAGGAGTGGGTTTCTTATAAAAATTTCAACCCCCTGTTGTCTCCCTCTTTCTTGCCCTTTTTCCTTCTGCCATGAGATGACATACCAAGAAAGCCCTCACCAGATGGCAGCCCCTCATTCTTGGACTTCCCGACTTCTAGAACTGTGAGAAATAAATTTCTGTTGATTAAAATTACTTAGTTTCTGGCATTCTGTGGTAGCAGCACAAAATGGACTAATACATATCATTATTGTGTAGTTTTTCATCAGTGTACCCATCATATCTGTAATTGTATGTTTCAGTGATTCTTTGATTAATACAAGCTCCATGAGGGTGGGAATCATGTCTATTTTGCTCACCATTATTTCTCCAGCACCTTGCCCATGGTCTGGCACAAAGTAGGTACATAACAATTTTTTGAGTAAATGAACAAATGAATGAATTAACTAATAAGAAAATGAAAGAATAAACTGATGGATGAATGGATGAAGAAAGAGGGCTAGGGTAATAATGAAGAATAATAGGCTTCAGACATGAACATTTTCTTTTAAATTCAGGGGGAGAGAACATTCACTATGTGACTGACATTGAGCTAGATATATCAGATCATCCTAATTCTAGTGTCCATGGTCTTTTTACTCTACTCTGTAACCCTCTACAAACAAAATGATGACTTTGACACCAAGGGAATTGGAAAATGAGAGTCACCTTTTTCCTCAAAGACATTTACAATCTATGGGACCAATGGACATTAGTTTACATAATAAACACTCAGATATCACTTGCTATGTGCCAGGCATGGTTCTAATGCTTTACAAATATTAACTCATGTAATGTTAATCTAATGAAGTAGCTTCTATTATTATCAAAGATGTCTCTTTGAGTGACAGAGATCAAGTAACTTGATGAAAGCCATACTCCTAGAAGGTTATAAAATCAAGATTTGAACCCAGCCAGGCACAGTGGCTTATGCCTATAATCCTAGCACTCTGGGAGGCCGAGGTGGGAGGGTCGATCACTTGAGGTCAGGAGTTCGAGACCAGCCTGAGCAAGAGCAAGTCACCATCTCTACTAAAAATAGAAAAAAAAAAATTACCTGGATGTGGTGGCATGCACCTGTAATCCCAGCTACTTGGGAGGCTGATGCAGGAGGATCACTTGAGCCCAGGAGTTTGAGGTTGCTGTAAGCTACGCTGATGCCATGGCACTCTAGCCCAAATGATAGAGCAAGACTCCATCTCAAAAAATAAAAAATAAAAAATTTGAACCCAAACCTATGGCTCCAAACCCCATTTGCTTACTTACCACTCCATGTAATTTTCACCTTTAAAAAAACACCAGAGCTTAGCCAAAGCCTCTAAAGATTCTTTTCTTCTGTCACAAATAATGGAGAGGAGATTAGGTTTTGTTCAAAATGAAATAAGCACGTTCCTCTCTGTCTCTCCCACTCACCAAAACTAAAAACCCTAGACAAGATGCACGGGGAAGCTAGCACAGGACTCTGAAAAGTAAATGGTAGCAGGCAGATTAGGGTAGGAAACCAGAATTATAAGTACCACTAGGTTAGTGATAAGCTCCTCCTCCCCCTCCCCTTCTTGTATCTCCTGGCTCAGATTCAAAGGCGTCCTAAAACCCAGAACTGCACGTGGAGAGCGGACAGGAAGGACCCCAAAAGAGCTCTATTGCTGGTCAAAGGAGTGGGGAAGGAGAAGCCCTCTGGATAGGAAAGAGTGGGGAAAATCTCATTTGCTCATTTTTTTACTATTTTCATTTTCTCTCACCCCAGCCCCCAGGCAATCACACAGTAGTAATGGTGACAATAGAAGCTGGACAAATACCTAAATGCAGATGGAAGCAGCGTTCCTTTCTGACCAGAGAGACTGGTTCCAAGAACATGGAGATAATTCCCACTGCTCTTTTTCTCTATATATTCTCTCGCCACTTAGCCCCAGCAGACACACTGTGGAAAGAGAATGGCAGAAAGGAGAAACTAAGGGACAGCTTTCTGGTCCAAAAACCAGAATAGAGGATTCTTTTAAGACAGTTAGTATCTGGAAACTCACAGAGAGTAGACTTGAGAAAATGATACCAAAACATTTTGTGTGAACTCCTGTGCTTACCATAAGCTGTGTATATATGGACCTGATCCCAAACAACATACCAAAATCTTTAAGAACCGAACTATTTGGTAGACCACTGTTACATTCTCAAACTGGCACCTGGATGGCATTCACATGGGACAGATCAAAATAGCACTGCAAAGCTTTGAAAGCGGGACCGACACTGAAACAATAGCTCAGAGGAGGCAGGTAGAAACATGTAGCCTGAACAAACCTGGTTGGCTGCCTGCTAAAGCAAACAAATAACATTCTTCACATGAGGTAATAAAATCTACTTTTAGATACTAAGAGTATCTAAGTTAACATTCAAAAAGTCCAGGATAGCTCTCCCGGCAGGATTTGATGGCAGAATGTTTCACAGGAAGTTCTCAGGTCCCAGATGTGGGTCTCTGGGCTTCTTATCTCTGAAGCACAGCAACAGGCATTGTGGGAAGGGGAAAAGCTTCCCCAACAAGGACCCTTCCAAGCCTGTCCACCTCACAGCCATCCTGGAAGTCAAGGCTGGCATGACCCACGTTGTGTGGGAAGTCGATAAGCCAAGATTCAAGTTGAACAAGAAGGAAGTTGTAGAGGCTGTGACCATTGTGGAGACACCACCCATGGTGGCTGTAGGCATCATGGGCTACGTGAAAACTCCTCAAGTACTCTGGACTTTCAAGACCATCTTTGCTGAGCATATCAGCAGTGAGTGCAAAAGGTGCTTCTACTAGGACTGGTATAAATCTAAGAAGAAGGCCTTCACCAAGTACCACAAGAAATGGCAGGATGAGGATGGCAAGAAACAGCTGGAGAAAGACTTCAACAGCATGAAGAAGTACTGCCAAGGCATTTGCATCATTACCTACACCCAGATGCATCTGCTCCCTTTACACCAGAAGGCACACCTGATGGAGGTGAATAGAGGCACTGTGGCTGACAAACTGGACTGGACCCAGGAGAGGCTGGAGCAGCAGGTCCTGTAAACCAAGTGTTTCGGCAGGACAAGATGGTCTGTGCCATCAGGGTGACCAAAGGCAAAGGTTACAAAGGGGTCACCAGTCATTGGCATACCAAGAAACTGCCCCACAAGACCTACCAAGGGCTTCTCAAGGTTGCCTATATTGGGGCAGGGCATCCTCCCCCTGTGGCTTTCTCAGTGGCATGGCTAGGCAGAAAGGCTATCATCAGTGCACTGAGGTCAACAAGAAGATCTATAAGATCAGCCAGGGCTACCTTATTAAGGATGGCAAACTTATCAAGAACAATGCCTCTACCAATAATGACCTTTCTTGCAAGAGCATCAACTCCGCAGGGCTTTGTCCACTATGGTGAAGTGACCAATAACTTTATCCTGCTGATACGCTGTGTGGTGGGAACCAAGAAACAAGTGCTCACCCTCCACAAGTCTTTTTTGGTGCAGACCAGGTGGTGGGCTCTGGAGAAGATTGACCTTAAGTTCACTGACACCACCTCCAAGTCTGGCCATGGCCATTCCCAGACTGTGGCTGAGAAGAAAGCATTAATGGGACCACTTAAGAAACACAAAATTGCCAAGGAAGAAGGAGCTTAATTAATGTCAGGAACAGATTTTTCAGCTGGTGGAATCTCAATAAAAGTTGTTTTCCAGCAGAGGAAAAGAAAAATCCATGATACAAAGAACCAAAACCATCTCAATATTTGGGACACCAACCTGAAAATGAAACAGATGCTGGAATTTTCAGACTTGGACTTTAAAGCATTTATTTTGAACATAATCCAAAAAAATAAAGGTGAATAATCTTTTAAAAATGAAAAGATAGAACATTTCAACAGATAAATAAAATATAGAAAATATTTTAAAAACAAAAATATCAGAACTAAAAAACACAATAACTAAAATGAAGCATTTACTGGATGGGCTCAATAGCAAAATGTAAATGACAGAAGAAAGAGTTGGAGAACTTAAAGACAGATTAATAGAAATATTAAATATAAATAACACTGAGCAAAAAGATTGGGGTAAGAAAGGATGAACAGAGACCCAGGGAACAACGTCAAAAGGTTTAGCATTCATGTCATCAGAATCCTACAATGAGATGATAAAGAATGTGGTGCAGAAAAAAATTTAAAGAAATAATGGCTGAAAACTCCCCAAATTTTGGCAGAAAACATAAAAGAACAGATTCAAGAAGCTCAGCAAACTCCAAACAGAATAAAATTTGAGAAATCTACATTCAGATATATTAAAATAAGAATGCTAAAAATTAATGACAAAGAAAACATTCTGAAATCAGCCAGAGAAAAACAGGACATCGCATACAGGGGGAAAATAATTTGAATGACTATATATTTCTCATGGAAGCTGGAATACAGTGGAACAACAGATTTAAAGTGCTGAAAAGAATTTATCAACCCAGAGTTTGATATGTAGTGATATTTGTTAGGAATAAAAGAAGTAATGACATTTTGAGGTGAAGGAAAATTAAGAGAATTCATATACAGAAGGCCACCTCTTAAAGAAATACTTAAGGATGTTTTTCAGACTGAAAGAAAATGATTCCAGAAGAGAACACAAAACACTCGAATGAGGGAAGAGCAACAGAAATGGTAAATTTATAGGTTAATGGAATAAATTTTTTCCTCTTAAGGAAATAGATATAACAATTGAAAGCAAAAATTATAACATTTTTGATAGGGTTTTCAGAGTAGATAGACATAGCGTATATGAAAATAGAACATAAATGTGGGGTTAAGGTCATCTATATGGTGGTAAGATTTATACGATCCATTTGAAGTGGGAAAAGATTAATTTTGAATAGTCTGTAAAATGTGAAGTATGTACATTTTAACCTCTCAAGCAAGCATTAAAAAATTATACAAAGATATAATGAAAAACTCAATAGATAAATTAAAATGGAATACTAAAGATATTTAAATAATCCAAAAAAGGCAAGAAAGAGAAACAGAGAAACAAAAATAGAGGGAAAAAAACACACAATACAAATAATGAATAGTAAAGCTAAATTCAAACAGTTCAATAATTACTTTAAATATAAGTGGTTTAAATGCACAAGTTTTAAAATACAGTTGCAAGAATGAATTTTTAAAATAAACCCAACTTTATGCTGTGTATAAGAAACTCTCTGTAAATATAATGATATCGCTATGTTAAAAGTAAAATGATAGAAAAAGAAATGGCATGCAAATACTAATAAAAATAAATCTGGAGAAGATAATTAATATCAGGCAAAGAAGACTTCATAGCAACAAAAATTACCAGGGATAAAGCGGGACATTACAAAAAATAAAGGCATAAATTTACTGAGGCAACATAACAGTCCTAAATGTGGATGCACCGAGCAACTGATACTCAAAAAATATGATGCACAAACTTATATAACTAAATAAAGAAACAGACAAACCTAAAATTATAGTTAAAAATTTAATATTCCTCTATTAGTAACTAATAAAATAAATAAACAGAAAAATAAGCTAAAACTGTGTTTCCCCGAAAAATAAGACCTACACATAAAATAAGCCCTAGCAGGATTTCTAAGCATTTGCGCAATAGAAGCCCTACCCTAAAAATAAGTCCTAGTGATGGGCGTGGCTACGCAGTGTATCTGCACAACCCACACATTTCTTTGCAGAGCGGTAAAGAAGATGAGCAGCCCTTCTCATCTGCCCCATGAGGGCTCTATTGCTCGACATGAGAGATTGGGGCCAATGGTTCTAAAGGAAATAGAGTCACAAGAAATTCAGAATGGAATTCAGGATTTAGAGAGTTATGATGATGTTCCAGAAGAAGACAACTTAACTATATTTGAATAAATGTAGATTGTTGTACTGTACTTAAAAAAAATAACACATCCCCTGAAAATAAGCCCTAAGATGTCTTCTTGAGGAAAAATAAATATAAGACCCTGTCTTATTTTCAAGGAAACACGGTATATAGAAGAACCAACAACACTGTCAACAAATTGGAACTAATCAATATTTATAGAACACTACACCAAACAGCAGAATACACATTCTTTTTCAAGTGTGTATGGAACAATCACAAACATAGACGATATTATTAGGTCATAAAACAAACGTTAACAAATTTAAAAGAACTGAAATCATACAAAGCATATTTTCTGATCACAATGGAATTAAATTAAATTAGATAGAAATAGCAGAATGATAATTGGAAATCTCTCAACACGTGAAAGTCAAACAACACGCTTCTAAATAACGTATGGGTAAGTATCAAGAGAAATGGAAAAACATTTTGAAGTAAACAAAATGAAAATAGACCATATCAAAATTTGTGGGAAGCAGCAAATGCAGAGCTCTGCTATTTCTATCTAATTTAATTCCATTGTGATCAGAAAATATGCTTTGTATGATTTCAGTTCTTTTAAATTTGTTAACGTTTGTTTTATGACCATCACAACATAACCACAGACATTGATTTTCGCATGCTACACATCCGATAAAGGGCTGATAACTATAATCTGCTTAGAACTCAGGAAAATCAGCAAGAAAAAGTCAAACAACCCTATCAAAAAGTGGGCTAAGGACATGAACAGAAACTTTTCAAAAAAAGACAGAATAATGGCCAACAAACATATGAAAAAATGCTCAAACATCTCTAATCATCATGGAAATGTAAATCAAAACCACAAGGAGATATCGCTTATCTCCAGTGAGAATGGCCTTTATCAAAAAGTCCCAAAACAATAAATGTTGGCGTGATGTGGAGAGATAAGAACACTCACACACTGCTGGTGGAACTGCAAACTAGTACAACCTCTGTGGAAAGCAATATGGAGATACCTTAAAGAGATACAAGTAGATCTACCATTTGATCCAGCAATCCCATTACTGGGCATCTACGCAAAAGAACAAAAGACATTCTATTAAAAAGACATCTGTACTCGAGTGTTTATAGCAGCACAATTCACAATTGCAAAGATGTGGAAAGAACCCAAGTGCCCATCAATACAAGAGTGGATTAATAAAACGTGGTATATGTATATGGAGTACTATTGGAGTACTTGGAGTACTATTCAGCTATAAGAAACAATGGTGATATAGCATCTCTTGTATTTTCCTGGATAGAGCTGGAACCCATTCTACTAAGTGAAGTATCCCAAGAATGGAAAAATAAGCACCATATGTACTCACCAGCAAACTGGTTTCACTGATCAACACCAAAGTGCACATATAGGAATAACATTTATTGGGCATCAGGCAGATGGGAGGGGGTAGGAGGGAATGGGTATATACACACATAATGAGTGCAATTCGCACCATCTGGGGGATGGACACGCTTGAAGCTCTGAGTCGAAGGGGGAGGGGGAGCAAGGGCAACATACATAACCTAAACATTTGTACCCCCATGATATGCTGAAATTGAAAAAAGAGAGTATTAGGTATTAATAAATACTACAAACAACTCTATGCACACAAATTTGACCATTAGAATGAAATGGACAAATTCCTTTAAAGCCACAAACTACCATAATGCATCCAAGAAGAAATAGATAACTTGACTAGGACTACATCTATTAAACAAATTAAATTCTTAGTTCAAACCTTCTTAAAAAGGAAACTCCATGTCCAAATTCATAGTAAATGCAACCAAGAATTTAAAGAAAAACATTTCTAATTCAACAAAATCTTTTCCAGAAAGTGAAAAAGAAGAGACACTTATGAGGCTGGAATTAACCTCATGCAAAAGCCAAAGACAGTAAAAGAAAAGAAAATTACAAATATACCTTATGGACATAGGAAAATTCCTTAACAAAATATTAGCAAATCAAATCCAGCAACACACAAAAAAAATGATACACTGTGATCAAATGGAGTTAATCCCAACAATGTAAGGCTGGCTTAACATATGAAAATGATTTAATGAAATCCAACATATTAATAGACTAAAGAAGAAAAAACACAAGAACATATAAATTTATGTGAAAAAACAGAAAGACCAGCATTCATTTAAAATAAAAACTCTCATCAAATTGGGGACTATAAACAAACTTCTTTAATCTGATAAAGGGTATCCAAAAAAACACATTGCTAACAACATAATAAAGAGTAAGTGCTTTTCTCCCTAAGATCAAAGGAACAAGGCAAGGGTGTCCACTCTCACCACTCCTCTTCACCATTATGCTAGAAGTTTTAACCAGTGCAATAAGCCAAGCAAAATAAATAAAAGCTATACAAATTGGAAAGGAAGAAATTAAACTGTCCCCATTCATAGACACCATGTTTGTCTATTTTAAAAAAAGAGTAGTAAATCCAGGAGAAAGTTTCTTTGAGAATTTAGTGATGATTAAAAGTTAATTTACCAAAAAATATCAAATTTCTATATATTGATTAAAAATTGAAAACTGAAATTTGAAAAACAATTCCGTTTAAAATAGTTCCAAAATATGAAATACCTAAGTATACATTTAACAAAACATGTATAGACTCTATATGCTGAGAACTATAAAATTATTGTGAAATCAATAAAAGAAGTTCTAAGTAAATACAGAGACAGGCTGTATTCAAGGATTAGAACACTCAAGACAGTAAAGATGTAAATTGTCACCAGATTGATCTATAGATTTGATACCATTCCAATCAAACCCCTGCCAGAATTTTTTGGTAGATATACCTAAGCCGATCATAAAAATTACATGGAAAGGCAAAACAATTGCAATAGTCAAAATATTTTTGAAAAATATTAATAATTAAGGTGAGAAGATTCACATTATCTAATTTTAACATTGCTATAAAGCTACAATAATCAATGCAGTGTGGTATTGGTAAAGAGATACACATGTAGGTAAACGACAAGGAATACAGAGCCTATAAATAAACCCACAAAAGTATGGCCAATTGATTTTTTTTAGCTTCTTTTTTTTACTCACCACTATACAAATGAGGATGACCAATTGATTTTAAACAAAGATAGAAAAGCAATTCAATGAAGGAATGATAGGTTTTTTTAACAAGTAGTGTTAGAACAACTGGACATCCAAATACCAAAAAAAAATGTCAACCTAAACCTTATACCTTATACAAAAATTAACTAAATATGCATCCAGATTTAAATGTAAATTACATAACTATAAAACTTTTAAAGGAACATATGAGAAAATCTTCATAGCTGGGGCTTTGGTAAAGGGTTCTTAGACATATCACCAAAGGCAAATCTATAAAGAAAATATTGATATATTAGATTTATTCAAAATTAAAAACTTTTTCTCTGCAAAAGACATTCTTGAGTAATGTCATAGAAATGGAATAGGGAGCTTCAAGAATCAGTTTTTCCACTGAGCAATCATTAAGCTGACATAAGCTGACAGAATCAACTTTTTCAGAATTCTGGAATCTAATTAAAAATGTACATCAATTGGGGGAGGGAGGGCTTCATGAACAAAAAGGTAGGTAAATTTTAGTAAGAAATCATTACAGCATTTTGCTTACCAAGTTTCATACCATTTGGTTTCCATACCACAAACTCTCAGAAAACTGGGAATAGAAGAGAATTCCTCAACATGATAAAGTGCATTTATGAAAAACCCATGGTTATCATACTTAAGAGTGAAAGACTCAAAGCTTTCCTCCTTACCACATTGACTCAATATTATACTGGAAGTTCCAGTCAAGATAATTAGGCAAGAAAAGAAATGAACAGCATCCAGATTGGAAAGGATGAATTAAAATTCCCTATGTGAAGATGGCATGATTTTTTTATACAATGAACCCACAAAAGGAATCTACAAAAAGAATCCACCAAAAAAACAAAAAATCATTAGCACTAATCCATGAGTTCAGCAAGTTGAAAGATATCAGATAAATACACAAAAATCAAGAATATTTCTATATACCAGCAATGAATATGAAAATACAATTAAGTAAACTATTCCATTTACTGTAGCATCAAAAGCATAAAATACTCAGGAATAAACTTAACAAAAGAAGTGCAAAACTCATACACTGAAAAATAAGAAATATTGTTGAAAGGAAGTAAAGAAGACCTAAATAAATGGGAAGATATCCTATGATCATGGATCAGAAGACTTAATATGTTTATGATGTCAAAACTTCCCAAATTGATCTACAGATTCAATGCAATCCCTGTCAAAATGTCAGATGGCTTCCTCACAGAAATTGACAAGCTAATTCTAAAATTCATACAGAAATGCAAGGAACTCAAGAGTCAAAACAATATTGAAAATAAAAAATGAAGTTGGAGGACTCATGCTTCCAGATTTTTAAATTTACTGCAAGATACAATAATCATGACTTTGTGATACTGGCATAAGGATATGCTACAGATAAATGGAATAGACTTGAGAGTACAGAAATAAACCCATAACTTTGCCAGTAATGATTTTCGACAAGGGTGCCAAAACAATTCAGTGGAGAGAGAACAGTCTTTTCAACAAATGGTGTTGGGACAATGGGCTAACCACAGGCAAAAGAATAAAGTTGAACCCTGTCTTTATAACACATACAAAAATTAACTCAAATGGATCATAGACCTAAATGTAAGAGCAAAAACTATAAAACACTTAGAAGATGATATAGGCATAAATCTTTGCAACTTTGAATTAGGTAATGGTTTCTTGGATATGACACCAACAGCATGAGCAACAAAAGAAAAAAAGATAAATTGGATATAATCAAAATTAAAAACTTCTGAGCTTCAAAGAGCACCATGAGAAAGTGAAAAGAACCCACAGAATGGGGGTAAATTTTTACAAAGTGCATATTTGATAAAGGATTATCATCCAGAATACAAAAAGAACGTTTACAACTGAACAATAAAAAGTTAAATAATCCAATTTAAAAATGGACAAAGAATTAAAATAGACATGTCTTCAAAGAAGATATGCAAATAGCTAATAAGCACATGTAAAGACATTCAACATCATTAGTCATTAGAAGATACAAATCAAAGCCACCATGAAATACCACTTCATACCCACTAGGTTTTCTATAATCAAAAAGATGGACAACAGTAAGTGTTGGCAAGGAGGTGGAGAAACTGGAAGCCTTACACATTGCTAGTAAAATGTATAGAATGCAAAATGGTGTAGCCACTGTGGGAAACAATTTGACACATCCTCAAAAAGTTCAACACAGAGTTTCCAAATGACCTAGCAATTCTACTCCTAAAGAATTCCATTCAAGAGAATTAAAACATACATTAACATAAAAACTTGAGTGTGAATGCTCATAGCAGCATTATTCATAGTAGCCAAAAAGTGAAAACAACCCAATTGTTCATCAACTGATGAATGGATAGACAAAATATGTTATATTCATACAACGGGATATTATCCAGCTGGGAAAAGGAATGAAGTACCAATACATGCTACAACATGGATGAATATCAATAATTTAATGCTAAATGAAAGCAGCCAATCATGAAAGTCCACGTATGTATGATTTTATTCATATGGAATATCCAGAATAGGCAAAAAGACATGGCAGTTAGATTAGTGGTTTCCAGTGGGTTCAGAGAAGGGAAGAGGAAGAAGTAACCAGTAATGGATATGGAGTTTCTTTTTGGGGTGAGGAATGCATTCCAAAATTAGTGGTGATGGTTGCACAGCTTTATGAATATACTAAAACTACTAAATTATGCCCTTTATTTTTTTTTAAATGATGACTATTAACTTGATTATTAAAGCATTAACAATAAGAATACATAGCAATATTCATTTTTTACATACTCTGTCCCAGGCACTATGCTAAACATTGTAACATTGTACATACATTATCTCATATAATCTTTTTTTTTTTTAATTTCAGCATATTATGGGGGTACAAATATTATGGTTATGTATATTGCCCATCCCCCCTCCCCCCTCGAGGCAGAGCCTCAAGCATGACCATCCCCCAGACGTTGCACATCTCACTCATTATGTTTGTATATACCCATCCCCTCCTCCCCCCTCCCACCCGCCCAACACCCGACAAAAAATTATGCCCTTTAAAAGGGTGAATTTTATAGCATAAGAATTATTTCTCGATTTCTTAAAATGAGCATAAATTGTGAACAATTTACTAAAAAGGATATAGAAATAGAAAATAAGTGCACAAAAAGGTGCTTAATATCATTAGCCATTAAGGAAATGCAAATTAAAACCACAATGAGACACCACTACACACCTATTAGAATGGCTAACACTAAAGTATAACTGACCATACCAAGTACTGGTGAGGATGCGGATTAAATTGAACTCTCACACAGCACTGGTGGTAATGCAACATGGTATGACCACTTTGGAAAACATTTTGACAGTTTCTTATAAAGTTAAAACAGACACATATCAAACAACCCAGCTTTTCTACTCCAAGTATTTATCCCCTCCAAAAAATATGAAAGCATATGTCCATGTAAAGACCGATCATGTAAATGTTCATAGACAATTTATAGTATTTGTAATAGCTGAATAGCTTAAAGCTGAAAACAATACAAATGTCCTTCAATGAGCAACTGGATAAATTTTGGTACATCCATACGATAGTGTACTATTCAGCCACAGAAAGGAATGCTTTCTTGATAAATGCAACAAAATGGATGAACTTCAAAGACATTAAAGCTGAGTGAAAAACAAGTTTCAAAGAATTACATTTATGTTTCCATGTATGTGGCAGTTTGAAAAAGACAGAAGTATAGGGATGGAGAAGAGGTCAGTGGTTGCCAAGGACGGATGGAGGATTTGACTGCAAAAGAGCATCTCAAGGAGGCTCTTGGGGCATGATGGAATCTTGATTGTGGGGTGGCTATGAGAATCCATGCATGTGTTAAAACTTCTCAAACTGTATGCACAGCACCCCCCCACAGATTAAAAACACACACAAAAAGGAAGAAATAATGTAAATGGCACAGGATAAATAATCCCAGACTTCAGAAGATGCCAACATGTTATTATTTCTTCATAAGGAGATTTGTAATCTAGCTGAAAAGACAAAATTAAATTCTGGAGAGCTATCACTAAAAATAATACTAATTCCTATCATTTATTAAGCATTTACCCTGTGCCAGGCCCTTTACTGATACCTTCTGTCATCTAATCCTCTCAGCATTATTATGAGGTAGATAAATAGTGTCAAAGCCAAGACTAGCTCTATTGTCCAGGTTACCAAGCACATAAAGCCAGGAGAATGGTATAAAACTGTTTCCTTCTCTTTAGGGTCTCTGTCAGAAATTGGAGTTCC
The DNA here is from genome assembly GCA_008086735.1 of Cheirogaleus medius. Lineage (NCBI taxonomy): Eukaryota > Metazoa > Chordata > Mammalia > Primates > Cheirogaleidae > Cheirogaleus > Cheirogaleus medius. Next base: position 4,944,445 of record VBSM01003206.1, read on the forward strand.
AGGAACACAGTGGCATGTCATTTGTCACAACTGGTTTGTTGCTTATGAAGATGTAAGGGTGTTTTTCAATGTGTATTCCTCATCATGACAACAGAACAGTCTCAGCAAGAACTAAGTGATGGTTCATATGCGCTCATCATTCCTTGCTGCCATGTGGTATCCGACACCAAATGGCTCCTGATCTAAATAGAAATTGTTGGCAACTTCTACCCATGAGGAATGAGAGGTAATTGTCTAGTCTGAAAAATTAGACTGGGGCAATCAGAAAGGTAGTTAAGGCTTAGCCAGGACTGCAGAAACATCCCTATAAAGGAAAAATATTGTCAGCATGCTAGAAGCTGGAGACTACTAATATTACTAAACCCTGAATATAAACTTTGTACAACATCATTAAAAAGCAAGTATTTTCTAGGAAATAGAAGCTCCAGGGCTGGAGGAGAAGATCCCATCCTCACTAAAACTGTGATTTTCAGATTGCATTCCCTTGATCAGAAACTCCCACCGATGCCCCTTTGTTCACCAAGTGAAAGAATCAATAACCCGGAACCAATAACCTTATCTGGGCTTCAGAGCCTTCCCCATCCTGCCTTCTCTGGACCACACAGCAAGAAAGTCAGCAACCATCTCCCCTAAGTTTTACGTCTTACAGTCTCAGCCACTAGAGGGATGATGGCTTTCCCAGTTCTACATTTCCTAGGGAAGAACTCTGATTGGCTCCCTCTTGGTCAGATGACCATGCTTAGACCAATCAACTGTGATCAATGTGGCAGACACAGCTTTAAAATGGGGTGAGAGTGGAGCAGAAAAGACAAAGTTGTGTTTCCAATCCAAAGAAATCATTTCATGACCAGCCCTGTAACTCTGTCCCTCCCCTGAATTCTTTGTCATAGCTGACATTTACTAAATACTTACTATATACTAAGCACTTGAGACCATTTTCATTTGATGCTCAATGAGATGTGCTGTTATGCCCATTTTTAATTAGGTAAGTTGAGGCACATAGAGGTTATATGGCCAAAATCACAGAGATAGCAGGTAATAGAACCAGGGCCTGTGCTGGGACCACAGTGCATTATCACTAATTCTTAGAATATGTACCATCTGATCAACTCTTTCGGTACAAACACACACTTTAAGGATATTTATCATTTCTCATTTATTCCCATCTTTCCAGCTAGTCTGCAGGTGGAAACCAGGTTTTCTCACTCTCCCTATACCCACACCTTAGCCCCAGACATGCCCTGCAATCAAGGCCCGAGAGTGCCAGGGCCCCAGGTGAGATGTGATCACAGTGCCTGCCAAGGCAGGAACAGATGGGTCTGCTAAATAGTGAAATCAAGTCTCTGCCACAGTAATGGCAATAAGCATTCCACATAAAATAATTACTTCCAGTTTGCTTGGCAGGTTGGATGAAGTCCGAGGGAAGGTTAATTTATCTTTCACAGCTTTGAGCCTTCAAGCTGTGGTTTCTTGAGTGAAAAGGATTTCTTTTCAATGACTCTTTGCAAGATCCATTTAGTCATGACAGAACTACCTCCTCCTCAATGAGTTGCAAGTCTATTTGGAGTCCATTTGCTGGCCAAGGACCAGAATTAGGGAGCATATTATTTAAGTAATATAGAGATTTATGTCTATAGCAAAGGTCTATGGTATAGTAGGTAGAATACCAAAACAGCTTCAAGTTCTAGATACCAGTTGGCTATACCATGTGTAATGATTTTCTCATCTGTGGAATGGGTATAACCATATATGGCTAATCTATTTAAGAGTTGTGAGGAATATTAAATGAGACAAAGTTTATTAAATAAAACTTGGAATGGTTAAATGTGCTTAGAAAGTTCTAGGAACAGAATCCAGGCATTGACAGAGCCTTTGGATCTATGCTGAAATGGCAGACCTATCTGTCTTCGCTGCCTATTAACGTTTTCATCCTTCTTCCTCACCTCCATTTTCTGAGACCCTGCCTTCCTCCCCTTAGGCTCCAACTGTTAAGGCTCTTGCATTGGGCCATCAGAAGAACCAATATTTTTGTGTGTCTTCAATAACCAAATACCTGCTATCATTGAATCGCAAAGGTCTGATGTTAGTAAGAATTTGGTGTCATCGTTACAAATATCTGACCCAACTCAATCGAGGCTCTTTTTCTGAGAAATTTAGTTTCCTAGGACAATCCCTGGTGGCCAAATACAGTTCAAGGATATCATCCCAGAAATGCTTTATGTGGTGCCTCAAAGAAACACACTCATTTTTAATTCAGTCTTGCTTACTCTGCCTGAGTCAGAAACTACTCCCCAGTAGTAGCAAAGGTGGTAATTTCACAAACTGGGAAGAGAAACATGTAATGGTAAATGTTTTGAGATTTGTCAGTGATGGAAGACATCCGAAATTCTTTCTAAAAAATACAGAAACAGTCATAATTACAAAAATAAAAAAGCAAAAATATTTTAGTTGATTTTAGTTGGAGAATGGTTTTAGCCCTTATATTCTAAGATGGCATGTGCTGTTTCAGTCTCCCCAGTAGCTGCACTCCTTTCTGTGAATAGCACTTTCTGTGCATAACATCACACCCTGCTCCTCCCTCCCCTGCCAAATCCATGTAGTTTTCTAGATATAGGATTCTTGGCCGACAGTTATTTTATTTCAATACTTGAAAAACATTATATCATTTCATTCTGGCCTCCCATGGTTTCAAATGAGAAATCCGCCGTTGTTTGAATTGCTATTTCCCTGTAAATAATTTCTTGTTTCTCTGTGCTTGCTTTCAAGATCTTTTCTTTGTCTTTAGTTTACAGAAGTTTAACTACAGTATGTCTTGGTGTAAAATTTTTTATATTTATCCTACTGTGGTTAGCCTAGCTTCTTGAATATATAGGTTTATAACTTTTGCCAAATTTAGACAGTTTTAAGCCATTATATTTCTTCAAATACTTCTTCAGTACTACTCTCTTTCCTGTCCTTGTGGTACTCTGATAATACCAGCTCTTTTGTGGTTATCCCATAGGCCCCTGAGACTCTGTTCATTTTTCTTCCAGTCTATCTTCGCTTGTTGTTTAGATTGGATAAACTCTACTGATCTGTCCTCAAATTTACATATTCTATCCTCTGTCATCTCTGTCCTCGTATTGAGACTACTTAGCAAGTGTTTAATTTGTTACTTTGTTTTTCAGTTCTGTAATTTCCATTTTGTTCTTTTTGATAACTTCTAACTTTTTGCTGAAATTTTCTACATTTTTATTTGTTTCAGGAGAATTCATAATTGCTTGTTGAAGCATGTTTAAGATAACTGCTCTAAAATCCTGGTCATACGATTCCAACATCTGATTCATCTTGGTATTGACATCTGTTGATTGTCCTTTCTCACTCAAGTTGTGATTTTCCTGGTTTTTGGACATTTTGGATATTGTATAATGAGGCTCAAGATTCTATTTGCTCTACTTTAAGAAGGCAGTCCTCTTGTGTAGTGTAGTGCAAGGGCCAGTGGGTCTGTTTGTTCGGCTTCCCTCTGGGTTCCTTCAGCACCACCCCAAAGAAATGGAGCAATGACTTACACCACCTCATTGCAGATGGTTGGGGTGAAGTTCAGTTTTGTCTTCAGCCTACTGACACATTTTTGCAGAAGCAGGGCTCCAATTCAAAACTACTTATTGCTTTCAAGTTGAGGTATAAGCTCAGATCCCTGTTGGGCCCCACTGATGCAGGGGAAGTGCCGAGGCAGAGGGCTAACTCTCAGCTTCCTGCTAGTCTCTACTGGGCAGGGGTGGGAAGCAGAATATCAACTAGGTCCACCTTTTGCCAACTCTTTTCATCTTATTGATGCCAATTGGTGGTGGAGACCCAGAAGAGAAGGACAGAAACCAGAGCACTGACTAGCCCTGCCTCACACTGCCTCATTCAATCTTCTTGTTGTGGGTGAATATGGAGGTTCAGTTCTCCACTGAACCCCACTGTGAACCCCACTGATATCAGGAGTCAGGGAAAGTGGAGGTGGGATGCAGACTAGCTCCAACTTATGCTACCTTGATCAGTCTCATTGTTGCTGGGTGTGGGTGGAGACTCAGCTTACCACTGGACCTGGTCAAACACTGTAATTTGGCCCACTTGTGGTTTATTCTAGGAGGGCCTAAGTCAATCCAAGAGAACTCATTATTGGGATTTTTGTGGGAACAAGTGGAAAATATAGAGTTATTGAGGAAGTTCTCTCTTTCTGCTGGACTTTAAGCTGGTGGATGTAGGCCTAGCACCTATGGAGACAACTGGAGATTAATGACTTATTGGGTTGCTCTATGTAATAAATGTAACTGTTAGATACATAGACTTGATTTCTAAGTCTAGCTCAATTGTGAGACTTAGAGTACAATGTATGACTGAGTAAAATCGAGATAGTGAGAGTATATCTCTTACAGGGTTACTTCAAGCATTTAATCAGCAAAGTATGTAAAGCAGTTCTATCAATGTTTGGCATGTTGTGAGTCCTCACTAAATGGAGATAATGATGAATAATTGACAGTGGTTGTTAATGGCAGGCCCATGTCTTCTATTTTCTTCTCTCATAGGGCTGAGCTCATGGTAAGTGCTTAATAAATATACCAGCACCAACCAATGTATCTGGAAGGACCAGATAAAGCCCTGCCAACTCAATTTCCTGTGCCACCACAATACTTGTTTTCATGTAAAGATTAGAGCTGGATGACCAATTGCATTCTCATCATCTGCTGTCACACAACATAACATCACTCTCTCTTCCACATCTGTCTCTCTAGGGATTCCTGTATCAAAGGCAATTTCCCATGGGACTGACATCCTTTTAGCAGCACAGAATAAAAACTCTTTACTCACGATGATGTACAGACTCTTCCCTCCCTCCTCTAGTCTATTGCTACTTTTTAAAAATACCCCGAGTAGAACCTGGGTTCAAGGAATAAAAGTTACGAGGGATGGACAGTGGAGAATTGTTGACACCAGTATCAATATTGAATTTACACACTTATCTGAGGATTTTAAAGATAGTTAAATGGAGAGAAATGGAGACAGATTGATAGCACTGGGCACACACATATACAGTAAAAACCATCTCTGACAAGTTGACAGAACCTCACGTAGTGAGAGGGCTAAGGAGTGAGTTTATCTGAGGACAATCCTGTTGAAAGAGATTCTCTTCTTATAAACTCTAATTGTCAACATTATTGAAAAAAGATGGCCTGGCATCCACCTCTATCTCACTCTCCACTATCTAATTAGACCTTTTCATTTCAATTTAGAGGTAGAAATTAGCATGTCTAAAATGATATTTTCATTTGTATCACTGATCCTTGAGATATCATGGAATTTCTTTTTCTCCTACACTAACTTCCCTTTAATCTATTTTGTGGAGTGTGGCAGCTTACTTAGTGCCATTCCTATTTCATCCTATCATGTCTTTGTTACCCTAGAGTAGTAATAAGTGGAGGCAGTTTTTCTCCCTGGATATTTGACAATGACTGGAAACATTTTGATTGTCATAACCTGGGGTGGGGGTGTTGGTGCTATTGGCATCTGATAATAGAGGCCCAAAATGCAGCTAAACATCCTAGACCAACAAGAAACCTCCCGTCCCCCAACAAAGACGTCTCTGACCTAGCATGCCATTGGTGTTGAAGTTGTACACTCTACCCTAGAGGCTGAAAAACAAGATTATATTTCAAGACACCCTTAAGCTAGAGTTCTACTTATAGTCAATTGGAAAGCAGAAGTGAGACCCATGAGGCCACAGCTGTAAAATTCTCTTACAAACTCATTGGCCGAGGTCTTTAGTTTTTCTGCCAAAGCTGTGATTCTAGTTCTGGTGTTTGGTCCCTAGCAGAAGTGTCAGGCATTAGACAGCAGCATCAAGTTTTCTACTGAAAGTATCCCACCCCATATTTGGTTGGATTTTTCACTTGGTTTCTTTGCTCTTAGCTGTGCCCTTTCAATCTTATTTCTCTGGCCCTTCTAGAAATTCCTATAAGAGACTTAATAACCTATCATAAATCCTTTCCTGCTTAAACTAGTTAGAGTGTATTGTCTGCAATTAAGGACCTTAAGTGATACAGTAAATTATTATAGGCAATCAATCTTCAAGACAATAGGAATATAAGATTGATTATAGGACTATGTTGAGTTTGAAGTCAATGCAAATCCAGTTAGCATTAGAAGATGAAACTTCTGTGAGGTTTTGAGAGACTAAGTGGCTGCTGCTATAGACTATTGCAAGGCACAGGAATGACAAAACGTAAAGTGGGTTGGTGTGGTAGATTAAAGATGGTCACAAATTCTTTGCCACTCATTCATCTATTCCCCATTCCCTTGAACCTAGGCTGTCCTTGTTACCTGATTTAATGCAAGAAATGTAACTGGCCGTGCGTGGTGGTTCATGCCTGTAATCCTAACACTCTGGGAGGCCGAGGCAGGCAGATTGTTTGAGCTCAGGAGTTTGAGACCAGCCTGAGCAAGAGTGAGACCCCGTCTCTACTTAAAAAAATTAGAAAGAAATTAATTGGACAACTAATATATATATATATATATACACACACATATAAATTAGCCAGGCATGCCTGTAGTCCCAGCTACTCAGGAGGCTGAGGCAGGAGGATCGCTTGAGCCCAGGAATTTGAGGTTGCTGTGAGCTAGGCTGACACCATAGCACTCTAGCCCAGGCAACAGAGTGAGACTGACTCAAAAAAGAAAGAAAGAAATGTAACAAAATTAATCCTTTGTCACTTCAGAAAATGGGCCTTAAGAAGTCTACAATGTTGACTTTTGCGTATTGAAACACTCCCTTTTGATACCCAGCCACCATGCTGTGAGAAACCCCAAGCAACTATGTTGAGAGACTACAGGGAGTAGAACCAAAGTATCCTTACCTAACAATCTCACCTGAACTTTTACCCAACACCCAGAATCAATTATGAGCCATTTTTGTCATCTATCTTGAATATCCCAGCAGCTATTTACCCTCAGGTGATTGTATTATTAGTAGTTACCACCAAGTCCAGTCAATCCACAAAATTGTGACATAAGAACTGGTTATTGTTTTAAGCCACTATGTTTTGGTGTAATTTGTTACACATCAATAGATAACAAAAAGAGTTGATTACCTCTAACTGCACTGGCAAGCTTAAGAAACAAAATGAACAGTTCAGTTTTAAATTCTTGATTCAAGGCATAGAGAATCAGAGAGTTTCTGTGACTAACATAAAGAATATGGCTACAAAAATAAGATGCTAAGTGTAATCTTGTAGGTTGCTCAAAATTCAACATAGATTGAATAATCTTGTAGGTTGCTCAAAATTCAACATAGATTGAATAAACAGCCTCATTAGATCACTTGGTTACATGTTAGAGAATTGAATGGGAAATAGTAGGATACTGAGAATTGGAATCATGACATTTGGAAAGATTTGAATTATTCTGAAAACCCCTAATCTTTCAAATATGACTGTCTTTTGTGAACAGAAGCAATTCCTCTTTCCCTGTCTGATGAAGCTGGCCCTGACTGGTAGAATAACAAATACAGATGTCATCCAAGATAGTTATTGACACAGAAATACCAATTATTCCCTTGCCTCAATATACTACCTCTTATAGGATCCAGGATTAAAACTGAAGTCAGATCTCAACATGTCCTGGGGCATCAGCTATAGAGTAAAACTAGAAAAGAAGGGACACACTAAAAAAAATGCAAGATTTTGCTAAATTTGTTCAGTAAAACTTGAGAAGCATATATGAGAAGACCATAGATCAAAGAGGAAGTAATATAATTCTGAATGAAGCTGCATTTAGTGCTATGGGTTTATTTACCAGAGATTCTGAAGTCAATGGGCTCACTCAAGCAGCTGGGAATGGTTCCAAATGGCTGATTGAAATCTTGACTCAGTGGTGACCTACTATAAATAAAGTTGATATTTATATAATTCCTTGGTATAATGTAGAAGGAAGACTGCAAAGATAGGGATAAAGAAATGCTTAGTAAATTTATTATATTCCATTCACCTACCCACTTCTGAGAGGGTTCAAAAACACTACTTTCACCAAAGCATCGAGAAATACATTGATGAGAGGAGTGAAAGAATTCTTGAAAAGCACTTTAGTGGCTGTACTCATAAGCTAGAAGTGAAGATTCAAGATGCTACCATTGAAAATGGACTTCCCGATTTCAGTAGAGGAGATAGGATGACAGAACCAACAGAGGCAGAGTGGGCATGATTACAAAAACAGTCACTGTCTTAGTCCATTTTGTGTTGCTATAACAGAACACCTGAGACTGGGTAACTTATAATCAGTACATGTTTATTTGGTTCATGTAGCTAGAAAGTATAAGGGCGTGGTGCCAGTATCTGGCAAAGGCCTTCGAGTTGTGTCATTCCATGGTAGAAGACAAAAGAGCAAAAGAGTGCAAGAGCAGGAGAGCAAGAGGGGGTCAGCTGTGCTTTTATAACAAGTCCACTCTTGTGATAATTAACCCATCCCCCAGTAACAACATTAATCCATTCATGAGGACAGAGCCCTCATGACCTAATCACCACTTATTAGGCTCCATCTTCCAATATTGTTGCACTGGGGATTAAGTTTCCAACAAATAAACTTTGGGGGACACATTCAAATCATAGCAGGCACCTTGACTGGAGACATGATCAGAAAAGTTTGATCCACAGGGATCTCTAGAAATGGGTAATTGATCATGGGGTTCTTAAAATAGCTCATTAAGGTCCAAGTTGATTTGTATCATTGAAAAACTCTAGGTCTGATATTAGAAGCTGGACTTGCATTAGCATGACAGAGGATGATGGTTCTGACCCAATTCTGTAGCCTAATTCTGTTTACAGGCCTAGAATTCCTTGAATAAAAGAGAAACTCAGTACACATCATGAAGAAGCCTAAAATTATATCACAACTATGTGTTGCAAATATTCCTCCTAGTCTTCCCCAAAGGAAACTATGACCCTTTGCCATTATACCATGCAGTGAAAAAAAAGATATAGAGAACTTTGTGGCAGCATTGGACTGAATTACCCTGAATTATTACTAATTCTTGGGGACCAATTGTGGACTAAAGCTTGGAGTGGTGCTGGGTTAGACCAGACCCATCTAACAGTGGGTTCAGTGGAGATATGAACTCAACTTGGTTATTTTCCCAGTTTCTGAGTTTATAGAATGAATAATATTCTGAGAATGCCTATGGAGTGAGAGTTTTATGGGAGAAGGACCAACAGGAAGTTCCTAGAGCTCTCCACCTTACAAAAATAGTATACCAAAAGCATGAATCAGCAGAGTAAGACAGATTGCCCTTCTCAATGTAGGTGGGCATCATCCAATCTGTGAGAGCCTGAATAGAACAAAAAGGTGGAGGATGGGAGAATTTGCTCTCTCCTGACTGTTGGACTCTCTCATCCTACTGCTTGAACTTGGGACATCAGTCTTCTCCTGCCATTGGCACTCTTGGTTCTCAGGCCTTCAGACTCAAACTAGGATCTATACTATTGGCTCTCCAGCTCTCAGGCCTAACTACACCACCAGTTTTCCTAGGTATCCAGCTTGCAGAGAGTATATCAGAATTATCAGCCTCCCTAATTGCTAAAGATAAATGTGAACCTATAATATATGTGAATATTAGGTCTCTTTCTCTGAAGAATCCTGACAAATACTGGTATTGGTACTGAGAAGTGGATGTTGCTATAACAAATACCTAAAAATGTGAAAGTGGCTTTGGAACTTCGTAATGGGTAGAGGCTGGAAGAATTTTGAGGTGCATGCAAGAAAAAGCCAATATTGTCATGAAGGGACTTTTAAAGGTGATTCTTGGGAAGGCTCAGAAAGAAAAAAGTATAGCTGTGAAGAAAGCTTCCATCTTCTTAGAGAACACATAAATAATTGGCAGAAATATGGACAGTAAAGGCCATTCTTCTGAGATCTTGATGAAAATGAGGAACATGTTATTGGACAATGAAGAAAAGGAGATCCTTGTTACAAAGTGGCAAAGAGCTTGAGTGAATTGTGTTTGTGTTCTAGTGATTGTGTTTATCTTCTGTGGAAGATAGAATTTGCAAGAGACAACATCAGAAATTTAGCTGAGGAGATTTCTAAGCAAAGTGCTGAAAGAGCCATTTGATTCCTCCTGTTGATTATAAAATGTGAGAACAGAAATTTATTCAAGACAGAATTATTAAACAAAAAGAAAGCAGAACTTAAAGATTTAGAAAATTCTCAGCCTGCCTATATTGCAAACAATAAGAAAGCATGTTCAGAAGAAATCACCAACCAATGGAGAAGCTGACTGACCCTTTCATAAGGAGATCATTATGAGTGTGAACCATGGAGCTAATCAGCAATTTCAAAAGAGGCCAGGAATAGAAATGGGATTATACCAGCAAAAACACTGTCAGCTTGACCTGGAGGGAAGAAAAAGTGAGATGAAATGAAGGAAGGAAAATTCTTAGATCTTACAGGACCACACCACAGAGGTATTTGGTTATAAACATGAGCTCTGCTTCGAGACTAGGGAAGGATAACTTTGAAGGCAATTTAGAGATCATCAGAGCTGCCCCTCTTACCACAGGCCTGATGTGCACAGGCCTGGGTGAGGAAGGCTGCCTCCACCTCAGTTTTAAAGACCAGGCCCAACACCCAGCAAAAGGACCTTAGTCCCAACAGGCCAGACAGAGGCCTCTAGGAGTTGTGGAGGTGGGGCCACTTGAAGCCATGGGGCCGAGCCACAGGCATGTGGCCCCACCCAGCAGAGCCACAGAGGTGAGAATGCTGCCCCAGTGGGTCCAGAGGGCAAAGCAACTAACCCAAAAAGATTATTCTTATTCCCCAAGATATAATGAAATTTATCTTGCTGAGTTTTAGACTTACTTGGGACTCATCACACCTTCTTTCCCTGTTCTCTTTTTTGAAATGGCAATGTCTATCCTATGCCTGGTCCACCATTGTATTTTCAAAGCACATAACTTATCTGGTTTCACAGGTTCATAGCTAGAGAGGAATTTTGCCTAAGGATGAATCATACCTCAAGTCTCATTCATAACTAATTTAAATGATATTTAGATGAGAATTTGAACTTTAGACTCTAGAGTTGTAGGGCTGTTGTGATAGAAAGAATGTCTTTTGCATGTAAGAAGAACATGAATTTTAGGAGGGTAGAATGTTATGAATGATGTTTTTGCATCCTCCCAAAATTCACATGTTGAAAAAATTCACATGTTGAAATCCTAACTCTCAATAGGATGGAATTAGAAGGTGAAGCTTTTAGGAGGTAATTAGGTTTAGATACGTTCATGAGGGTGAAGACCCCATGAGAGGATTAGTGTCCTTATAAGAAGAGGAGGAGATCAGAGCACTCTTTCCATGTGAGCTGACCATGCATCCTGAGCCGAGGAGTGAGAAGCCAGGAAGCAGGCCCTCACCTGACATGGGGTCTGTTAGCACCTTGATCCTGGAATTCCCAGGCTCTAGAACCGTGAGAAATAAATGGTCTTTGTTTAAGCCATCCACTCTGTAGTATTTTTGTTATAGTGGCCCAAACTAACCAAGATAGTCTTTTTAGTGGAATAAATCAATACAGACCCTGGCACCTAGTGTACAGATATTGATCTCTCTAATGCATCTTGCTCTATCCCAATTAGCAGAAAATACCAGAAGCAATTATCAAGTAACCCATAGAGCTGCCAATTTAGAAGAAGATCGAGAGCAAGAGAAGGCTTTCCAGCTGGTCCAGCTCAGCCAGTTGAACTTTATGATCCTGCAGATCCAATGATGTGTGATTTGTGGTTGATCCAGGTGCTATACGAAGCTCAGTCTCATGAAGCAAGGTCCAGGCCTGTGGAAAGAATAAGATCAAAGGGTTGGTAATAAGGAAGTTTTAATGAAGAACGGACATCTCTAAATGGGCCCTGAAAATGAAGGTTTTTGTGTCCCATAGGAATGTTCAGCAAAGAGCTCATTGTGTAGGAGGTTCTCGATAGTCATGTGGCAAATTGGACCCCTGTGGATGTCCGTCAGCCTCTCCCAGACACCCCAGTGAATGAGTTCATGAATAATGTAGTCATGATGGCAAAGAGGTGATATACACATTCAATAACACAAAGTTAGTCTCAGGATCACTATTGCTGAGTGTACTAGAGTCGTAAATTCTATATAATTGCCTGAGGACCAGCCTACAGCCTAGTGGCAATTGATTACATTGGATTGTCTGAAGGGACAGACATTTGTCCTTACTGGAATAGGTGGTTACTCTCTCTGTTTTTGTGTTCTTCATTCATCAGCTCTCCCGCAGCCCCACCAGGCATAGAATCACTGAATGCTTTGTTCGTGATTATGGTATTAAATGCAACACTACCTCTTCATTTTATAGCAAAAGCAGTAAAGCGGTACCTAAAGTTCAGGGTTTGCTTGTCTGTCCATGTCCCCCACCACTCAGAAGTAGTTGGTTTTATAGAACAACGGTGAGGCCTACTGAAGCATCAGCTGTGAGAGACAATACTTTGGAATATTGGATGACTGTCCTAGGTAACATATAATATGTTCTGAGCGAACTACGGGCCGAGGTTATGGTGTCATTTCTCTCATAGCCAGAAAACAAGGAAACAACCAGTGGGAGAGTGTGTGGCTCCTCTCACTGTCGCAACTCAGAATTTAAAAAAGTATTTCCTTTTATTTTCACAAGTCTAGACTTTGCTGGCTTAGGGGTCTTGATACCGAGGGAGAAATGCTTTCTTCCACAAAGGGCACAATTGCTCTGTTGAATATAAAGTGAGACATCCTACTGGCCACTTCACGTTCTTCAAAGGAAAGTGTTGGCTAAGACAATCACGCCTTATCATAAAGGAGATAGGGGCCTTTTGCCACTCAGTGGGAATGAGGAAAAGAAGGAATGGAACCCAATGTCTCCTATTGCTGCCATTTTCTGTGATAAATATTAATGGAAAGTGGCAGAAACACTAAACTGGTCATACCACCAATGCTCAACCCCCCAGAAATGAATGACCCACCAGATGAATCCCAAGCTGGATGCTGACGGTGGCATGGGGACAAGGACTGGATTGCAGAAGAAAGATGTTTTAAATGCCAGATACAACCTCAGGACCCACTGCAGAAACAAAGACTGAGGAAGCTACACATACATTTTCCTTGCTCTGATATCTAGATATTGATTTATAGTAACTAGTTTTATTTTTCACTACTATTTCATTTGGTGTGTATTCATGGTGATTACCTTTATAAATTATACTTTAGCTTTCAGGCATCAAGATAGGATTAAGACCAAAGAAAGAACATCATTTGGAGATGGATTCAATTACTGACAAGGATTTGAGTCTTCCCTTTTGGAGATGAGGATAAGCTGTTTTTGTTTGTTCTGCAGGTAGTTTTCATTACAGTAAGCAAAAGCATGTTATTGATGCTATTCTTATTTTCTGGAAGTTTAAGTGGAATAGGAAGAGTAGGCATGGTGTTGAGTAACCAACGTGGTGAAAAGTGACAGAAAGTACAGAATGGCTCACCCACTACTATGTGGAATTCCTTTTAGCAGTCCTTCTTCACAGTGGAAGCACAAAGCTAAAGATGGCATTCCTTAACTCTCTTACGGCTATAGTTTTATAAGTAGCCGCACCTCATCAAGTTGGTCCACCTATATGAAATTACAACGCAAATATCACAAGTCTGAGGCCACTGGGCTTTTCTGATAAATGTGATGTAAGCAAATCTTTCTTTGATCCTTTCATTGATAGTTTTATCAATGTTTCTCATGTTCACTTCCTGGCTTTATGGATGCTGAGCCTAAACCAGTGGCTGAGGCAGGGTTCCCACTGGAATAACCATTTGGTAGGGTAGATAGAGCAGTTCTCCCAGCATATAGTACCTAAGCCTGGTTTCCCAGCTCTCCCAGGCCTTAAATGAACTGTCTTATACCACATACTATATCAGAGTGGATCTATTGTCTGCAACTAAATCTCTGATCAGTATACAGAGAAAGGTAAATGTTCAAATAGAAACTTTTATCTTAACTCTCTCATTTTCTGGAAAAGCCTACCTCCTCTCCTTTGCACTTAGCTCCTGTTATTAAGATATTTTCTCATAGTTGATCATTTTTCCCACCACAGTAATTTATTTTGTTGCTCAACTCTCTTCCCCGTCACGCTCTAGAATGTACATGTTCTGATGACGATCCCCTGTAACTTACCCACATTCTGGTAAGAGCATGTTGAGTTTCCTTTGGCAAAACGCCTCTCCCACTCTCAGTCCAGGAGGTTAGGGCGTGTGACCTGAACCTCACCTATGAGCATATTCCATATCCTTGGCAAAGGCAATTGGTTCAGGAGTGAATTGTGACGCAGAGCCGAACAATGAGAGAGTGCTTGGGACTTTTCGTCAGAACTATCATCAATGTGGCGCTCTCGCACTGGGCTCTCTGAGGTGACAGAATATAAGTCTGGGCTATCTTGCCAGATTAGTATCACTTGAAATTGAGAATGAAACCAACAGAAAGCAGAATTTAGAAATGGAGAAAGAGAAATCAATTCTGATGATGTTATTTCACCATATCTTAAAAAAAAATTAAAAACTACAAACAAAATGCAAACATTACCTGAAATCCCACCATTCAGAGATAATTTCAGTTAACATTTTTATGACAATGCCTTCGTATATCTCTAAATAAGAACATACACGCATAGGTTTTCATAAATGAGATCATGTTCTATATAGTTATTGTAAACATTTTCTTTCTATTCTATAATTCAATTTTATTAGCATCCCCTTTGCCCTCTTTTTCTCTTCCCATTTTTTATCCCTCCACCCCACCTTCCAGTAACAAGTGTTAAGGGCCTAGTATTTTTGTTTCCATACATTTCTTCATGACCAAAGAAATATATATAACCATTAATATATGTATTTAGAATTATATTGTTATTTCTTGCTGTTACACCAATGGTATTATACTGTATGCTTACCTTTACATGTATATTTTCTAATTTAACAATACATTATGGAAACTTTTCAGGTTAAATGATACATATTTAACTCATTACAGATTCTTCTTGACTTATGATGTGGTTGTGTCCCAATAAATCCATCATAAGTTGAAAATATCCTAAATCCAAAATGCGCTTAACACATCTAACCTACTGAACATCATAACTTAGCCTAGCCTACCTTAAATATATGCAGAACACGTACATTAACCTACAGTTGGGCAAAATCATCTAACACAAAGCCTATTATATATTAAAGTGTTGAATATCTCATGTAATTTTTGAATACTCTCCTGAAAGGGAAAATTAGAATGATTGTGTGGGTAATCAAGGTATGATCTCCACTAAATGTGTATCACTGTAGCACCATTGTAAAGTTGCAAAATCATAAGAGAAACCATATTAAGTCAGGGACCATCTGTATTTTTAATGGTTGCAAAATAGTACATACTGTGGATGTACTATGTTTCATTCAGCCCTTCCTCCATCACTTGGTATTTAGTTTATTTCTTTTCATTTGTTTCATTCTTTTCTCTTTCTCCCACTACAAACCATGCTAGAATAAAGATATCATTTTAGACTGGTGTAGTTTTTTATCAGCCAGATTCCCAGGAATGAGATTGCAGGATCAAAAGATCTATAGGTTTCACTTTAAAGGCATGTTGCCAGATTGCTTTCCAAAGGGCTGAAACAATTTCTATCTCCATCAGCAATGTGCAATGCCTCCACTTTGGCACATCACCAGGACTGGGTGATAATACGCTTAAAATGTTTGCATTATATCTTTAGTTAGAAATGTTCGTGATTAGTATTGAGGATAAGCATCTTTTCGTATGCTTATTGACCATTTGGACTCTCTCTTCTCTAAGCGATTCCTATGCTTTTCTATTGCATTGTCTTTTTATTATTAATTTGATAATGCACAAGATGCAATCAAAATCACAAGATAAATACTATTTTAGGAATAGTAAACATGCATATGTATGTGTATCTATATGTATGTGTGTGATAAATAAATGGTTAATATCTATAATAGACCAAGATGGGTTTTTTTTTTGCTTATAGATATATTTTATAATATCTGAACCATGATCATTTATGCACCAAGAATATTAGTTTTTAATTTTATGAATTTTTTTCTGATATGTAAAGCATATATTATCATTTATAGTCTAATGTAGAAATAGATATTTAAATGTTGCACAAAATTTCTTCTAATTTAAACTGCATCTTATGATTCTAAACTTTTACCCTCAGACAAGGGAATATGGCATGGAGAAGAATGAAAAAGCCAATTGATTTGCTCCAAAGTCTATAACTCCCAACGCAGCATACCTGAGAAGAATTTGGAACCCCAAAAAGCCCAGTGGAGAAGAGAAAGTTCATTCCAAAAAGGAAAATGTAATAGGAAGTGTGAAATGAAAATGATGAAGAGAAAAGAGGCTGCAGCTTTAAATAGCAGTGAGTCAAGGCAGGGCTGCTCAGGCTCAGAGTCCAGGGCAGGAGTGAATCAGACAGAGTCTGGTAAAGGTCACCTCCACCCTCCTGCTACGCTTCCTATGCTGCTCAGCACTTCTAACCACAGTGGGGGCGTCCTGTCACACACACCATGCAGAGCCCCAGATCCTCACTCATGTCTGCCACAGCAGGTCTAAAAGCTAGAGTACCTGGGTGGGCCACACAGCTGGCAAGACCAGAGCCACAGAAGAAGAGTGTTTGCAATGATTCTGAGAACCTGGCCCACTCCCCTACCAGCTGCCAAGACTTGATCATTGGCGGTCTGTCTTACATTGTTCAGTTGCCATACCATGTTATTCCTAAATATAAATATAACCTTACTGATCCACCCCCCACCCACCCAACTGGGCAGTTTAAATTGGTTTTCTGTGTGTATAACGAGTTCTTAAGACATAATCAAAGACCATTCAATATGGAGGAAACCTAGAAGCAAACCGGGTCAAAATGTAGCATGTGTATATACATGCACTTTCTTCCTACATCCATGGCAGACATCACCAATCAATCATAGAACTCTTTGCTTTTGAGCCTGGACATAGCTCCAACACTCTCCTTCATTCAGTGCTCTTTAAAAATGGATCCAAGTTGGTTTGTGAGGTGAACACAGTTTGCCATCCCTGACCAACTTTATCTAGAGATGATAAAGGTGAGGTTCGGGGGGGATATGTCTAATAACACAAAAGAAGTAGCAGAACCAGACAGGATGGTACACGAAAGGTCTGGAAAAGGGATGAAATTCAATTTATTGAGTGCATTTGAGTCATGTTTATTGAGGCATTGTGTTTGCTGCTTTGAACATGTTATCTCAGGGCAGAACTCAGGTCTTCTGAGTGTGCCACCGTACTTACTCTCTCAGTCAGTGTCCTTCCTGGACACTAGCAGAGCTGCACAAGACAAAGTGCCAAGATCATGGCTCCAGCTGCACGTGGGGACTGAGTGCTGCTAACTAGGCCATGAATGCAGTGTGATGAAGGCCATGACCTCACTATCCTTATCTCTGGGCTCTCATCAGCCACTTCCACTTCAGCATTACCACTTTGAACCCATGCCTTATCAGGTGATGATCTCAGCCATGTATGTATTTAATATACATAAGAGCCAGTTAGCTTGGCACAGAAAAAAGTAGCTCTAGCACCACATGTTGCATTGGTGGGAAGCACTATGCTTTCCCATCTTGGCCAAGCACTACCCTTTATCTTAAAAGGAGCCAAATAAAACATTGAGTAGTTTAATACAACCTATCTGCTCTACCAAATACCATCTAATCCTCTCCCTGAGATACCTCATTACCACCATCATCACCATGATTATTGGCAAGATTATGGCATAGACATATGACAATGAGATAACACTGACAATGAGACAACATTGTCATGGATGATGACATTGAAGTTATCTAACAAATAGGCCACTATACTCCTTCACTGCTCCATAGAATTTAATCAGCATTTTCAGTATGCTCTGGAGTATCAGAGAGAAAGATGTTGGGAAGCAAATTCAACAACATAGAGTTAATAAATATATTTTTACATAATTCAGCATGGACTTTGAAGTCAGGCAGACATGGGTTGATGTCTTGGCTCTGCTGTTTAATTCTGCTTCATTATGTGACCTTGGACAAGTTACTTAACTTCTCTGAGTCTCAGTTTCTTCAATTGTAAAATAAAATGTGAGTCATCATGTGATAATGAAGCATGAGAATATTAGGCATAGTTCTTGGTACATAGTAAACTTTTAGTAAGTGCTTAATATGATTAAATAG
The DNA here is from genome assembly GCA_008086735.1 of Cheirogaleus medius. NCBI lineage: Eukaryota > Metazoa > Chordata > Mammalia > Primates > Cheirogaleidae > Cheirogaleus > Cheirogaleus medius. Next base: position 4,962,709 of record VBSM01003206.1, read on the forward strand.
TTTAATATTAAGAGTAAAAAGTAATTAGTAGTAATAATGCCTATTACTACTACTACTACCAATAGACATTTGCTTATCTCCCTTAGCCCCTATAATTATCTTCACCACCTTCCAATTCAGTCTTCTCACACTTGCCCATTCAGTTTCTCAGGGAAAGGCCATTTCCTCTCCAGCTACATGGAAGATTTCATCTTGAGAGTCAAATTAAATATCTCTTTTTGGGAAGCTCCTTCTTACCACCCAGGAGCCATCTTTTGTGTCTGAGCTTCCACACCATGTCCCTGTCACTTCTTTCAGTCCACATGTGCTTATTACATGCCTACATTGTGGCAAGCACTTTATTTGCACTCTCTCCCATCACGTGGGATTGCCCTTGGGTCTCTGCATTGCTGACCCCTCAGTCTGCCATGTTTTCCTGCCTTCCCCAAAACTTCACATACTTGATCTTCTCCATTTTTCAGGTGTCAGATCAACTGCTGCCTCTGCAGAGAAGCCTTCCTTTATCCTGGTCTTCCAGTAGCAGCCCCTGTCCCCACTAGCTACTCTTCAGTCTCCTTTCTTCATTTGTTTACACATTTTGCCATATTCCTCTCCTACCAGAAGGTAAATTCCATTAGAATAGGAATTTTGTCTATCTTGTTCATTTCTGTATCCCCAACACATAGAACATTACCTAGCACATAGTATGGGCTTAATAAATATTTATAGGATGAATAAATAATTTTTTGCTTTTTCCTTTAATAACATTAGAAGCTTCAGGGCAAAACCTTCTAGAACAGATATTCCTTTTATATCTGTGCTTCAGACAGTATTACTCAAGGGTTGAATAAAACATCTGGCAATATATCAATTCAATAGGCAATAATATTAGGATGTGTGTCCTCATCATATCCTCACTAGATTATAAGCTCCTTGGGGGTAAAGTCACCTCTATGTCTTTCTATTCTTCCTGTAGTGCCCAGCAAGCACCATGAAATGCACATTTATAGTAAGAGCTCAGTTATGTCAAATGGAATTGAACAGAATAACACAAACGTCTGCAGAAATGTTCAAACACACATAAGAGGCAACAATAAAACTGCAAACTCATACCCAGTTCCTCTGCAGCATTGGCTCAGAGCTTAGAAAAGCATCATCTATAATTAGGAGTTTTGTTCTTTTTATATCTGAGGGATGAGAAAGGAGTTCTTACTTTCTGGGTGGCTGGGAAAACAGAAAATAAACCCCTGTCTGAAACAAAAATGAAGATGGTTCGATTATTTTCATTTTATCACCAGAACTCTGATTAAATGTGCCAGTCTGCATTTCCTCATTCTCCAATGGACCCTCTTTGTAGTCTGAGCCCTGTCAACCCTGGCCAGGTATGTCTTTTTCTGCTGGAAGTCTGGGCTGATAACAAAGATAAGCCAGTTTAGTGTCTAGGAGGCTACCTGTAGCCACTATGGCAAAGACCTTCGCACTAACTCACATATTAATGAGGAGGAAGGTGGTGGCTACCATTTATTGAGTGCATATTATGTGGCCAATGCTAAAATATGTTAGGTGGGTCACATGTATTAACCGTGTAGTTCTTACAAAAACCCTGTGACAAGGCATTATTGTTGGCATTTTACATACATTAAAAAAGAAAAAGCCAAACCTTGGACTGGTGACATATGAATATAGCCTATAGCTTGGTTGATAGTAGTGTACCAATGTCAACTTCCAGTATCAACAATGTACTGTTGTAGCTGAAATGTTATCACTGGGAGAAACTGGGTGAAGTGTGCAAGATAACTCTCTGTATTATTCTTATAACTCCCTATGGCTCTAGAATTATTTCAAAATAAAAGTTTTTAAAATAAAGGCAAATCCTGGGACACAAGAGATTAAGTATCTTGCCCAGACCATAGAGGTCATATGTGAAGAGGTCCGTTTGAACCCAGGTTCACCTGGTTAGAGCCATGCCTTAACCACCATTGCACTGCTTATAGGCCATGCTCCTGGCTTCGCACCCTTCCTCCTCTCACATAACACAAACTCCTTAGTTCCATGTTGTTCTCCTCACATTGGCTACCAGGAAGCTCAGAGATAAGTGATACCAAATTACAGCATCTATTGGCTATTATTGGAATATCTGTTTCTTTCCTCTTGGGTCACTTTCCTTCTAACATCCATTTACCTTAGACTTTCTTAGATTCACTTTATCCTTTTTACTTATTTATTTTGGTCTTTTGGTAAGTCACAGATCCTTTTAGAAAAGATTCCAGATTACAAATAAAGTTAAGGCCCTTTTTCCCCAAACTATGAGAATATTTTTATCCTTAAGTTTGTTTCTGAACCTAGAATTCAACTCACATCACTCAGCCAGCATCCTGCAGTCCAGACCCTAAGACTAGGGAGGCACTCAAGGCAAGTGACTAGGTACAAACTAAAAATGACCTTAATGTTGCAAAAGGTGACAGACCTTTCCTATCTTCATTTTATTTTCTAAAAATTAAATACTTGGCAAGGTTTTCCTTGAGCTAATTAGCATCCCTTCTTAACATTTTAAGTAACTGCTCATTTAGAGCAGTGAATGATTGCTCTGAGATTAGAGTGTAGGGAAAATCTTTCTGTTGGGAATTATCTACTTATGCGGCTGTTTGTTTGAAGCTGAGATAAACAGAGATTTTTTTTTTTTCCTTCTCAACATGCCATGCATAAGAGAACAGGGTGATTAATGAAACTCTGCTTTTTGCCAATAAATTTCTGACTTCAGATACAAGCTCATAGTTGTTGAGTTTTCTGAGTTTTTTTTTAAATTTTTTTTAACCCATAGGAAAAAGAAAGCCGCACCATCCAGATTCTAGAGCCCATTTAAATCTGTTACATTGTGAACTATTTTTGGTTTTTAAAATGGTTTAGGTAATTTTTCATTGGCTCTACTGGGAATGCCACTTTGTGCTCTGTTATTTATAATCTGCAGAAATTAATTATGCTGCTAATTAACAGCTTGCAAACAAATTATTGCTCAAGGAGTTATTTATTCAGTTATGAAAGCACAACTTCAGGGTTCTGTATAGATCCTTTCTGACAGCTCTTTTATTTCTTGCTTTTGTGTCTGAATTTTTCTGCTTCTAAGGTTCAGTGAAGTTCTGCTTGGAGGGGTGGGGATTAGTCAGGATGTCAGTGGCCAGGAAGTGTGCCAGCTGCTCTGGTGAGGGGGGAGGAGAAAGGCAGGAGGGTTGCACAGTCTGCCTGGGGTTGATAAAGAAATTTCTTACGCGAGTGGTGGTTTTTGTAACAATGGGGCACACACATCTACTTTTGCATTTCCCAGGCTCTTAGGAGAGTTCCGGAGACAATACTGGCATCAGACAAGGAGGACAGCAGAACTGCAAACACGTGCCACATAGACCACAACTCCTCATACCTGTGCTCATGGCAGACAGCAATAACCGATCACAGATTCTACTTCAGCCTCAGAATCCTTAACACAGTCTTCCAAGTAGGCATTACTAACTGTTGCTATCTCCAGTAGGAAGAAAGCACTGACCAGAGTGGGTGGTTTGATATTCCCAACTCATTCCTAACTGGGCTGTGAGATTGGCCAATGGGGTGGGCTTGGTCCACATCGTGGCTGGGTTTTGAGAAGTGTTCCAAGTTAGAAAAGATGGAAGCTCTTATCTCTTCACAACTTGCCTTAAAATTATACAGGTCACTTTTGCCACATTCTATTGGTCAAAACAAGTCATGGGGCCATCCCAGACTTAGGGGTAGGGAAACTCAGCTCCACTCTTTGATGGAAGGATGTGCAAACAATTGACGGCCATCTTTGTCCACCCCACAAAGGTAAGGACTGACTACAGTTAACAATGACTGTACCGTGTCTTTTTCTTAGATATTAACCATGTCCGTTATCAAAGTGAAGTCTCTCAGAAGTCCTGCAATAAAGAACATTATTTCAGTTACCTTTTTCAAAATATGTGTTTCATTTATTTCTGTCTGTACATATTTTTCACTTTTAGTAACCCAGTGTTTTCCAAAGTGAGTTGACCACAAGTACTCTTCATGTTCACAGAATGCCTCGAACTAGTCTTTTTGCTTTGGTTTGAGAAATTACTGTACTAAATGAAGTAGATTTTTGTGATTTAGAGTTGCTTAAAACAGAGTTCAAATGACAGGTATCTCATGTCCTTTGGAGAAAAAGTTCTTCCGCATAAATTAGAAAAATTAATAAACACCATGACACTGTCTGCATGACAAAAGCCAGGCCTGAGACAGGGCAGGGGCTCCCGCAGAGAGGGAAGAAGAGGGATCTGGGTTCTGTCACCTGCTCAGGCCTCCGCAGACTTTCAGCATTTCTCTGTTAATTCCTCTGGCCTAGGAATGACTCACTCTAGAACTTAATTTGCATCAGGAATAAAAATGTACAAGTAAAATGCCATCAACCTGTACTGCTACAACCACCTGGATAATAACTGGAGATGAACCGCTGTGAGTCACATGAAAGACCAATGTGCCCCTCTTGAACACAGTCCAGCATCCAGCAGGCAGGCTGTGACGTTTGGCAGCCCCAGCGTCCGTGTTACGGTTGTGTTACAAGGGGGAAAACAGCTCTGTGCTGATTTCATAATGATCATGATCTACTATTATGATCCATCACCAACAGAGCAGTCAGTGAAGCCCCAATAAATCATCGTTATTTATATTGCAACACATCACTAGGAAGTATCATTGAGAATCATAATTCACACTCACTTCAGACCATAATTACCTATGTATGACTGTCTAGGTATGTCATGAAGGTAGCACAGGAGGAAAAAAAACCTGTAAGCTGTGCTATCTTGAAGACTTGGCTTCTCTTAACAAGTTTTTAAGCTTGCAAGGGAGGAGAATCCAAGTCTTGCTGTTTCTTCCCCCCCAATATCTGTCCTGGTCTCCTTGTATCATATCAGAAGTTGGCTGAGTTCTAGGGTCCACCTTTAGGATGAATACCAGCCAACTTCACAATGTCTGGGACTTCACACTATTCCTGTGAAAACAGCTAAAGGAACTGGGAGTGCTTATCCTGGAGGAAAGAATACTCGGAGAAATGAAATGCTTGGAGCGTTGTCCCACAACGCTGCGACCGCAAGAAGAGTTAAGCTCTGTCTCCAACAGTGTGCAAGCAGAGGCTATGCAGCCCCGTGCTTTCGACAAGATTATGGCTCCAGATAAAAGTTGGATTCGATAAGCCATTTTCAATAGTTTTTAGCCACCAAATTCTCAGGATCAGTAACAGCGCTGTGCCAGCTATATTGGAGGCTGAGGAAAAAGGAAAAACCAGTAATACCGGTCTTGTTTTTATTTAAAATTGTGATGTTTTGTTCATTAATTTTTTGCATGAATTTTAATTTTTAAAAATATTACATGAAAATATTATTTCTTTTAATTACTGACTTTTTGGGTGCTCCCTTAAGTTTTGCATCCTAGAAGAGTGCCTCAGCCATTTCTCCTAGTCTCACCCTGTTTAATTTTCTCACAATTCTATGAGACAGATACAATTGCTATTCCCACTTTAGAGATGAGAAAGCTGAGGCTCAGGCAGGTTAAGTAACCTGCCCAAGTCATGTTCTGAACAGGTCCAAAAGCTTGCTGAGAGGAAGGACTATTCATATACTTCTTTGGTCTGCTCCTTTGCTCATAGCCTACACTAGATAGCTGAGCAAAGAAGCTGGACTAGATTGAGTCCAGTTGAAAGGCAGAGACCCAGAGGAACAATGTGCCATAACAGAAAAGAGGAGATTGGCCTTACGTCCAGCAGGAGCTCTTAACCAAGGGTCTACAAAAGGTCCACCAACTCTCCCAGAGTTATATGAAAAGGTGTGTGTGTGTGTGTGCATGCGTGTGTGTGCGTGTGTGCGTGTGTGTTCTGGACAAAGGAGGATCTTTAGGTGTTTTCAAATTCTCAAAGGGACCCTCGACTAACAAAAATTTATAACTATAGCTATAAGAATTTGGGTAACCTTCACTGTAAAGTCTTACAGTAAATGGTCTATCAACAATCTTTGAATTGTATCTTTATCACAACCAAGGAGTCTTCAGAAAAATAACACACAGTTATGGGACCAAAGATCCAACAGAAGCCTTGCATCACACTGTGCCCCTCTAAAGGCTTGGCTGGGCATAATTTGTTAAATTCCCCAAGAAAGGAACTTCAGAGGTCACCTCGTCCCAAATCCCAATCTCAACCCCATTTTATTTATACACTGATAAAATGACAGAAATGGTATGACCTGTCCCCTGTCACAGCTGGACAGGGCTGGAGTTAAAGCTAAAGCTAGATCCCCAATCCACTTTCTCCATTCAAGCAGCTGGCTCTTGTTAGATGAGCACACCTAGGACCTGGTTAACTCAATACCTGCATGCTCTGTCAAGGTCTGAGCCCAGTACACATAAGCTAATGCTTTATGTACCGTAACCCCCCCCACCCCCGTCACCTAGGATTCAAACCCCAAGACTCCACTGCTTTGCATCTTCTTTCAAATATAAACAAAAGTGAATCTTTTGTGAAGACCTTCTGCACTAAATCAGAGAATCCCTCTAGTGTGGGATTCAGAATCAACTACCCTGTCCCTGGCACCACTCCCCAGAATCTCATGACCTCTCTCTCTGGGTGTAATTTCTAAAGAATTTCTCTTTGAAGCCAAACACATGTAGTGGTGATTATTCTTTAAAAATAAAGAGAATCTGGCTTCAGAGAGTGCACGTGAAGCCTGGTCTCGGAGATGGTAAATGACCTCATTTGGAAATAAAAAGGCATTATAGCATGGTTTTCCAATAATTAAATTAAGAAAAGCAAAGAGAAATGGTGCTGAGGATGGCAGGGCTGGACAGATAAGCTTTAATGGGGTCTCAGGCCTCAAGAAAGAAAAAAAGATTTAAGAAGGTAGAAAAAAGGTATCAAATAAAATCACTAATAAACATAATTAACAATTTTAAAGTGGTGCAGTTCCCTATACAGTAGCTTGCTGAGTGTTCCTGCTCATTGTGGGCCAGAAACTGCTGGGCACCCTGGGGGACACAGTGAGAGGTCAGAAATAGCCACTGTCCTCGAGGAGTTTACAATCGAGCTGGGGAGATAAGCAACTAATCAATGAGTAATGTGAAATAGAATGTAAAGGAGATGCCATCATCTTGGAGAAGAGAGCTGCCAGTAGGAGTGGGTGTAGCAATGGAAGGTAAGGCATCTGATTAGGTGAGCACTAACTATAACCTGGTAGGAAGGTATTGACCACCTCCCCTCCTGATCATGCATCTCTGCATTCTAGTGCAGTCTGAAGGTGTCTTCTCGCATCAGGTTAATGCAAGATGACTTTGTCGTATATGTCCAGAAAAGGGCCAAGTATGTTATAAGGCTAAAGGTATTCTACTAGGTAGGAGTGCACATAGACTAAAGTATGGCATTAGAATTGGCTATTCATGCCCTTTGTATACTTCATAATGAGGTTATTTGTTTTCTTTACTGTTGAGTTGTTTGAATTTCTTGTATATTCTGGATAGTAGTTCCTTGTCAGATGAATAATTTGCAAATATTTTCTCCCATTCAGCAGGTTGAGATAATAAATACTCAAAGTGATGGATACCTCAAATACCCTGACTTGATAATTATATATTCTATGCATGTAACAAAATATTGCAAGTACCCCATAAATATGTAAAATAGTATACACCAGTCAAAAATGCATACAAAATATATGGCATCAGGTAATCAGAGGTATGTTGAATTTCTTTCTCAGATTCTTTGAGATGATGAAGGAAAACAGAAAGTCAACTGCACCCCTGGAGTAGAGAATTGCCTCAACATTTTAATGCTCCTTCACACACCCATAGAAGTAGCAATGTATAAACAAGGAGCTGGGAAAGTTACAGACACCAGGGCAGGGTTGGGGCTCTAACATCCAGGGAAAAACCAGTAAGCCAAGAAAGAGAAGATGTCGGAGAAAGAGGAGAATTCTAGAGGAGAGAAAGAGTTAAAAGGACAGAGAAATTAAGGAGGGGAGACAGGTAGGGAGATGAATACAGAAGGGGATGCGCTGGCCTCAGGTGTTGGTGGCATGATCACTGTGACCTTGCAGAGGCCAGCCGGAGAGTGGACAGAGTGCAGCACCACCGTGGGCAGTTGTATTACTCCTCTCCTGTCCCCTCCATCCTTCCATCTTGACTCTCTTTGATTTGGATTTTTATCACTAGAAACATCAACAAGTGAAGAGCTCTTCTGAATCTGTTTGTTTTTGTGCCTGAGATGTATGCAGCAAAAATGCTGAAAACACAATAGCTGAAATTTTTATTGAGTTGAGTAAGTGCTTTCCACGAAATAACTCATTTAATCCTCACAGCAATCAATGAAGGGAAGAGACAGATCACTCCCTCTTTCCCCATCTATGGCAGGGAATTGAGACGACCTGAGTGGGAAACTTTGGGGAAAAGGATCCACTCTTATAGGAACTTCATCTGGAAATGAAGAAACAGTGAGGCAAGTGCCCTGTCTTCCTTTCTTCCTCATTCCTCTCTTAAGCATCCCCATCAATAAAGAAGTGCTGTAGAATCCCTGTGGGCCAAAAATAAGGAGACTGGTACCAAGGTAAACTCAATTCAACCCCCCTGTTCCACCCCAAGCCAGTGTATTCCTCTAGTCTATGAAACAACAAATCAATAAATACTCCCTTGATCAGGACATACGTACTTTGTAAAACTTTCTTTGACATAAACTCAAGCTTTCCTTCCCCATGGGTGTAAGTGTTGTTTGTGCCTATACACACGTGTAGACACACACACACACATACACACAGGTTCCCCTTATTAGATGGGAGCATCCTCCAGCCCCTGGAAATTTACTCTATAGCTCATATTTTCTAATATCTAATCCCTTGTGGTGTGGCCCTTATAATTACCTTGCAGATAATGCCAAGACTTTACCAGCCCACTCCAAAGTCATGTTCCAGTCACTCCATCTCTATTCCACATCCTGAGACTCCCAGCCAACACTGGGCATTGCACAGTCAAAAATGAGTACAGTTCATGTTCCTGACCATTGATCTGCCATCAATTTTTTCCAAGCCCGAGGCATGCGATTATCTGCAAAGCTGACTTACAAGATAAAATCCCCAGGCCTCTCCCCTCCCCCTCCTCCTCCAACAAGCAGACATTGATTTTACACAGAATGTGCATGGCTTTGATGGTGTTATTGCAATCAACATGAAAAATACCACCACAGTGCTTATCCGGATGTCCCAGTTGTTTTGCCTCATAGCACAAGTGATTGTTTAAAGAGGCTTGACACTGTTGGAGTCTTTTGTTTTATGGATTTTGCAAAGCATTGCTCTTTGTCTTTTGGGCTAGCAAGGAAAGAGCTCTTTTTTCAAGGCCATGGGTAGTGCTTTTAGAAAATAGGATCCAAAGCCTGGGCTGTCTGGGGAGTCCCTTTCAGCTCCTCATCTCCCACATTTAGGTGGTGATATTTACAAAGGAAAACCGGCACCTAACTGGCATGTGCTTTTAACTTCATTCCTCTGGCCAGATTAACTTCCGAACTGTCGCTTCCATCTGCTTTCCGTGGTGTTCTGCCATTCTTATCCCATGCTGATCCTAACAAACTGCATGGGTTCTCTTTGCTCCCCTCTCGGGTTTACCTCTCTGGCTCTCCCTCTCCCCACATCACAGCTGAGCAATGATCTGACTCATCTGATCCTGAGCAAAAGTCAACAAAGCAACTTGGCACACATGCATTTCACGTGCTACCCTCTACGCAGGCAAGAAGCCAGCCCAGCGGCCCAGACAGCCCCATCTCTTCTCTCCCTCTACCCGTAGCAGCATAGCGACTCACACCCTCCAGTTTACCCACCTCTCCCCTCAGAATGAGACCCCCGAAAGGCAGAAACTGTTCAACATGTTTTCTGTACCTTCCTTGGCTTGATGCCCAATTAGTGCTGAGTTTGAGTTATTTTGAGAAATGGGGGGAAGGTAAGGATTTAATTGGACGATCATGGGACCATGTGTTTCAGAGTGATCGCTAAATTCTCAAGGAGGTTGTTTCAACATGAGCACTATTGATATTTGGGCCAGATAATTCTTTGTTGTGGGAGGATGCCCTGTGCATTGTAGGATGTTTAGCAGCTTCCACAAATGTCTTCAGATGTTACCAAATATCCCCTGGGAGGCAAAGTCACTCTGGCTGAGAACCACTGCTCTAGAGTATCATAGGGTTATGAGACTATCATTGCTAACACCGTGCTCATGAAGAGATGGTAGCCTAGGGGAGAGTGAGCTGTAGAGTTTCCAACACAGGATCATTTACCATTATGCCTTTCCCTACCTCTAGTCCCCATGGCACCCCCTACCAACCCTACGTCATGATTTGACCCACCCTGTCATCCATTCTTCTGAGAATCAACATGAAACTGTGCATTCCTATTGACCCAACAAACACTGAAACTTCTGGCTCTAAATTTGGTCCCTGAATTTATTAGTTGATATTTAGGCCTAATTTGGGGTTCTTAGTTTCTTGGAACAGATATAGAGAGCCAAAATGGAAATTCCTGGATGACAGCCTTAGAGAAAGTGATCTGAGCTTAGACGTGGGGCGAGTGGGTTTTGGGCCCAGATCTGGCACTGGAGAGCTGGGTGCCCCTGGGCAACTCCTATCCCCCTATGGGCATGGCTTCCTTGACTTTCACTCAGTGGGAAAGTTAGCAGGAAAAAAAGGGAATGATCAGATCAGGGATCTTCTAATTGTTGAGTGGCTCTCTGGAGTTTGACAGAGGAATCTCAGGGACCACCTTTGGAGACAAGAGAAAACCAGAGATGAGGGATTCCAGACTGCCCCTCAAATGCTGAGTTAGAGCAATTTTCCTCTTGCCTATTCTACATAGTAGGTGTCTGAGTTAAATTTTCTCCCCATCCAAAGTGTGTTTTAAGATCCAATGTGTGTGTGTGTCTGTGTGTATTGCAGTTTGCCCTCTAAGGTTTATGAAAAATCAACTCACAAAAGGCAGATTAATTGGAGAAAAGGCATACAAATTTATTTGATCACAGTTTTAGGTGACACTGGAGCCTTCAGAATGAAGACCCAACCCCCCAGTGGGGCACAGAAGCTTACTGCCATCCTGTGGTTACAGAAAGAGTGGGGGCTTGGAGCTGGCAACACAGGTCATGGGAGGACGGAGAAGAGGAATTCTGCCAACGGGCAATAAGTGATCACTGGGGAGAATTCAGTGGGCTTGAAGAGCATACAGTGGCCTGGGACAAAGTCTGCTGGGCTCACAGAACAGACAGTGGTTTGTGACAAAGCCTGTTCAGGTTTTTCAACACATTTTAGTCTTCCCTTCTGTGGTATGGGTTCAGTTAATGACAACTCAGGGAAGGGACTGGAGGTGATTGTTTTCTTCTTTGGTAGGTCCAGACTTTAGGCAGGTAAGGGAATTTCAGAGAACAACTTTATCCTGTGTTTTGGGGGAAACAGTGCGGCGGGATGGAGGATGGGGGGCAGAGAGAGCTTGAGGCTCTTTTTTTGGTTCAGTCTGTATAAATGCCATATTTTAGGGTACCGGTTTAGGTTTCTGAGCCCCAACAATATACACTATATATGTGTGTGTACACACACATATATAATTGTTATTAAAGTTTTAAAACCACTAGATTTGGTAACCTCAATGAACTCTTCTAGTTCTAATATTCTAGAAAAAAAACCCAACATAGAAATAATTTTATGCAAAAAAATACTTCAGTGGCCACTAGAAGTGAGACTGGGAGGGAGCAGGAATAATCCACTCCTCCTGTACTTTACCTGTAGACATGTAATCCCGAGGTACGCCCATGGAAACGGAAAAAACGCAGCGTGCATTTGGAAGGGCTGCACTTAAGGACACTTAGGAGGGAGGCGAGGGGCGGAGGGAGGGCTGGGGTTTGACCATCTTTTCTCTCCTGCACCGTGGCCTCCTCTCTCTCCCCCAACACCCTTGCCTCTGTGCTCAGAGTTTACAACCCACGTGTCGAGTGCAGGCAACCATTTCAGCTGCCCCCAGCCCCTCGGAGCCCCTGAGGAGGCCCGGAGCCCTCGGACTTACCTCTGAAGCCTGAGCCTGTGACAGAAGGCCAGCCGCAGCCCCCCGAGCCCCGCAGCCCCGCAGCCCCCCAGCCCCCCAGCCCCACACTCGCCCTGTTTTACTAACACTGCGCATAACGAGGAGATGCGGCCGGAATGGCAGCTACAAAGACACTGGACTCCTAAAATGTGATATTTGATCACAGGAGGATTTTGCGGTAGGTTAGCTTATAATCCTAAATTTAAATCCTTCCCGAATTTCAGAGGTTCCAGTATTAAAATCCTTTTAGGATTTTTCAAAGTGTGTAATCTGTTTAGAATGTTTTAAGAACTCTCTGGCCCATTCTTTCTCCAAAAATAGGCCTGCTACATTTTTAACTTCCTTTTTTAAAAAAAGAAAAAAAGAAATGTCTTTTTAAAAAATTATTTTTTTGTTGTTTATTTGACTTAAGGGGCAACTGTTTCTAAGACATCCAATGAGATATTCTTACTAAAATAGAGTGAAACTTCTTTCGGTGACTGCAAATAAACCCAGAAGAAACATTTATTTAAAAAGGGATTAAGGAGAGAGAGAGAAATAGGGAGCTATGCTGCTAAGGAACCAAAAAGTAAAATAAAATAAAATAGAAGTATATGAGAAAGAAATACAGAACTCTCTTCTTCTTTCTTCTAAACTTCACCATAACCATGAGGGACAGCAAATTGATTGCTTATTATAACTTAAATTATAGGGTGGAGAATAAGTGTTCCCTTGAGTTCAAGAGCTAGAAGGGAGGAGGGAATGAATGGAAGGGAGGAAGTAGTGAGGGCGCAGAGAATCAGGACGCAGGGACGGATACCCAAAAGGAAACTGGGAAGGTATCGCCCATGCTCAGGTGTCTGAGCAAGACTTACAGCCAGGGTAGACCTGAGACCTTTTCAAGGGTTGAATAAAGGTTGAACTTAAAAAGTGTCCCTGAAGACAGTCTACAGGTAGAGATTTCCTTAGAATGGCTGAACCTCACGGACAAATTTTTTCATGTGATTTTCATTCCATTTTCATCATCTGTTATAACATAAAATTTCATCAACTGTAAATGTCAGTTCTTCCCTTTATTATTTGCTAATGTCATAAAAATCTGAATTGTTTGCTTTGTTAAAGGGCTTGCTGGGCATTGACTTTTCCTTATTTGTACTTTACTACCCCAAATGTGTGGGGTTTATTTATTTTTTTTTTAAAAAATAACATCCCTTTTGAAATGGGATTTAAATAACAGAGCAAGGTTTGCCATTATCATAAATGTATAAAGTGCTTTGTGAGTAATAAAATGGATCATGGATTCAGGATAATTCAAACTGAAATGTTATGTTCAGTATCAAGATTAGATTACGTTAATGCAGTTCATTTTAAATGGTTTAAAGGCCATCAGATGCATGTGAAAAGAATCTGTATCATAACTTAGAATAAATAGACTGAGACATTTGTTTATAATGTCAGTGCTAAACAAATCTATTACTACATTTCTGCATGTAGCGTTATATTACCACTGCTATTAAACAAACAGAGCATGAAGATAAATTATAGCTTTAATTATAAACATTACCTTTGCGTATTTATTAATTTAAAATGGAACAATGTTCAATAACCTAAGGTTATTTATATCAGCTAACATTTTAATTAACTTTGTTGTATTTATGCGACTGGTAATTGTTGCTACCAGGCACATGTAGCTCCTTGAATAATGGAGGCAATCTAACCTATCCCTGTGAATATTACCCATTAAATGAGATGGTAACATTGTAACTCCTGCCAGAGAGTCAAACTTGGCTGCACAGACTCCCTGGGTGAGGATGCTATGGCTCCAGAATTCGCCTTTCTCCTTGGAAACCGCCAATGAGGAGCACCTTGAATTCCCAGACAGACTGTAAAGAAAGATGGCAGAGGGGCCAGGAATTATCTTGGGAAGGGAGAAATAGTAAGCATCTTTCAAAGAGGTTAAGCTGGAGAACCATGGTAATTGAGCATGTATCCAGAAACCATGGCCCTTTCTCAGTAGTGTTCCAATTAAATACACCCATCATAGGCACGAATCTCTGTCACAAAATTCAGACATGCAATGACTATCACAATTCTCTAGTTTCCATTAATCAGCATAATTTTTTTTCTCTTGAGCCTCCAATGCACGAGATCGATGGGAAATTTTTTCTCAGTCTTTGCTGGAGTTGTACCACAATTCAAAAAGCAGAACAAAAAGAGGGGAAGAGCTCTAGACACCAACCTACCATGCTTTCTGCTGATAATATCTTTGCCTGCTTTTTCATTGGTTTCTTGGAACCTGGTTGGTCCTCACTATCATACCACAAAAGATCTGTGAAAGCCATACTGTGCCTGAGAATCCTCTTCTCCCTAGCGAGACCCTGTACACTCATGCACTGTATAATGATGTTTCAGTCAATTATGGACCATATGTATGACGGTGGTCCCATAAGACTATAATACTGTGTTTTTACCATACCTTTTCTGTTTCGATACACAAATACCATTGTGTTACAATTACCTACAGTATTCAGTATTTACTGAATACTCTACAGGTTTGTAACCTAGGAGCAAAGGTGTGTAGTAGGCTACACTATCTAGGTTTATGGAAGTACACTCTATGATGTTCACACAATAACAAAATCTCCTAATAACGAATTTCTTAGAACCTCGTTAAATGATGCAGTCATACCTGAGGAAACTGGCCCAGACCAGCACTTGAGTCAACCTTCTCAGTACATATACACAGGTCTCTCCTCTGTCCAAAGCCAGGGAATCTCCACTCCCTCCAGTATTCCTATAGCTTTCTACCTCTTTCCCATAACACCCTTTCTTTTTTGTCCTTTTCATGATAGACTTATTAGCTTATTACAACTAAGGACCAAAATATTCAAAACATAAAAATGTGCTCCCTGTTCTCAAGGGCTGTGAGGGCTTAATCTTCATGTGCCACCTCAAACTCCAAGAAATGGGGGGAAAGAAGAATGTATGACTATGCGGGAATGGGGGAAAGAGTCTCAAAGGCATGGATCTCTTTAAACCTATGTCCTTCACATTTGAGTATCATCACATCCTCTATTCTCCCAACCCAGTAACTACTGTTCTATCTGAAGGGCTTCTGGATAGGGAGCACATTCTGGAAGGAATTCTTTTTTCTGGAAGGTATTCCCTACATTAAGTGATGCATGACTATTGTCATACCCTCTGAGCCACCCCTTATGGAAGCCGGCCCAGTATATATAGAGATATACTTCTTTCTAGAGTATAGCTCTGGAACTCAGCACACAGCCAGGCACACAGAAAATGCATAATATATATTTGTTAAAAATTCCAAACAGATAAAAGGTAATGACCTTTCAACAACAACAACAAAACAAACAGCCCGATCAAAAGTGGACAAAGGACTTGAATAGACACTTCTCCAAAGAAGATATACAAATGGCCAATAAGCACATGAAAAGATGCTAAATATCACTAATCATTAGAGAAATGGACATCAAAACCATACTGAGATGCCATCTCACACCCATTAGGCTGCTTAATATCAAAAAAAGGAGATAATAACAAGTGTTTGCAATGATGTGGAGAAATTTGGACCCTAAAAATAGAATTACTATATAATTCAGCAGTTTCACTTTTGAGTATATACCCAAAAAGAATTGAAAACAAAGTCTCAAGAGATATTTGCTAGTAGTATCATTCGTAGTCTCTAAAACATGGAAGCAACCCACCTATCAAGATATGAATGGACAAACAAAATGTGGTAGGTAATACAATGAAATATTTTTCTGCCTTAAAAAGGAAGGAAATTCTGACATAGCTACAATGCAGATGAACCTTAAGGACATTATGCTAAGTGGAATAAGCCAGTCACGAAAAGACAAATACTGTATGATTCCACTTATGTGAGGTAGTAACATTAGTCAAGGTCATAGAGACAGAAGAGTAGAGGTGATTGCCAGGGGCTGGGAGGAGGAGGCAATGTGGAGTTACTGTTTAACAGATAGAGTTTCAGTTTTGCAAGATGAAAAGAGTTCTGGAAATGGATGTGGGTGATGGTTACACAACATTATGAATGTATTTGATACCACTGAACTATACACTTAAAATTGGTTAAAATGTTAAATTGTATGTTATGTGTATTTTAATAAATTATAAGAAGACCCCTATCTCTCACCATGTACAAAAATCAACTCTAAATGGATTAAAGACTTAAATGTATGACCTGAAACTAAGAAAACAACAGAAGAAAACATAATGGAAATACTTCATGAAATTGGACTGAGCAAAAATATTTTAGATAAGACTTCAAAAGCAAAAATAGACAAATGGAATTACTTGAAACTAAAAAGCTTCTGCACTATAAAAGAAACAATCAACAGAATAAAGAGACAACATACAGAATGGGAGAAAATATTTGCAAACTCTGTGTCTGACAAAGGGTTAATACCCAGAATATATAAGGAACTCAGACAACTCAATAGCAGAAAAGCAAATAATCCAATTTTAAAATGGGCAAAGGGCTTGAATAGGCATTTCTCAAAAAAAGACATACAAATGGCCAACAAGTACATGAAAAAATGCTCTACAACACTAATTATCAGAGAAATGCAAATCAAAACCACAATGAGATATCACCTTACCCCAGTTAGAATGGCTGTTATTAAAAAGACA
>VBSM01003206.1:4979454-5033203 GCA_008086735.1 Cheirogaleus medius
AAAAAAAAAAGAAGAAGAAGAAGAAGAAGATTGTTGGCAAGGATGTGGAGAAAAAGGAACTCTTATACACTGTTGGTGGAAATGTAAATTAGTACAGCCACTATGGAAAATGGTATGGAGATTTCTCAAAAAAGTAAAAATAGAACTACCATATGATCTAGCAATCCTACTACTGGGTACACATTCAAAAGAAATGAAGTCAGTATGTTGAAGAGATATCTGCACTCTCATGTTTATTGTAGCACTATTCACATTAACCAAGGTATGGAATCAATGTAAGTGTGCATCAATGGATCAATGGATAAAGAAAATGTGGTACATATACACAAGGGAATACTATTCAGCCACAAAAAAGAATGGAATCCTGTCATTTGTGGCACCATGTATGAACCTGGAGAACATTATATTAAGTGAAATAAGCAGGCACAGAAAGATTAACACCTCATCATCTCACTCATATGTGGAACCTAAAAACAATCTCATAGGAGGAGAAAGTAGAATAGTGGTTACCAAAGGCTGGGGAGGGGAGGAAGAAGGGGCTTGGGGAGAGGTTGGTCAATGAGTACAAAGTTACAGTTAGATAGGAAGAAAACGTTCTCATGCTCTATTACATAGTAGGGTGACTATAGCTAATAATAATGTAAGGTATATGTCAAGTTAGCTAGAAAAGAAGATCTGAAATGTTATCACCACAAAAAATGGTAACTATTTGAGGTCTTGGATGTGCTAACTACCATGATTAGACATTGTACAATGCATGCATATATTGAAACATCACACCATACCCCATAAACATGTATAATTATTATGTGTCAACTATAAACAAAATTTTAAAAAATAATAAAAAAAATTTTAAAAATTAATGATCTCTACAACAGGAATAAGCCAACCCTGATAGCATAACATGATCTACAACAAGGACTACATCTTCATTTCTCTAAGATTCTGAGTAGTCATCTGTGGAACAGGTTCAATAATTCATTCATACTCACCTTACCAGAATGATCATTGTATCCAGTGACATGGTAGATATGAATACATTTGGGCAGAAACAATATCTCATCCAAATGAAAGGAGTTATTTTACTAAAAACATAAAACACACAAATAAAAACAAATTCTTTAAGGGTTTCCTAAACAGAATTAGGACGTTGAGGCTTTTCTGCTAAGTTGAAACTTCTTATCAGGATTGAGAAGTTCTGGGAATACTCATGGTAGATTATTCACTGCTTTTTGAGACATTTATTAAGAATCTATATTACTTTTCCAGAAGGAATAAAAATATTTTCTGAATCTTCAAAAGCCCACTCACCCCTTAAAGTTTGCTGATTTTAGAGCACAAGCAGTGGCTCTTCTGAATTGTTTCCTCTCTGGTCCACTCCCTGCCTTTCACCTGCTAGCTGTACATTTCCAGCATTGGGAGACCCTGGAGGGGAGAGGAGGGCAGGGAAGAGAGAAGTCAGGGACTTGCTGTCTCTACCTTTGCCTTCAGTGACATCTCCAACAGGGCTTGCATCTCTCTCGTGGTCCCAGTTCCCAACTGGGCAGCCTCTTCCATGGCTTCACCTCCCAAAGGCAGCCCTGGCTCTGAGGCTTTGAAACTGCTACTTGCCTCCGTTATTCCTCCAGTCCTAGGAGTGCGGGTGGTTTTCTGTTGTTGCTACTCTCTGGGTTGCCTCAACTTAACCTGTTTGTTTTTGCAACTCTCCCAACCCCTTTATAACCAATTGTACTTACTAACTTCTTGTGTTAATAAGACTACCTGGCATTGGTTCTATTTTCTGGGTAGAACTTGAGTGTCAGCTTCTTACAGCTAAGCACGAAGGGAAGAATTGAGAATGCAATTTGGGGAGCTCCAAATGCATGGGTTATACAGAAGAAAAGGAGTCCTGGAAGGAAATGGAAAAGGAGTCATCAATGAAGCAAGAAAAAAAGCAGAAAACCCTGTTCGGTGTTGCCTCTTTCTCTCATAACGAATTTATATTTTATATCCAAGAAACATAATTTTTAGGAGACAAAAATTACATGGCAGGGTGGTAAGGAAAAATTGAGGGGAT
This sequence comes from Cheirogaleus medius, assembly GCA_008086735.1. NCBI lineage: Eukaryota > Metazoa > Chordata > Mammalia > Primates > Cheirogaleidae > Cheirogaleus > Cheirogaleus medius. Next base: position 4,981,511 of record VBSM01003206.1, read on the forward strand.
GCCTCTCAAACTCTTTCACAAGAACACAGCTCTCTGACAGCACCCAGGACACTAGCTGTCTCTTGGAAACGAGGCACCCTCAGCCAGACGTAATATTTTACTCAGTGGCTGGGCCGGGCTGTGTTTATAATCTTAATAACACACCAGCTTAATCAAGTCAGCCTTACTACCTTAGCTATCATTTAATTGCCTGTGGTTTATATCTTGCATATTCAGTGGTTATGTGATTGAAAACTTAATGATTGAGCCACTCAAGAAAAAAAAGAAGACAAATATTAACACACATTGCATGAGAAATTCAGATTAAATAGAGTAATTTTACATTTCATCAGATTTTTTTCTTCCTGACCTACTGAATAAACCTTGGCCACATATGCTGGGGAAGAATTTTCTCCATCCTGAGCTTAACAATGCCTTTTTCCCCCCGTCAATAAATCTACATAGCAGTGCTTATAAAATCATCTAACTAAGTGCACCTCATTAACCTATATTTATTTGTGTTGGGTACCTGGTGATCACTGATGTTTCTAGAATTGATTGTCTCCCTCCAGGTGAGTCTCTAAGAACCCTGGGCTGAGAAGACTTTAATAGATCTGTTGACATTTCTTAAGGATTTTAAATTCCAATTCCCCTTCCTTGGCCACTACTTCCCATCCGTTTTACTTGTTCCTTCGGGAGTTTCAAATCACTTTATCTTTGCCCCCAAGCAGAAACTATGACCTAACAGGGACCTTTGACCTCCCCAGAACTGCCCCAGAGCTTCTGTAGCCCATCAAAGTGGTGTGGTGGTCTCAGTGACAGATGACACTTACTGCAATCAGGAAGTGAGTAAAAATTAATTGTGCTTTCAGGAACTGTGCAGTGTGAACAGGCCGAAGAAGTGGCAGAGCCCATAAAACAGGCCCTGGCTCAGTTCATGGCCACTCAAGCTTCCTGGGCAGTGTCCGCGGCTGACCTAGCAGGTGGACACCCCACGTCGACAGGGCCCACTCTGTCCACCACGGTGCTCAGCATTACTCATTGAATGACTGGATTCATGAAGCTTGAATATTGCTAATTTAATATATTTAAATATCTGAATGGAAATACTAAACACAGACTACACACTTTCCAATCTGAAGAGACTTGGGCATCATCTAAGTTCCTGGTTGTGGTGGCAATTATAGCATCAAGATCAGCCTCTGGAATCAGACAACCTCCTCCCCGTGTCAGAGGTCTGACTCTGGCTGAGTCACTTACTTTCTCTAAGATTCAATTTCCGCATCTGTGAAATGGAGGTAACCATGGCAGATACATTATGGGGTTGTAAGAGTTAAATGATATAATACGTGTTAAGCAATAGAAAGACGGGCGAGCCCTCAAGATATGTTAACTATTGTTATCTAGGTCAGGGAATTTGGTTTAGTTTAGTTTAGATTTTTTTTTTAATGAAAACTTCTTTGTCAGCAAGATCTTGCTAGAGAGTGAACTCGGAAGGCGGATCGAAGCAGAATTACTCTTGTCGACGCTAGTGGGAATGAGGAGTTGTAGAACTCTAGTCAGTCTCCTTCTTGCACCCTGAGGTGGCTCCAGACTCATCTCTAGTAAAATCTAAGCCCCTGAAGGAAAATCTGAGACTGTGTTGACATGTATCACTCCTCTCATTCCAGGGACAGGGACACTGCTGCTCAGAGAGGGGAAGTTACTGGCTTAATATCACACGGCAAATTTCTGACCCAAGTTTCCTGGATCTTTTCATCTACTTTCCAATATTTCCAGAATCTCAGTGCTGTCAGGGCCCTTGAGAGGGCACCACTTGGCTCTCCCCCTCTGCTCTATCCCTTGTTGGTGTTGGATGCGCTCGCTCGGATTTCTACACTATTAGGAGTTTGATGCTAGAGAGAATTTTGGCTGAAATCTGTCTGATTGCAACTTTCATTCACATTTCATTATTATTTCAGTATATTATGCCACATAACACCCTGAGATGTGTAAAGATAAGTTAATATCACTCATTTAGCAGTGAGGACCCATCCAAATCCAATGTTACAGCCAGTCTTTTTCTGGTCCGTGTAGTTAGGAAAATAAAGCAAATGAACGAGTCAGACCTGAGTGTCCATTGAAAGGTGAATATATAAACAAAATGTGGTGAACATGCAATAAAATATTATTCAGCTTTAAAAAGCAAGGACATTCTGACATATGCTACAACATGAATAGACCTTCAGGACCCTATGCCGAGTGAAATAAGCCAGTCTCAAAAGGAAGAACACTGTTCAATTCCACTTACAGGAGGTATCCAGAGTCAAATTCATGGAGACAGAAAATAGAATGGGAATGGTGGCCACCAGTGGCTGGGAGGAGGGGAGGATGGGGAGTTATTTTTTACTGGGTGCAGAGTTTCAGTTTGGGAAGATGATAAAGTTCTGGAGATGGATGGTGGTGACGGTTGCACAGCAATGTAAATGTACTTGGTGCACTGCGTTGTAGTCTTCAGAATGGTTAAAATGATAAAATACATGTTATATATATATTTTACCACTATGAAAAAAAAATACTAAGCTTCCTTTCTAATCCCTATCATTCTACTGCACAATGGGAAAAAATACAAGTGCCTATCTGGAAGTAAATCAACTACACTTCTATCCATATGTGTTAGGGGCTTGGGTGAAATGGATAAATGTACCAGCTGCCCCACAAATCCTCAACAATGTGCCTTCCACCAAGTCAAGTACCCTTGAGGAAGGATGAGCAAAAAGAGCCTGATTCACTACCAAGTCACTAGAAGGAGGGTGGCAGGGTCACACATTCTCCCAGTGCAAGCAAGGGGGCTACTTTTTCTTCCTCGTGTGTGTGATGATTTTTATCTCCCTGGACACAAGACTATATGGGAGCTAGAACAGCATCAACTGGTGACCATTTTTCAGTGTTTGTCATGGTGGGACCATTTCTCTAGAAACAACACCAGCACCCAGCCCCTGTTGAACTTCCTTAGAGGAGCACAGAATAATTGGAACTCTTCCTTCTCTCTGAATCTAAATTATCCTCTTAGAATCTAAACTCTTCCAGGAAATCTTCCTGGATTAATCAGAGAAGAGAAAACCAGGCTATCCAGTGGCTATTCAATTTGTTCCTTATCCAAAATTATAATAATGCCTTGATTAATTGGAATCTAAAAAGTTGTGCTGTATCTGGGGATAAAACATAAACAAGATAAAATTTCTGCCCCCAGGAGGCAAGTTAGCAAGGGAGGCGGATATCAATCAACTCCCAAACAGGAGGTTTAAAAACTGAGCCAGGGAGCTAAGGGGAAGGGGCACCTGCAAGAGGGATGAGATGGGACGTCACTGTCATGTTATTCTGGCTCAGTGCCGATCACAGAGTAGAAGCTTAGTCAGTACTCACTGATTCTCCCTTCTGCAAGCTTTATGTAATTTTGGTATCTGTTAGGGTAAGTCCTCCCCTTAATTGGGTTTCCTTTTCAAAAATTTAAATGGCTGTTTTGTATATTTACCTTTCCTAATAATGTTTAGCATCATCTTTAGTCTCTTCCCTTCAAAAAAAGAAAAGCCCTTAAAAAGGTCTCAATGGTATTTTCATTGAAATTATATGTAATATATGAACTAATGTGGAAGAAATTGAACACAATTAATTCTTCTCATTAAGGAGTCAGGTATGACATCCCATTTATTAAAATCTTTTCTAAACTACAAAGTTGCTATGGTATCAAATTTTATCATTTTCTTGTAGAGATCTTGCATATTTCTTATCATTGTTTCTTAATGTTTATTATTCCTGTTAATGTGAGCTTTTACTGTTATTTTAACTGATTATTTCTGGAATTTAGGAAAGCACATAATTATTTTTATACTATATATTTTTATACTATTTTTATAGTCTGACATTTTTATTAAACTTCATTATGGTCTTGATAGTTTTTTATTTGCTTTATTGTTGAGGGTTTTTTTATGTAGACAATCATATCATACAAAATGATTACTCTTTCTGCAAATTTATACCTCATTTATTTTTCATGTCTTGTTTCATTGGCTAAGATTCCCAAATATTGAACAATAGTGGTGATTGCCAACATCTTTATCTTATTGATTTTAATGTAACTAGTTAGTGTTTTCCTGTTAAATATGTTATTCATTGTTTCTAATAAACATACTTACTTGATCAGGTTAAAATGGTGGATTTAAAAGCTTTCTATAGATTTTAATATATGCCATTCAACTGTCAGGGGGAAAAATGTTGTGTTGAATGTAGAACAACAACCCTGTAAGAACCTCAGCTTTCTGAATAGGATATACGTTTTGGTATTTCCCTGGATTTGCTAAGGTGAGGATAAAACACATACTGTTTAGAAAATGTTTCAAAAATAAAAGGTTAAAAAATAAAAGTATTTTCCAAATAATCCTTATTTAATTCAGAAATTAAAAGTATGCAGAATTAGGTAGCTGCTGATGCTGCCAAAAAGGAAAAAATTGTGTCCTTGTGCAAATTACTCAGATTGTCTGAACCATATTTTCACAATTGAAAATTAGGACTATTACCAACTTCCTGTGATTGTTTTCAAGATTGAGATGTAAGACATCTGTTAAAATTCCTGGTACATACTAAGCACTCAATACATCTTAGTTCTTTTCTCTTCTTTTAGTCAAACTCCGTATTCATAATAATCACTGAATAAATAAGAGAAATATAATTCACCCTTCAATACATTTACCCTTAACCTTGATAGAATCTAATTACTCACCATCCACTCTTTTCTACAATAGACTCTGATTCCAGGCATACTTTTAAAGCACCTGCTATGTTCCAAGTACACTGTGCTCGTCAATTTTACAGGTGTTCTCCAACAAAACCATAACAGTACCTTTTAGATTACATAGTCGGAAAGGTCTCCATGATTTTTCCTTTGCATGTCTGGCATCGCCTCGTTTGCAATTAGGAAATTGACATCTTTTGAATGGTGATGATCATGTGGGACGCTCAGAGAATCTCAGAATCGGACGAACAGAGAAAAGACTGGAGAGGAGGGGATTTGCCTCCATATCGTGATCCATGTGGGTGTTAATAAACGTGCATTTATTTTTTTCATGCAAAAAATATCTATTACACATCTGGCATTTGTTATGTGCCTGGCATGGTCTAGGCATTAGGCATTAGGCACTAATCAAGATTGACAAGGTTGCCCTCAAAGAGGTTAACTCTTGTACAGGAGATGTTGAAAAATGCATAAAGGATTAAACAAGATAATCTAGATAGTGATAAGTGTCATAAAGAAAACAAAACAGGGTGATGTGAAGATGAGTACATAAGAGTGGGGAGAACTACTTTAAACAGTTTGTGGAAGGTCTCTTAAAGGGTACAACTTGAGCAGAGACCAAGAAGAGGTCAATAATTTGGAGGTTTCAGGGGAGAGTGTGATTCAGTTAGAAAAAAAGTACAAAGACACTAAGGAAGGAAAGAGGCTGGCATGTTTTAAGAGTATACAGAGGGCCCGTGTGGCCTTCAGACTGAGAAAGCATCATTTGTAATGTGCCTGGATTTGTGGCATGTTGACTCAAGAGCGGTATATGGTCACAGGTCAGACTGTATCAAAGCTCTGCTCCTAATCCTCAAAGAGCATCTTCTTTCACTTGGCATAAAGGTCAAAGGGCCTCAATGCTCTCACATGATTTGCTCCCCTGGTACCTCTCTGACCTCACATCCTACTGCTTTTGCCCTCCTGTCCACGCCACTGGAGCCACATGGCCTCCTTGCTGTTCCTATGGCATGTCAGGCAAGCGTCCACCTCAGGATCTTTGCACTTACTGTTCCTGATATCTGGAAATCCTTTCTCTCAGACACCCACTTGGCTCCCTCCTTTGCCTCCTTGAGGTTTCCACTCAAAAATCACATTCTCATGGAGGTCTTCCCTATTAGCTTCCCTAGATGCTCATATATCTCAGTCCGGTCTTAGTCATATGTGTAAAGTTCTCTAACACAGTGTTGGTTCATATTAAACCTACGGGCAACCAAACTCCAGGGGCTCTTTTCACATGAAGGACTTACCCAATCAGTCAACAGGCCTTCTCTTTGATTTTGGGAACTGGAAATAGAGTTAATGCATATCCCTGTTATCTTCCTGGTTTGGGCCTGCTCACTGCTGCTTGTACATTTCCATTTTCTCATCCAGCGTACTATGCCTTCTCAGCAGAGTGTTGGTCATAGATATGATGAAAACAAATTCTCCTTTCTCTGCCAAAGCATTCAGTGTGTGGACCAGGACAGCCCAATGGCAGAATCCTGGACTGACACTGCCAAGAGTTAATCCATGCTCTTCAAAGACAGACTTTTCAATGGACAATGAAATCATCAACTTTAAGTATCATCTTTATGCCAAAGGGTCCCAATTCTACATCTCAAGTCTCAGGCTCTCCTGGAGACTCCAGATTTGTTTATCAAACTGTTTATTTGATATTTCCATGTGGATATTTGGAAGACATCTCACACTCAGCACATCCACAAACCAGTCCTCCCTACCTCAATAAAAGGTGTTCCCACCATTTTCTCAAGCTAAAAGTCACCCTTGACTCCTCTCTTTTCCTGATTCAATTCAATCCATTAATCAGTCCTGGGGCTCAAATGTACCCACCTCTCTTCATCCCCTCTGCTGCCACTCTGGTCTACACCGGCATCTTCCTTCACCTGGAACAGCATCTCCCCCCATCACCTCCCCTCTGGTGCGCTGCAGTCCATTCTCAATTCAGCTTCCAGAGTTAAGAAAACAAGACAAACAAACAAAGACAAAGACCATATGATTGTGTCAATTTCTCACTTTAAACCCTTCAATGGCTTCCCATCTGCAATGAGATTCAAGTGCAAATCTTCAGGTTGGCTTTAAAGCCTAAACCACCCTGTGCTCTGCCTCCTTCCCTGCCCTCAGCTCCTCTCTCTCTCTCCTTTGCCTCTACCCTGCAGCCTCCTTAATTCCCAAGTTGCTCCTCAAGCCCTCCAGGCTCATTCCCTTTTTGTTGGCCCTCAAGGTAGATTTTCTCTTTGTTCTATACCTGGCTGGCTTTTCTTAGCTTTCAGATCTCAGCTAAAAAGTCTTTTCCTCAGAGAGACCTTCCTTGAGCCCAGTCATTGGTCTCCATCACATCTTTTACTTAAATTCCCTTCAGAGGGCATGACATATTCATCTGCATGTTGACTGCTGCCTCTCAAATAGAATGGAAGATCTTTGGGGACAGGGCCTTTGTCTGGCTTGTTTAGTGATACACCTCAGATCCTGGAGGAGTGCCTGCCACATAGCAGCTTCTTAATAAATATTGATGATGGCAGAACACTCCTCCAATCACAGGTCCCCACCTTGTCCACAAGGGTATCACAAGAAACCAGGTCAAGGGATATTAAGATACACTAATCTATTGCATTCTCTTTGACTATCAGTCTAATAATCATATTGTAAAAAAAGAAAGAAAGAAATGAAATTAGTTCTGCATAGCTTGTTAGCTCCTGATCATTGCATTCTTTACTTAATGCTAATAAATTAGCTGTTTAATAATCTATTTTTTCTTTATTGATTTTTTTAAATTACAAAAGCAATACCTGTTCATTGAATGTAATTCTAATAACATAAGCATATAAAGAAAAAAATTATATCTATGTTCTCCTCCCTTTCTCACTTCCCACATGTAACCTCTGTTAACAGCTTGATGAATATCCCCCTTTCTTTTACGTATATGCATATACATATATAGAGAGAGATACTCCTATACATATGTAGTTTTATGATAAAAATAGGATATGCATGTGTGTATTCACTTACCATATGGTAGGCATCTTTCTATGCCCATACAAATTGATCTACTTCATATTCAACAGCAATAATTCCAGAATTCCATTGCATTAATTAACTTATTCATTCAAAATATACTTAATTATTCTATGAGTAAAGACATAAAAATGTGGGGGTATAGGTAAACAAGAAGAGCAAAATATTGATAGTCATCACAGCCTAATGCCGAACACATGGAGCTTATGATACTATTCTCCTTACTTTTAGGTATATTTGAAAGTTTCCATAAAAGTTCAATTTAAAAAGAAATATTTAGGAAACCTCAAATTTAATAATTTAATGGTGAATTGCTGAACACTTTCTTCTGAGACCAGAAGCAAAATAAAAACGCCCAGTATCACCACTTCTGTTCAACATTGTAACGAAGGACCTATGATATGGCAAGAAAATAAAAGGCATAAGAATTAAAAAAGAAGAAATGAAACAGTCATCTTACATGGATGACATAATTTCATATAAGGAAAATCCAAAAGTACCTACGAAATATTAGAATTAATTAGTGAATTGAGCAAAGTCTTGGGATGAAGGTCAATACACAAAACCCAACTGTATTACTATATACCAGCAACAAAAACACAAAGAAAATGAATTTTTTAAAAGACAGTAAAAATATTAGGAATAAATGCAATGAAGTGTACATGAGACTTCTATGGTAGAAACTACATAACATTGAGAGAAATTAAAGGTATCTAAAAACAATTACTTAAAAAGCACTTATATGTTACATTCCAGACACCCTGCTAGGCCGGGGATGCCGTGATAAGTAAAAACAGACATGGTTCCTGCCCTCTTGAGCTTCAAGTCTAGTGGGATAACCAACATGCATTGGATAATCGTGAGAATTCATTTACTATTGCAAATGCAGGAGGGATTACAGGGGAAAGCACACAGTATTGTGAGGGCTTTGTATATGGAATTGGACCTAATCAAAGAACCAGGGAAGACTTCTTGAGCTGACCTCTAGCAGAAGAAAATGAGATAAATTGATGAAGAGAAAAGAACACTCCAAAGAGAAAAGAGCATATACAAAGATTCTGTGCAAAGAGCAAAAATGAACACTAATTGAATCAACAATTCTTGGTATTGATGGTTATTTAGGCTGTGTGGTAGACTGTCTGCCCAAGAGGCTGCTAAGATTCTCTTTCCTTAGGTAGTAACCTCTTACATGGACTCTGGGCTAGTTCATGTGATTTGTTTTGGTCAGTGGGATAATAGCAAATGTTAATGCAAACAGAGACCAAAAATGACGTACATTGGCACTTTCTCTCTCTTGCTGCACTGAGCTCAGAACCCTGGGACCACCGTGTGAATAAGCTCAGGCTGGCCTACTGGAGGATGCGAGACCACACTGAGCAGAGAACACATGTCCACGCTGAGGACTCCTAGACTATCCAGTTTGCCACACACAAGACATGTGAGGAAGACCATCCTAGACCATACAGCTGCAAGCCAAAATGTAAGCTGACCTTGGACATCAGAGAGCCAGAGATCAGCCAAGCCAACCCCGGACCAGAAGAACCACCCAGCCAGCTCATAGAATCCCGAGCTAAGTAAAATGGTTACTGTTTTAAGCCACTACATTTTGGAGTAACTGTCACCAGAAAAAGCTAACCAATGCAAGTTGACTGTAGTTTTCAGGTCTTACAAGTGGTGCTTTAGGAAATGTCTTTGCATGGACAACCTGCTTCACCTGGCAGATAGCAAGCCCCTCGTAATTGGCACCATTGTTATTCAGGTAAATTAGGAAGCTGCACAGATGTGGAAACTGAGGCATGGTTAAATTAAACTGAAATACCAAACTCACACATAGGAAAGAAGATATTTGGAATCAGCAGCCAGGTCTTCAAATTCCAATACAACATTCATTCAAATTCATTATATTCTTATCTTGCTGTTGGAGAAAAAGCAACACATTTTTCAAAGTCAAAAATTAAAGAAGTTCAAATTCAGGTTGCTGGGTTACAAGCAGCCCACATTGTTTTTTAACCTGTGCTCTTTAATCCAGACAATAAACCTGAGCTTGTCGGGCTATCAGGAAGAGAGTTCCAACAAGAAAGACCACTGGGAGGCTGGCTCCAGTTTCAGTAGAAAAAATATTGCTGTTCCTAAGAAAGCAAATGTGCAATAGACAACATTTCCTTGGCCGGATTGGTCCAGTACTAGCCACAAATCATGAAGGGTTAAACAAAGATTATGAACTCTCTTCAGCAGGGGATGGTAACGTTTATTTATTTATTTTTTTGGTCCAGTCTGGGGAATTACAAAAATAATATTTTCCTGGAACTTGGAAAACTCTCGTTTGGCAGACAATATGAATTTCAGGAAAATATTTTTGCCATTAATTATGTCATAAGCAAAAGAGTAAAATAAACTGTTTATTATCACATATAAAATGCTTTTGATCAGTCAACTGAAAAACTAATTTCATTTTCTCATTACACTGCCTCAGGCATCCTTTAACGTCAATTTTTATTATAGCGAAAGCAAGGAAATTAAAATGATCAGTTATGGTGCAGAAAGAAACATTTGCTTCAAAATTTTTAAAAGTAAGAATAATAAAGCACCGAACCTCTTTATCATTCATAATAATCACAACTTATCTGCAGAGGGAGGAATTTTGCTCCGAGAGTCCAGAGTATCATTCCACCAAAACCCTCTCCTTGTGCCCCATGGAACCCTCAGGGTTGGTCAGCACAGAGCTGCATGCTGAGGGGCCTGTCTATGAGTCTAGAAGAAATTGGATTAAATTTCCAGCCCAAGTGGATCAAATTTCCATAGATAGATCAGGGTGGGAGAGGACTCTGTTTACACTCAGAGAAGCTAAGAAAGAAAGCTATACAGAAAGTTAGGGAAGCATGGGCTTGGTCTCAATCTTTTGGCCCAGTAGTTGATAGTATGGAAAGAGCAATGATTTTGTAAAAAGCAAGAAGTAAGATGGCAGGTTTTCCACACTTGGCCCTGCCCCTTACAAACTATGCGATCCTGGGCTCTATTCTCAGACTGAGTGTCCTGCCTTGCCACAGTGTTGTGAAGCATCAACAAGGGTATGTATGTGAAAGCACTTGGGTTTTTTAAAAAGATTTTTAATTTTATTTTAGAGACAGCTTCCCAGGCTGGCATGCAATGGTATGATCATAGCTCACTGCAACCTCGAACTCCTGGGCTCAAGCAATTCTGCCTCAGCTTCCTGAGTAGCTGGGACTATAGGCATGTGCCACCATACCCAGCTAATTTCTAAATTTTGGGGGGGCGTGGAGTATATTGCCCAAACTGGCCTTAAACTCCTGGCCCCAAGTGATCTTCCTTCCTTGGCCTCCCAAAGTGTTGGGATTACAGACATGAGCCACCATGCCTGCCTGGCCCGTGAAAGCACTTTGTAAAGTAGTAATCAAAGGCCATTTAACAATGGTCATTAAGGTAGCAGGGTGACTTGGCTGGGGTGGGCCTGGGACTTGGCTGCTTCCTATGGAGAAGCACTGACTTTGAACATTGCTTTCTGGCTATAGGAAGAGGAAGCTATTCTGGCAACGGAGATGATGGCAAGGGGAGAAAGAAGACTTTGACGATAGCGAGATGGCAGAGCCTCTGCCCCGTTGTCAGCCTGAATGATCTGATTGACAGCCGCTTGGAAGGAGGAACCGGCCGGAACTCCAAGAGCCATGACTCCATGAGACTTGGGGCGAAAGTCCTAACGCCGGGCTTGGATGGCAAGACTGTTAAGCGTTCCTTGTCCTTTCCCAGCCTCTGCTCCACACGTAGCGCTGCACTGTCGGCCCGAAGCGGTTACATTCCGTACAGCAGAGGTGGCGATGCCAGGTCTGAGAAGACAGCAAACGCAGAAGGAAACGAGGAAACGTGCTCTCGAGTCCACGTGACTCCCTGCCCCACATCTGGGATGCCCTGAGAAGCCCGGGCAGAGCTCCCTGGTTATGACGATGGTGACTCGTAGGAGAGGCGAATCTGAGCTAAGCCTAAGCGCCCTGTTCGCTCTGGCTGCGCGCGGGCCTGGTGGAGAAGACCCTGTCCCCCGCGGTGAGAGTGGGACAGACACCCCCATCTTCCCAGCAGTCCCAACAGAGATAAGGAATGTTGACCCTGTGTGCTGCAAGCGGCTCTGTCCATAGGACACACTAAATCACGGTGTGGCTCCAGGGAGGAAGGATGCCCAGTGTCAGGGGAGGGCTTCTCAGAGGAAATTTGGCTTAGAGAAGGATAAAGCACATTCCAATATATAAGACCTTATTCTTGAAAATCTCCTTTATTTGACTTCTGCCCCACCTGCCTCTGAGAAATCCGTGTTGGTTGTACCCCCGTGATGAATTCCAAGGAAGGCCTTGCCCGCCGGGCCAGTAGATCCGAACGCTCAGATGACACGGCCAGGTAGGTGTCCTCATCTCCCAGCGGCGCCTTCCTCAGCCCCGGCTCTATTTCCAGGCACACGCTCCCACGGGTAAGTAAGATGGCGCCAGGAGTTCCAACCCAGCATCCTTCTACTGACAAACAGAGGGCTTCTCCCTTCTAACAGTCAAACACAAGTTCTCAAATCAAGTGTCTGGAGCCCTGGACAGCCTGGCTTGGGTCAGGTGCCCCTAAGAGCCAATTGCCAGTCCAGGACAACACAGTATTCTGATTGGCCAGGCTTGAGTCACATGACTGTTTCTGGGGCAGGGTGGAGTCAGTTCCTCCAGGTACACTTGGACTAAAACTGAGACAACGGTGGCTCCCCAAGAAAAGTAAGGGTGCCTTTACTGGCAAGCAGTGGCATAGAGGCAGAAATCAGCAGATGGCTCTGTAAGCACCAACAACTATGCTTAACCTTTTCCAAGTTTCCTCAGGGCTTGGAGCAGGGAGGAGGTCTGAGGGCACATCCTGGATCTCCTCCTGCCTGTGGCATGTGGCGGGCACAGGCAGGTACCTGGTAAGTACAGGACAGCCCTGCTTTCCTCCAGCCAAGATCACCCAGCCTGATGAAAAGGACAATTAATCCGGCTGCCTCTCAGTAATCCCCCAGCCCATTTGGTAACCATCTGTGCTCCTCATTTCCAAATTTAGCCCAAATTAAAGAGCCCTATATTTGTTTTTTTGGAAAATGTTATGATTTTTCAAGTAAACAGTAGAAACTGTATAAAGCCATGAGATTTATCGAAACTGCCAAACTGTCTGGACTTGATCAAACCAGTTTATGCAGGTTTAAATGTGTATTCTATCCTCCCCATTTTGTTATCATAAACAACAATTTCTATTTATTTATACAGGACCAGAACTTCTCTTAATGTTTTCCACATATTATTCCATTTGATCCAACCAAATCCATGTGCAGAACAAAGGTCAGTACTCATGTCAGGCCTGGTTTATGGACAGGGGCACTGGCGACCTAATGATTTTGGGTTTCTAGAACTCAATGTGGAGTCAAGCATGTGGGGTTTTACGCCCAGCTCTTCTGGTTGGAGACTGTGTTCATTCTGCTGTATCTTGTTGTACTTTGACTCAGCTCACAACCGTAACCCCACTCACAGACCTTCAGGCTGTGTTCTTACCAGTCCAATACTAAAAAGAGGGAATAAATGAAATAATCATTTGCTCATTATCTGCACTTGGGATATGTGCTACTTATGACCTAGACAGCCAAAGTCATTATATTCAATTGACAGATTTATTGCTTCTAGAGAAAAAAGAAAAAAAATTTTCCTAGACACTATGGTAAAATACACAGATGAATTAGAAATATTACTTATCTTCAAAATCTCGATGTCTAGTTGTGGACACAAGACAAACTTGAGAAAAAAATTATACATACTTTTGTAAATTTTGGAAAACTTTAGATAGATAGATAAATATATATATATATATATATATATATATGTAGAGAGAGAGAGAGAGAAGACCTTGAGACAAAATAAATGAAAGGGTAGCCCTACAAAATCTGTGATAAAATTCCATACAAATTGTACAGAGAAAAAATTGAGAAAGGATTCAATGGAGAGATATCATCTAAAAAAGCCACACTTTAAGGCCCTCCTCGCCAAAATAAACCCACTCAATGACAGCAAATGACGTGAAGTTCAGGGTTTTCCCTAAGACCGGGTCAAGAGTCAGATACTCCTCAGAGCATTGCAAACTCTACTCCTTAGGCCATTTGTGGACAATTAGACATTATAATTTAGCAGTTAGTTCATGATGTACTGGAACTGTTCTCCAATTTGGAAGTACTTGGGCTTGTCTTGTCTTATTAGTTAATCATAAGTCTGGAGAGGACAGAAATCTTGTTCTCAATCTCGCCTGCTCCTTCTCACTATGCCTGGCAAGAGCTTGTAACCACAGCAAAAGCTAAACACCATAAAACTGGGATTGAAATAAATTTAATTTAGCTAATGAGTTCTAAATACAGTAGAGACAGCTGCTTTAGCCATGCAGCATTTAGGGAAAATGTCCCCTTGAGCCTGGCATAACTTAGAACTAGGTGGGGACCTCAGAGCAGCTGGGAAACAGGACACTGTAAGTTCAGGCTACCATCAATGGCAGACTCTGCCTTACCTTTGATGTTCCACCTAGCACATCATGGATCACCTTAAAAGAAAGGGAGGGGTGAGTAGCTTGGCTGACGAGAGATTTACCCTTGACCCTTAGGGTTGGGGATATCTTTAATAACTCTTGGAGACCTCCTCTCTACCCTTGTGACCTTTGCTTCATGGTCTTTTGAACCAAGAAAGTACTCATTTCCCATGGACATTCAACTTGAAACAGTATTGAGCACCAAGGACTATAGGAAGATGCACCTGAATGGGAATTAGCACAGAGAATAAATAAAATATTGGAATTTTTAAAAATTCTATGCTTCAGAAACTTTAGTTTTCTTCCCCTCCTTCACCCTGTTAAATGCTCCCGCCTGTGCTTGTGCGATCCGTGCTGACACCACCTTAGCAAATTATTTCTCTTCCGAGCAATGAGTTGATCCAGCCTTGTTTGGTGCATCTGTTATAACACATCACAGCCTCCCATAATTACTCTTTTATTTAATGCTACACATTCTGATTAGCTGTGTCTGTTCCAGGCAAGCACGAGGAGTGTGGTAAGTGCCCTTCATTCAAAAAGAGTTCTTCAGAATAGTATGGAGTGAAATTAAAATAATTATTAAGTCATAGAAACTAAACGCCATTCCACAATAGGCAGAGAGCTGGCAAACAGCTAGTAAACCGCGGTCGGAGGGATGTGTTCAAAGCTGCTTTCTGAAATAATCCCTGATATCTGACTCCGGGTGATGGCACGCAGGGAGTGAAGAGGCAGGAAAGCAGAGAGTTGAGGGCCACTCTAAGATCGCAAAGGAGCCTTGTCCCCAACACTGAGGAGGAACTCGAGAAGAGTCTTGGAGAAGAAGGGAGGTATGTGATACTGTGGCTGGGCAAGCCTGTTGTCTTGAGCTCTTCTCTTTAGCTCTCATGAATATTCTGTGGGGCCAGGAAGCTTTGAATATAGAAGAGACAATTAAATTCCAGCTTTTCACCATTGTGTCTCTTGCACCAGGGTAAGCGATAGGGCACAGGGCAATAGACTTAAATTAGATTGCAGCAGAACATGTGGACTGACCTTTTCTCAGAGCAGATCTATTTACTTTTTAATGCAGTTCAACTTGTAGGAACTGATGTACTCCTAGCTGGAGTAAAGGTTAAGAAATATGTGCATCTTAATTCGTCTGGATTTCAACTCTGCTCTACTCTTCTGCTTACTGTGTAGAACAACATGCATTGGCCCTAACAAAACTGAGAATGCAAAATTGTTTTGAAGCTGGTAATACATGGGCTCCTCCATGTATCACTCCTGAGTGCGGTGATCCTCGAAGTGTGGTTTTTGGCAGCAGTGTCAGTATTACCTGGGACCTTGTTAGAAGTGCAAATGTTGAGGCCCGGTGCCAAACCTACTGAGTCACAAACTCTGTGTTTTAACAAGCCCTTCTGATGCATGGGAACATTTGAGAACCACGTGTCTGCATGTGTGTTTTACCCCTCCGGGTGCTTTTTGATGGGAAGCCAGAGTTGACAGTCACTGATGTAGTTTATTGTTTCCTGAAATGCGGACTGCAGCAGGTACCACTGGTGACACCCAAATGTTAAGTG
This sequence comes from Cheirogaleus medius, assembly GCA_008086735.1. NCBI lineage: Eukaryota > Metazoa > Chordata > Mammalia > Primates > Cheirogaleidae > Cheirogaleus > Cheirogaleus medius. The sequence continues at coordinate 4,997,450 of VBSM01003206.1, forward strand.
GTAGATGAGTAACTTTGTGTGGTCTGGAGGATGTCACTTTAAATGGCACTGGGAAGCAATTTTAAATAACACTGAATCTCATAGCCAGAAAGGTAATCCTTTTCTACCCTTCTCAGTATTCAAGAAGACTCAGTTTGGTCTAATAGACTCTCTAACATCTCACTAACACTTGTTAATCTCCCTTTTAAAATAAAGACAGAGTAGGACTCAGGCTCAGAACCTCTAGCATTCAACAGTATCAATACAGAATATGATTAATATTATTAAATATTATTTGGGCTATGTTTATAGTTTACTTTTTATTTATGGTCAGATGATACCAGTCTTCATGATATGACAGTGATATAAATTTTTCTTTTTAATTAAACTTTTTCTCAAAGAACAATGAACCAATTTAAAAAGAAATATTTAGCAAATCATTCAAATAATAGAGTGCAGATGGCTCTCAATAACTCACAACACAGGGAGGGAAGGCAATTTCCAGGGCAGCACTCGGTCAGCACACATTAAGCCTAATTTCCAACATTGGCTCAGCCTCTGTCTCCAGGCCTTGACCTTCAGAAAGATGACCTGAAGCCCGAGACATTTGCCATCAGTAAAGAAAAATTCCATTATGGTGACTACACAATTTACTAAGATAGGAAAGTGACTCATACATTTCAGAATAATTTCTTATCACAACATTTGAAATCAAAAGGCTTTTGAGTTACCCAGACAATTAAAATGTCAAAAAAAGCCCATTCCTCAAAATTCAGGGTAATTGAATTTGGGTTGGTCTTGAAAAGAAAACTTGGATCTTCTAATTTTTATAAAAGCAATGAGATCATACAATAAAATATTTGAAAAAAGAAAAATATCACATCATCCATAGTTATGTCCCTTAAAAGGATTGTTGGACTATTAAGATTTTGGTCAATTTCCTTCTAGTCTTTTTTTTCTTTGTGTAATTGTGGTATATAGATACATATATAGCACAGAATTGTATATATAATTACACAATATATAAAATATGCAATTCTGTGCCTTACTTTTAGCATGAAAATACAACTTTTTCTTTTATATTTTAGTTATGATTTTATTGTGCAGATAATAGAAGAATAAAAAGTCACTTTATAATAAGGATTTCTATGTCCATCTTTTCAGTATAAAACATGTGCCTCTTCAGTTGTTTTTGGTGGCAAATAACAAAAAAAAAAAAATACAAATTGCCTAAAACAATAAAGATATTTATCTTCTCACATAACCTAAATCCCAAAGCAGAGTAGACCGCAGGACACTGACCAATTGACGTGACAACAAGGACCTAAGTTCTTATACCTTCCTGGTGTAAGCTCCATTCTTCAGACTGGCAGTAAAAAGGGTTCAACAGTTCCAGCTTCCCATGGAAGAAGAAAAATACTCCATTTACTTAGACCTTTCTTTGAAAAGAAAAGCTTTCTTCAGAAATTCCTCTGACAGACTTCCCTTTACCTCTTAAGAGATGGAGTTGGGACGCATGACCTGGTCATCAGTCAGGGAAAACTGCTTACCCTGATTGGCTCACACCAATCTCCATGGGAGGAATGTGTGTTGGTGAATCAACTACCTCTCTCTCCAAAAAAGGAAAACAGGGAGGTCTTTTGAGTATATTGACATAGCAAATAGTGTGGTGCAATCTTTAAAGAAGCTATTTAACATCTCTCAATGGCTAATTGCTTTTACATAGTGCATAAAATCTAACTAGCTTCTAGTTTAACTTCTAGTCCCTCTGTGTCTTGATCCACTCTGCTTCTCTAGCTTTATTTACTCACCATTTCCAAGATAATTTTACATTCTAATTAGTCTCTATTCTCCCATCTTCCTTGAACACAGCATTTCCTTCCCCGTGATGTCCTTCTAATCAGGTTTCCCTTCAACTCCCACTTCATGTCCAACCGCCGATACTTCCTTCTACTTACAGAGCATCTCTTAGGCAAATGGCTTTCTTTCCCCCTATACATTTGTTGTTTTACTTCCTACAGTGAACATGTCTTGCATTTGTCCATCCAACATCTACTCTCTCATGTGTCTTGCTAGTGGCACCCAAAATTTCCATGGAGAAACACCCGTACCTTACTTTCAATATTTATGACTCTAATCTCTGCTTAACAGAGAATCACCATGAGGCAGCCACAGTGACTACTTGGGGATGGGCCAGCGAACCAATCAAAGTCCATTAGGTTGAATTCCAGGAGTTTTAGAAATGTTGGGAAGAGCAAATTTGCTTTTTGTTGGGGTTGCTGATGAGATTTAAATATGGAAATACTGGCAGCCATCTTGCCACCAAAGAGACAGCCTGCCTGGGAATGAAGCCAATATAAGGTAGAGCAGATGTAAGCCAAGAGGTGGAGAAGATGAGACCAAACTCTGGGAACACCTTTGAAGACCATGGAACCAGTAATGCTTTAAACAGATCTACTTCTGGATTTTTAAGATGTGAACCAAGGAATTCCCTTTTGCCCTTAAGCCAGTTTGAATTTCATCCCATCACTTGCATAGAGAACCGTAGCTGATGTGGCTCCTCCTCCATCTTTCTAACTCTATTTATCTTTAAATATTCAACTCAGTGAAATCTCCTTCAAGAAGTCTTCCTCCTGCATCTATCTTCACTTCTCCCTCTCTCCTCTGGACAATTTCATCTGTCTATGGCCTATTTGATTTTTTAAATGAGTTTCAACCCCTAAGTACAGTATTGTAAGCAGAGGCCATGTTTCAAGGGTCTTTTGTATTCATCTCAAGACGTGGAACAGAGCTTAACACACAGTAGCTACTCCCTAATTCATTGCATGACACTTCTCAAAAAACAAACTAGAGATGCTCATTATGCATAAGGTACTTGGGAAAGGGCCAAGATGCTACTGAGCTTTTTAAATGTAATATTGTGAGTTTCTGTAATTTGTCTGCTATGACCCAAGAGGGCACACCTATTTGAGTCTCTGAGGAAGGACTCCCAAAATAGAGCCCCTCAACCCCAACTGGCTTCTACATACAATGAAGAAACAAAGAAAAAAGATGAAGAAGGCCAAGATATCACTCATTGAATGAATAGAGACCAGGATGGGAAATGACCCATCTGGGAAGATAGTCATGTGGGCTTACCAATACTGAATCTCCAAATCTTAAGACTTAACTGCCTAGTCTTGGCAGTGACTAGGGAAGCTTCCCCTCCTCCCTTTTTCTAGGGTAGAAAGAGAAGTAGAGAAATTATGTCCCCTATGGATAGCTTACTTCCAAGATGAATAAGTCAGAAATGAGCCAACTATACCCAGTTCTTTCCTACATATTTACAACCAAATGTCATTCTACCTCCCTAAGCAAAGGATGGAGAGGGTAAGACCATAAGTGCCACACCAGAAAAGTTCCCTCTTTCTTAAAGGAAACATCAAGGGGAGGGAAGAAGCATTCCTACCTCTCAACACATACTCCCAGCCACTTACTTCAGCCATACCTTAGGAACACGTGGCTGATGGTTGCTAATGGTCTCCTACATTCCTAGTGATATAAAAGAATGCTGAAAGAGATTTTGTGGAAATAATCTAAGAGACAGGGTAATACCATTGAGGATAAGTAGAATATAGTGTTACTTCATAAGAAAATTTTCTCTTCCCTTCCATTATTTCAGTCCTGACTTTTTCCCCTCCAAAATTTTCTTTCTAAATCTTTCTTTCCCATGTTTTTGGGACTATGCTAAAGTGGAATTTTATGCTTCAAGAAGAGAGTTGATGATTCATGGAAAGTGTAATTGACAAAGAATTGGCATGTTTTTCACTCTTCTTTTTTCTGCATCAACTGAATAAGATTAGTGTCTTACATGGATTATTTTTTCAATAATAGGGAAGGCTATGTTGGCAACAAAAATTGCAAAACAGCAACATCATAAGCTTGCTTAACCATCCAGTGGAAGAGAATTTTCAACTTGAAAAACACTTTTGGTCCAGCAAACCGAGGACCTGAGTGACAATTACAACTGAAATCATTAAACATCCACGTTTTCTTCTATGGAGAAATTGGATCCTCTAGGGTTCTTAGAGGGGAAAGCAGAAACATTAGGGGAAGACCTTACATAATAACCTTTCTGTAAAGCTTGGATGGCACAAATGATTTTGTAAGACATTCAAGTCACATGTCATTAATCAGAAATGACAGTCTTTATTCACATATATTTGACTGAGCTGTATAATTTTAGACTCCAATAGGTCTAGATAAATGACCCTAAGTATTGTACTTTTTCAAATTGACAATGATTGATGGTGGAGGAAAAAAACGAATACTGAAAAGAGACCGTGAAGTAAACACTGAAAATCAGTTGCACTACTTTGAGGAAAAGAAGTCCGAGGGTTTTCTTCTTCAAGACTTTTCCTCTTTCTTAACATCTCTATCTCCTTAATTCTCAATTTGATCAATTGGACATTGACAGACTCTCCATAGTACAGCTTAAATGTCAGTGAAAAACTGAGACTCATTTAGTTATGTTTCTTCAAATAAGCAAGCAAGGAAGATAATAATGATGAATTAAAATTTATTCCCTTAGCAAATATTTCCTGAAACTATCATGTTCTGGGCACTGTTCTAGGCACTAGGGCTTCAGCAGAAATGAAGGTGTATATAGTTTTTGCTCTTTGGAGCTCACATCTTAGTAGAGAGAGGCACTATCCTAGTAAACAAATGAATAAATGAGGTTAATTCAGAGAGTTCCAGATTGCATAAAGAAAAGAAAATGGAGTGATTTAATAGAAAGTGATGGGAGTGGGGGATTTCATTTGAGAGGACAAGGACGGCCTTGCTAAGTAGATGACATTTTAGCTGAATAGGAGTCAGTTTTCAAAGAGCACATTATGCAGAGGGAGCGGTAAATGCAAAGGCCCTGAGGCAGGGACAAGCTTAGCACATGGAAAGAATAGAGAGGAGGTCAACGTGGCCCCTCTGGTGAGTAAGAAGGGAGTGGTAGTAAGTCAGGGCCTGATTATGTGAGGCCTTTGAGGTCATTATAAAGAATTTGGGCATTAGGCTATATGAAGTTTGGTAAAGCAAAAGAAACCTCAGTCCCATCAAAATAATACCTATAATTCATTGAATTTTATGAGGAAGGCATTGTGTCCATGTACTCCATTTCCATTATCATACAACTTCCTTGCAAACAAAGTTATTGTGTTTTAAAGACAGGAAAACAACTTCAGTCCATCTAGTTCCAAAGTCAAAAACGTCCCATTACGCCTGAGTTCCATCATCATATTTTCTTATTTCTCAAAATATGAAAGGAACAAATACACAAGTATACCATATTGTTGGCCTCAATAAAGACATGAGAATGTTTACCAGTGCACAGTGGGATAATTCCTAAGGTCCATGTCAAATGTTTATGTGCATTTTTAATACTTTTTAAAAATGTGCTTAATAATTGTGTGGGAGTATTTCTTACTATCTCTCCCTGGGGAATAACTTTCCTAGATGACCTGTGTGGAAGGCTCTGACAGACAGGTGTTATCAAACAGCCATTCATTCATTCATTCATTCAAAGACTTATTGAGTCACCACTATGGTTCTAGATACCAGGGACACAATGGTGAATAAAACAGCAAAAATCATTCTCCTTGTGTAGCTTACATTCTGATGGAGGAAATAAAACCAAAATTACCTCCCTGCCAAAGACTTCTGCAGTGCTTGTGGTCCTCCTTTTTAGCATATCTCTAAAAAAAGACATACCTGCTAAATACCCTAGGCCAAAAAAACAGAACAAAAATCACAACAGTAATACCAAAAATCCTTACCTGATAGAGGAAGAATATTCATAATAAATAACAAGATTGATTTATCAAATTTCTAATATCGATGATAAATTAACATTTTAAAGCACATATTATTGTCAAAAGTGCTACAAAAGAAGCTATAAAAATGAATAATACATAATGCCTGCCCCTCTGAGTTTACAAATACACCAAAGATTGGGAAGAAGGAACAAAAGCTAAAAAGATTAAGGATAAGGTACATATGGGAGTTTCCAGTGCCAAGATTTCAAATCAGAACACCAGCATGAGTCCATAGAGGAGCTGTTTAAATCTCACTTGGATGGCACAATCAAAGACAGTATTACCTCAGTTGTGTGGCATAAAAGGAAATAAGTTCATGAAAGGGAATAGAAGTCAGGCAATAGAGAGAGATGTGGTCTTAAATGATCTCCCACAAGCATCATTGATAGGGATTCTCTTAGCTTTTGTTTAGTCTAAAAATGTCTTTATTTATCCCTCATTTTTGAAGGATGCTTTTTCTTGATATAGAATCCTAGGTTGACAGGGTTTTTTGTTTGTTTGTCTGTTTCCCGACATTTCAAAGATGTTATTCTATTGTCTTCTGGCTAGCATTGTTTCTCATGAGAAGTCATCATTCATTTTCATCTTCGTTCCCCTATTTATAATGTGTACTTTTTCCTCTGGCTACTTTCAAGATTTTCTCTGCACCACTAGTTTTTAGCAATTTGATTTTTAGTGCCTTAATGTAGTTTTCTTTGTATTTCTCCTGCTTACAGTTTGTTGAATTTTTAGAATCTATAAATTTCAAGTTGTGATCAAATTTGAAATTTTTTTCAGTATTATTTTTTAAAAATATTTTCTGCTGTTCCCTTTCCCTTTCTGGGACTCCAATAACACATATTTTATGTTTCATCAATATTTTGCTCCACAGGTCAATAAAGCACTTTTCATTTTAATTTTCAGTCTTTTTTTCTCTGTTTCAGTTTGGTTTGTTTCTATTGCTATGTGTTCAAGTTCATTGACCTTTTTTCTTCAATATCTAAGTAAATAACCCAATGTATTGAATTTTTACTTTAAATATTGTATTTTTTCATCTCAAGAAGTTTTATTCATTTTTGTATCTTCAATTTCCTTCCACGTATTTTCCTCTAAATTTGTTAGCACATACATAATAGCAGTTTTAAACTCTCATCTGCTGTTTTCATCATCTCTGTCATATTCAAGTTCATTTCTATTGACTGATTTCTCCTAGTTATGGGTCACATTTTCCTCTTATCATGCCTATTATTTTTTAAATTAGATTCTGGACATTGTAAATGTTACAATGTTGAGTTTCTAGATTTTCATGGTCTTTAAAGAAGGTTGAATTTTGTCTTAGTAGGCAGCTAAATTTCTTACAGATTAGTTTATTCCTTTTGAGGTTTGTTTTTAATTTTTATCATGGATGGTACAGAGTAGCCTTTATTCTAGGGCTGCTTCCTACTACTAAGATATGACCCTCCTGGAGTTTCTAGTGAGTGTTTAGATGTTCAATGTATTCTCTCCATCTGGCATGTGAGAAGTTGAATATCTCCCAGTCCTGTGCAAGGTCTAGGAATTGTTCAGCTTACAGCCCTTCAGTAGTTTTTCTGGGCTGAGCTCATGAAGTTTCATCCTGTGCATATGCAACTTAGTATTTAGCCAATAAACTTAAGAACTCCTATGAAATTTTGAGAGCTCTTTCCAAGCATACTCCCTCCTCTCCTGTACTCTGCTCCACAAATTCCAGCTGCCTAGGCCTCCCCAATTTTTAATCTCTTTCTCCTGAACTCAGTGAGACTGCTTTGTTTTCACTGGGTTTTCTCACACTGTATTGTAATCCATAAAAGATCTCAAAAAGAAAGTTTTGGTGATCATTGGTCTCACCTCATTTGTCTTCTTTCTTTCAGAGATCACAATCCTGTGCCATTTGTTGCCTAGTGTCTGAAACCACAGTGAGGAAGTTAGATGCAATTACTCTTTCATGGTAAAAAATGAAAATCCAGAACCATTAATATAAAAGAACAGTTTGGAATGCAGGACAAATAACGTTCGACAGAGAAAAAGATTGGTAAGAGGATCTCCATGGGAAGCAGTATAGAATTCTGGTTAAGAAAACAATCTTTGATGCCTGACAGATCTTGGTTCAAATGCTAGATCTACATTGTGATGATCTTAGAGAAATTATCTATTATTAATCTTAACTCCTTAATGGGGTAAAGTGAGGATTAAATGAGATAATGTGTGCTAAGACCATAGTATAATAGCAGCATAGAGAAAGAACCCAATCAAAATTTGTGAAAAATAATAACTGGGTAATATCTGGAGAATGTAGTCTTGTGGAATGCTTCAAATAGTGAGGAAATAAAGAGTTTCATGCAAACAAAAGAAAAAATTTGTATAGCATATAAATGAAAGACGACATTAAAAAAATTTTAAACTAGGTCAGTGTTCCCATGCATTGCCTCTAATCTTATTACTCACACTAGTGAAATATTACAAACATGATGTTTCAATGCAAGGAAAGTAGTAAAACAAGCAAAGAAAATCATTTGGTAAAGAAAAAGCAGCTGGAGATTGAGAGTCATAATCATTTGGCACAATGTTTTATTTAGAGCAAGAATCCCATAAATAGCATAAAATATAAAAAGTACACACTAAAAACTATCATTCATGCATGTATTCATTCGATGAGTATTTAATGAGCATCCACTCTAGTTTACACTACAGTTTCCATGTCAACAGGAACATCTGATCCCATCTCACCTCCGTCCAGTCCCATGACAGAAACTACACATGCCTGACCCCTAATGTTCCAGGGTTCCTGGCAGCTGGGTGTGCTCATGTGATCCAGAACTGATACAAGAGAAATTAATATTTTCCCCCTTTCTTTCTTTGGATATTCTCCTGTGAGGCCTTGATACTTACATCTTGCAAATTTGAGGTGACAAAGCTCTGTATAAAAGCACAAGAAGCTGTAGATGACAAGATAGACGAACGGAAAAAGCTAGGCGGCTACATACATTGTTAAACAACTGAGTTAATGTCTCTAAAATGTTTATTATGTGAGAGACGTAAATGTCTTGAGTTTTTAGTACAGTACTGAGTGGGGTTTCCTCTAAGTTTCAACTTAAATCACCCAGACATCTTCAAAACTACCAAGATGTCAAGTGAGTCAGGCATTTCCATGAAGACCCTGTAATACGAAGCTGAGGAATGTAGACAAATAGCAATAGAGTTTAAATACAGATTTAAAAAATGAATCTTAGGTAAGAAATAAAAGGTCTAGCCAGGTCAGTCTTAGAAATTTTAGTGGAATAAATAGCATTTAAGCTGAAATTCTTATTGAACCTCTAACATAATTATCGCCAGCTAGAAATAATGAGTGCTATACAGAAGTACAAATAATTCAGTGTAGAGCTGGAAAAGTGAAAACTTGGCACTCTCCAGGGCACTGTGGGACACAGAAAAGAAAAATAAGACACGTTCACTGCCCTCGGGCAACTTAAAATCGTTACTGGCAGTTCACCAATGCCAGTACTCTGAAGCAAGAAAGATTAAAACATGTCTGTTTTCAGAGTAAGATTACAAAGGGATTTTTTTCCCTTGGGTGTGAGATCTGAGAAGCAAATTCAACAGTTCAAACTAGGCAGTTTCCAGGAAAGGTTTGGTGGCATCAGCCAGTGGTTTCCTCCTTGCAGCCGTGGGCTGTGGCACCTCTGTGAACCCCTCTGCCATCCCGTGAAGTAGAGCCACATCTTCTGCAATGAAGCGTGAATCTCAGTCTTGGGGGAGTCCTCTCCTAAATTTACTTCTTCCTGTATTCTTTCTAGATCTCTTTATGCCTTGTTAACCCGTCCCCTGAAACTAGTTAATAACCGTTTTGCATTAAACCTTCCCAGTTCACATTACCGTGTGGCTTCGATCTCTTGCCTGGACCCTGACTGACAGTCATGCCGTTTTACATCCATGTCCCCATGTTCTGCCTGGAGTGTCACATTGTTTCCTGATGTGATAAAGGCTCTAAGAAGCACCGATTTCATTATGTTTAACTAAGAGTTTCCTACGTTTATTTGACCACATACCTTTTTATAGCTTAGCACCAGTTATTCAAGTACCTTAAAGTACACCAGTATTTCATGGATCTGTTTGGGAAATGCAGCTTAAGGGACTCATCACTAATCTAATTATTTTCTAAGAAGGTGAAAAGTGCTGACAGCCTCTGAAGGCACTAATTTCAATTCGATAAGTTATTGACTATCTACAGTGTTCAGACGCAGTACCGCCAGAAAGCTTACGAGAAATGGAAATGTGAATGTGAAAAAAAATGCCATAGGGAATTGTAGGATGCCATGGAAAAAGAGAGGGTAAGCAATTCATTTTAATTAGAGGAAGTATCAGAAAAACATTTTTGGAAGCAGGGCCCTGTGACCTCAATCTTAGAAGATGAGCAGATTTTGACTGAGCTGCGCATCATGGAGTGGGACAGGGAAAGGAGGGTAGGTGTGTGAGATAGGATGCAAAGAGGTATGGGTGTCAGTCGGGACGTCTATGCAACCGTGACAAAAATCCCACTCAGTGGCTTGAGTAGGAAAGGAAATGTATTGGTATGATTAGCTGAGAAGTCCACTTGATGCTACAGGCATGCCTGGGTCCAAAGACCTAAATCGTGGCACCAGACTCAGGTTTACTCTTCCACCTGTTGGTTTCGCTTTCCTCCACTGGACACCATTTGCATTCCTGGAGTGCAATGCTATGCTCTCCTAAATGCTGTTATGCTCAATCTTGAGCAACGTTGGTAGAAAGGAGGGATTGTCCCTTTCCCAAGAGATCTAGGGGAAAAAAAACCCCAGCATCCAGGTCCATAAACTGAGTCATGTGTTCATCTCTAAGCATGTTCCGTGGCCGGCAAGACGTGATGCTCTCAGTGGCCAGGCCTGACTCGTATGTCTACTCTTGGGCCAAGAGTGGAGTCAGGACCATCCGTACCACGTATAGAAGGGAGCCCCGGGATTCAGTTACCAACATAAGAAGGGCTACCAGACAAAGAAAAAGTAAACAAAAACTACAGATTATACTTCAGAATGAGTTTGGAAAGAGTCGAAGATGACATTGTATGAAGCTAAGCTTGATGCTGAGGCTGATGACCCCAAAATTCAGGTTAGTCTCATTCACAAGTGAAGTTATTATTTAATACATGAAAAATAGGAAAGTCTTGCTTAACTCTAAGGCACACATTACTCTCCTCATAATAGCAACAAAACTGGAAAGAGATCCGTAAGCATAGGTCAAAAGGCAGTTTCCCTACAGCACAGGAGACATCGGGAAGGCTTGAAATTTTCAGAATTCACGGATAACTTCAGTCTGGTGTTTTGTATGCCACTTTAATGTTCACAAGGAGGATAAGCACTAAAAACAGGACAAGAGATAACATTGCTTCCTGGCAGTGGGTTCGTACAGTTGGTATTAATTAGATACTAATGTGCAGTGCAAAAATAAAGATCCCAAACATTACCCCACTTGAATGTTTTTTCCTCAATCTCTCATTACCTAAGAGACTTAATATTAGATTAACAAACTAAAGCTGCCACAGTGCTGATGGGCTCTGGTGAGGAACTGCTAACAAGATGTGAACACACTTAATAAAATGACCAACTCTTGCTGATTTATAGCCAACTAATTACCTGGCAAATATCCAGGCTGTGTTCTCCCTGCTGGAGCTGATAGTAGGCTGTCAATGTGAGAAGGGACAAAAAGGCAGTTCAGGGTTGAGGAACAAGAAGAAATGTTTGAAATATTATAGTGGACACTGTTACTCTATATCAAATTATCTTGGGCTGCCTCGGGCCACACTGTCAGCCAAGTCCAAAGTGACATTTTTAGGGAAATCTGGAGTAATTTAGAATCTCATCCACATACCAAATACTGGGAAGGGATGTTGAAAGCAATTTGTAAGGTTTGGCTCTCAGAAACAGAGAAAAGAGAAAACAAACTAGAGCTGTAGAACTCGATCCAAGAAAAAAAAAATGCCTTTTTGCAAATATTCCTTATTCTGTGACTCTAAGATATGTATTCTTCTTACAAAGAATGTCCATTTTAGAAACCTCTGCTTGTGGCATTGTCATTAATTTGGAGATATCTGTGTTTTAAATCTTCTAATGCTTAGGACTGAAGTTCTGCTAGACATATCTAGTTAAATAAAAGACTAGACAAGGAACATGACCAGTAGAATTTGGCTCTTTGGCAAGAATAACCATGTGCATTTAGCAGACTCACCTCACTTAAGTAGGCAGAAGCTACCTACCAGTGTCTGGGAATTAAGAGACTTTGAGTAAAAACAGAACACTCACTGACTGTGTGCTCAAGGAAAAACCATTTGACCTGCTGGCCTTTCTTGACCCAGCTGTCAAACAGGGGATCATGGTGCTTTTCCAATTCAGCCACATGTTTATCTCATATATCAATGTTATATCCAAAGATGAACACTCATCCTTGCACAAAGGAGATATTGACCAAGAAAGCCTGGGGCATCAGCTACTTTCTGAAAATAAAATGGTAGAAAAAAAAATACTGCATCAGACATGGAATAGGTCACACAGATCTGAAAAAACAATAGCTACAGTTTGTTAATTTTCCTAAAGGGTCAGCATCCCTCATTTATTATGTCATTCTCCTTCCCAGGGCAAATGAATGTAGAACATACAATACTATAAAGCCACTCCAACCAGTTAGTGGCTTTATTTAATTAGGTCATCTATTTCTTGCATATTTATCTATAGCTTGTTTCTTCTTTTGATTTCAACATGTAATAATACCCCTTGGCTGGTCCCTAAAGAAAGGATATATTCTCAAATGAGTATTATTTTGTTTAAGCAATAGAAACTACCTCTAGTAAATATAAAGTCAAAAGAGAATGTAATGGGCTCGTTTATGGAATGAATTGTTGAGCACTCACAAGGGTGTAGAAAGGAAGGACTATGTCTGCTGTGGTGATCACATGGTGGAAATTCTTAGACCTTCTCTAACAAGTGTTTTCCAAAACAACCTGATGATAGGAATCACTTAGGAGCGCTTGTTAAAACACCGATTCCTGGGTCTAACCCAGACCTGCTGAACCAGAATTGGGGAGGAGTAGCCTGGAATTTGTATACTTAACAGAAAAGACCAGGAAGCATTGCAGAGAGTGCTGACATTAATTCCACTGCTTTGGCCCTCGGGCTCTGCTCCAGCTGGCAAATTCCAGGAAGGGATAATCTGATTGGTTCACCCAGGGACAGGTGTCTTCCCCTGAGTCCATCAGCTATGGCCAGAGGGTCATGTTGGAGAACCCTGTTTAATGTATCAGGAGCCAGTGCCAGAGAAGAAGAAATTACCAAGAGTAGGGAATTTACTGTAGTGTCTGTTACCAACAAAATAAGCCAAAGCTATGTAACTTTCATTACCTAGTCTTTAAAACTCATTTAGTGTTCTGAAATCTTACATCAACCATTTTGTAAAATTATGAAACATGACTGTGTTAGAAAATGGGAGGAAGTGTCCCAGTGGCAAATCCAACCTAGGTCAGGAGTTTGCATGGGACAAGAAGAAAGAAGCCAAGACACAGAGCCCTACAGTGACAAATGCTGTATCTGGAATATCTGAGACACCCCTTATTTTATGGAAGGCCACCCCCTCTTCCCAACGCCCAGACCCTCACTCTAAAATGTTCCCAAACTGGAGTGCATCCCACCTATTCTCCGTGGAAAACATCAAGTCAGTCGAGCTTGGGAAAGCTCCAGCACCCCACTCTTGGCTGGCTTTTGGGGAGTTACCTTCCATGTCTTCTATTCTTCCCCCCAGGAGGCCCCATGGCTACTGATTTTGCCAAACTATGGCAGCTTAACAGACAGACAGTCTTCTTTGTCCGCAAGGTCTTAGTCACAGTGAAAATTCAATAGATGATTTTGCTGCAGGCATATTTTTAAATGCCAGGAAAGCATCTGACAGTGTTGGATGTTTGGAGGGCTATTGTTAGGAAGATTAAGTGCTGTCCTACGTTCAATCATTTATTCAACAGCCACACAGGGAGGCTAACGAGAGGAGGCAAGTGCGGTGTGGGTGTTCGGCGGGTTTTGCAGAGGAGAGTTTCTCTCCTCATTTTATGCATAAAATCAAGGACAGGGGATCTGAACAACAAGCAGGTCCTATGGCCTCACTTTGTAAGGCTAGACTACTGGAGTTGACTCTGCCTTTTATGTCCTTACATAAAAGGGAGGCTGAGAGTAAGAGAGAACACATTCCCAATGCCATAAAACTAATTATTTTGGCACGCACCAAAAGCAAGTTTCTTCTTTTCTCAGATTCCTGATAAGTCTATCAGTCAACTCTCTGAGAAGAATTGTCTTTGCAGAAAGTATGTCACATGCACTATTAATGCCACCCAGCATCCACTCACTCTTCTTTTGCCAACAGGACTCTGGTTTCCCATAGGAGAACCACTTCTCCCTGTTCTTAGTTCATTTATTTCTAGTAGAGCTGAACCCATCCTCAGTTCCAGGGTTAAGCAAGTGACTTTCGCCTAACCAATCAGATCAGTACACGTACAAGAGCTTATAGCGATTGGTTTATGCTTGGGCACAAGACCCAGTTAGAACCAACTGAACATAGTGAGATTTTACAGAGATGGTGAAAGAAGAGACCATTCTCTTTCCTGCTGGGAGTGCTAGCGGTAAGGATATTGTGAGCTGGGCTTCTGGAAATTGTTGAGTAGAACCTGAGAGTGAAGATAATCCAGTAGAAGTCAGAGCAAAGACACGGAGAGGAAATGAGTCCTGATGACTTGTTTGTGCTCTTAGCACCAGCTGTGTCTGAAGCCAGTTCTGTCCCTGGACTTTTCAGTTATACAAGCAAATAAATTCCTTTATTTTCCTTAAGCCAATTTGATTTGGGTTTTTATCTCTTGCAATTGAGAGTCCTAATTAAAACAGGAATGAACAGAATAATGCATTTTGTTAATTCTGTTTCTTTAAAAACTATCTATTGACCACCTGCTGTGGGCTTCTAAAGAAGTAGAAGGCATTGTCCTTCCAACTTGCTGAAGGAAGAGACAACATTCATACATGTACAAGGTATGGAATTACTTCTACTAACAGCAATAAAAAAGGGTTTTGTGTATTAAATGTGGTAATGCAGAGAGAAAGGTCAATGTGGGAGGCAGAGGTAGGGTTTTCTTGGAGGGGAGACAAGCTGAATCCATGTCAAGTTCAGTAATTTTTTCCCTCTTAGCCAGATGGGCCTGGTCCAAACGGTTTAAACTTGAGACAACATTAACAGTCTTGGCCAACATTGTGATCCTCTTAGGTGCCACTGGGAAATCTAACCAATTCAGCTTCCCCTTCTCATTTGCTTTTTGGTAAGTTGCATTTGGGAAAATATGCAGATTCTCCAGAAGCTAGGTCAGATTAGCTGTAGTTATCTTGCTATGCCCTAAAATAACTGTTAGAAAATGCACTATTCTTGAACTATGTCATATTATTAATTTCACATAAAAATCATCTAGAAATCAGCAACCAACATCTTTAAGCTTCTACTGTGGACTCACTTTGGTGCTGCAGGGAATGAAAATGTTCATGCATGGGACATGGACCCTGTATTCCATGAGCTTTAAAATCAGTAGTGACCTGCACAACAAATTAGATCATCAAGTGCTTGTTTGTGTATTCATTGAAGGGCAATTGTTGGTTCAAGAAGAAGGGGGATCAAAACATGAGCTCCCTAAAGGCAAAGTTTACATCTTAAGCAATGTGTTCCCCACTAAATCCAATATAGAAACTTACAGAAGGCTCACTCAATATATTGCTATAAATTATACAAAATTTATTGAAGAAGGTGTCTGAGAGCAATATTTAGAATATACAGACCAGAATGATGTGGAATGCTCTGCTTTCAAACTTGTAAGATTTCTTCATATGGGAAAAATGCCAGAACTGTCATTGGAGACCGTGGTTTGAGTGGTTTGGCTGGACTTCTGAAGCCTCTGTACATTCAAAAGCAAATGAAAGGGCTGAGCACAGTGGCTCATGTCTATAATTCTAACACTCTGGAAGGCCGAGGTAGGAGGATCACTTGAGGTCAGGAGTTCGAGATGATCCCGAGCAAGAGCAAGACTCCATCTCTACAAAAAATAGAAAAACTAGCTGGGTGCACAATGGCGTGCACCTGTAGTCCCAGCTACTCTGGAGGCTGAGGCAGGAGGATTGCTTAAGCCCAGGAGTATGAGGTTGCAGTGAGCTATGATGACACCATTGCACTCTATCCTGGGCAACAGAGTGAGATCCTGTCTCCCCCGCCAAAAAAAAAAGAGAGAGAGAAAGAAAGAAGAAAGGAAGAAAGGAAAGAAGGAGGGAAGAAAGGAAGAAAAAAGTGTGATAAATGTTAAGTTTCTATGTATTGGACTCTGAAAATCTTTCTTCTTTCTGACCTTCCTAGTCTTGCCTGGCTCATTAAGAATCAGAAATTAGGGCAAAGATTGGACAAGTCACTGCAATGCTAATTGCTTCAGGTAAAGAAAATCAAAAGTCTTAAAGAGCAAGTGACTCCGCCTGCTATGGGAAGTTCCATGTATCATCTCACTGTCATATACTATATTCTAGCCAAGGCCTGAAATACCATTACTCTTTCATAGTACATCACCTAGAGTATTTCAGAATGTCCCTCTTTGCCCAGCAGTGCTTGGGTGGAGTGACAATAAGTGTGTTCATACTACCTTTCTATGTGCCCGACACTCTCTCTATCACAGCCCTCACCACACTGTTGTAATTACTCCTGTCCATGATTTGCTGGACCTCCCAGCCTCTGCCCTTGCTCACATAGAGTTTATTCTCAACCAGCAGCCAGAACGATCTGACTCAAACAAAAGGCAGACTGTGTCAGTCTGTGCTCAAAATTCTCTAGTGACTCCATTTCTCCTTCCAGAGTAAAATCCTAAGTCCTAAGAATGACCTAGGAGACCCTATAGCAGTTGTTATCACATTAACAGGAAATTAACAAAACCTAGAGAGGCTCAAAACAAACAAACAAACAATGTCTATGCTGCACCTAAAACCAATGACATCAATTCCTGGAACTTTTTTTTAAAGGTTCCTCAGGGTGATTCTTTTTAATATTAATATTATTATGGAGATTTTTGAACATATACAAACGTAGACAAAATAGTGCATTGACCTCCGTGTACCCATAACCCAGCCCCCACACCTCTCAGCTCATGGCCAATCCTGTTCCCTCCACTTCCCCCACCTTGTATGCTTATGGAGCAAATCCCAGACATCATCTCACCACCCAGGTTATCAATATCTATAAATATTTCAGAATCTGGCTCAAAAAAGTAAGGACTCTTATATTTTAATATAACCGCAATGTCATTATCACACCTAAGGAAAAAAAAGGAACAGCTATTTGATCCTTGATCCACTGTGAGGACTGAGAACTACCACCCTACACGACCTGCCCCTGCTTCCCACTTGAGCCTCCTCAGCTGCTTTTTCCTTCCTTCGTACCCCTTGAGCCACACTGGCTGCCTTGCAGCATCTCAAACACACTGATACTCCGGGAGCATTTGTACTCACATTCTTATGCCTGGGGTGACCCTCTCCTAAATAGACACGCGGCTTCTTCTCCTCCCCATTGTCACTTTCTCAGTGAGCCTGTCCTTGACTACCCTGTTTAAACTTGTAGTTTATCCCCCTGTGCACCCCCATGCCCTCCTTATCCACCTTCCCTACTTATTTTTATTGATAGCATTTTATTGGGTACCCAAATACTGATCGAATTAATAAAACTGCATCCCCCATCAGAATATAAGTCCATGAGAGAAGGCACCATGTAACATTTGCTGAATGAAGGCATAAGTGAATGGCTCAACTGGGTAGTATTATGCCTACATGTAAGCCCATAAGATGACGGGATAAAGGTTGAGAAGTCAAATAAATAGATACCATATTTCATAAAGCTTAGAGAAAAACTATAACATTTGTATATGTGAAAAGGTGAGAATAATTAATAGGTAATGTGTTCACATTGAGCTATTAATGGAAGTTAGGGTGTTTGAAATAAAATCCTAACATGGAGGTTGGCATCAGAAAGATTAACTGTCTCTTTTATTAACAGTCCCTTGGGCTGCTTGTACTGTAGAAGTAAGCCGGTTGGTAAAAAGGGGCAGTGTATAGTCATAAAGAAACAGTTGCAATATGCAGGTTAAATTTAGCAGTACATAAATATATTTGCATGTTTCTGTGTCCTACCCTAGAAAAAAAATTAGAGCGAGCAGGTTCAGGCTCAGGTAGGCAAAACCCCAAGCATCCTTGGGGTTTCTTAGGAACCCTGACCCTGGACTTCATCGTATGTGTTGTTGCTCTTGTTGAGTCACGAGCCTTCTTGGCCACCTTCCAGGTACAGGAAACAGCAAGACAGTTGAGAATCTCTGGAAGGTTGAAGCTACACAGTCAGGGGTGAAGGCACTGCAGCCGTACTTCACTGACTCCCTCCTCCAGAGCCAAGGAGGACATTTGGAAGCATTCTCTTTGGAAACCATACCTAAGACAGGTTGTTTCAATCCAGGCTTGGAACATTAAGGAGTGGCCTCCAACATAATGAGGAAGCTTGCTCTCATTTTCCCAGGCTGCTAAGGCACAAGATGTCCTGTTTGTCGTTACCTGGCAGATAAACATTCAAGGGCACCATCGTTATGACAACAGGTGATGGGCTGGCACGAATAGTGGTCGCCAGCCTGGCACATGCTCCTCTTCAAAGAAATCATGGAAATTGGATGGGTGTCCAGGCAATAAAGATGCTTCCCACTTTTTGCGAACACAACACACGTTGGAAATCCCTTGATGCTACTGTGACAAAGACTCCGGTCATCAAAGTTTAGCAATTGCCCTGAAAAGTCACAGGCAGAAGTTCAGCCACGGATACGCCACCCATGAGTAGCAGCGAAGGAGCTGCATGGATTTCCGTGCCTGCTACAGGTGTGTTAGAAAACAAGACGATGGCCAGCGTCAATTGTTGAACACAGACCTGTTTTGTAAATGCAATTAAAAGGAAAAGAAGTTTCACTTGAAACTCTAATGAATTTTCTTTTTGGTTGTTTTGTAGCTTGGGAGTGATAGGGATATAGGTCCATCTTTTCTTCCAAGATATAGGAGATTATGTGTATAATGATTGGATACTATAGATTCATTAATTCCCTCCAGAAATATTAAAATTAACATTGTGCTAATGTGCCCATTGCTACAATTTGGCCCAGTAGAACTCTCCTTTGCCGTCTTGTAGAAAGCTGGAAAACTGGGTTTCCCACAAAACAGACCTGTTCTTTTTTTCTCTTTTGTAACTGCTAAAATATTGTTGTCCACATCCATCCGTTCATTTGGGTGGCCCAGTGCAGTTGGCTTCTGAAGTCCTGCAGGTGACTAGACAAGGAGCTTGTGGCTGAAGGTGAGTGAGGGCAGCTGGTTCCCCAAAGGATTCAAGAAAGAGAACTCCGGCTTTTATATTTGCAACTTCCCCAAACCTCGTGTAAGTTTGTAAACACCATAAAATATGTTACGATGTTTACAGCATATGTCTCTTATTGTTAAGAACTATTGTGGAAGTATGAGTGGAGTCTACTTCTTAAAATATTTTTTATATAATAGTTATGGCATTCAATTATACAATAGTAATTGTGAATAATTATACCAAACCCCAGTCTGTTTTATGACTACTTCTCACGCTGAGCTCGCATACTCTGTATAAACACCATCTGTATCAAACATAAAACTCTTAGTTGTTGTAAGAACACAGGCTTACAAAATGTAGCTTATTAGTTCTGGGGCCAAGCAGTTTCATGGCTATTGCCTGGGTCCCCACAAACCACACGCATCTGATGATCTTCCCAGGCTGTGCTCTGTTTTGTTGACTTAAAGCCTGGTTCCCTATGTAGCTCAGTTAAAGAGAAGAGCAACTTTAAAAAGATGACTGATCTCTGAACACATTTTGGTTCAAGAATTTAAACCTCCATTGACAACTATCTAACCTACTCAAAAGAGTCTGACCTTGAGTGAAAATTTAAACCAAGTATACATTTTGTCCCCAACAAATAAGTTGTTCTTCAGCAATAAACAAACTTCAGATATAAACTATGAATAAACAGAAATTTCTTTGCAGGAATTAAACCCAATCTAAGAAAGATAATTCGTGCATTCTCAAAAGTCATTCTGCTTTGACTTGTGTCTAGCAACGGAATGAGTCCAATCAGCACGTTTCTGGGCTTTTGATGATCTAGAACTATATATATCCTTGCCACCTTTTTAGTATATTTAAATCTTGAAAATTTTCAAATTTTCCCTAAAAGAAATCGTGGCCTCCTTACTAATAAAGATTTTAGCATTTAACTTGTAAGAAAACTACTTCTTCTTCTTCTTCGTCTTCGTCTTCTTCTTCTTTTTTTTTTTATTTTCTGATAAGAAATTTCTACCTCCAAATAGCATAAGCCATGATTTTATTTGTTGCATGCAAAAGGATACTGCATTTCCCCCATGGAATTAGATTCTAATTTGGAAAGAACTGTGGCTATATTCAAATTCTTTGGCCAAAATATTCTGAACATCATTAAAAAGTTCCAAACTAGGTATGCCAGCATTTAGACACAATTTATAAAAATGTTATTATGAACAAAATGGTGCCAGTCCTTCCAGGTAACTGTCCAAACATCCAAAGATGGATGTCTTAATTTGGCATCCAAAAAAACACACAAGAGGTCAGACTGTACGTAGGTAATTTCCTCAGATGCTATTACTTGTCCTCTGGGATTCCACATACTCAATACCAATTTCAGAGGGGAGGATTAAGAATGGGCAGGGAGGGTGAGGGCTGGAACAGCAGGCCTGAATGGTTTGGACTAAGATCTTGTATCAAATTTGCAAATTACCAATTAAGGCAGGTTTAGAAGGTGGCATCGTTTTCACTCATTGTGATAAACTGAAAATTAAGGCTCTCTCTGCATGTCAGAGGAATGACAGTAATGACACATAACAAGGAATGTTATCAAAAGCATCTTTCTTGGTAACAATATATCCCCGGATACAAAGCAAACTGACTGGAAAGAAAAAGTAGGCCAGAAATCTGAAAATAAACATAAGACCTGGATCTTAAAATAACCACTACTCTGTTGATTCTGGATACTTCACTCAAGCAGCTTGGGAATGAAAGCCCCAAATACCAGAATGCTCATGAATGGTGTTCTGGATGAAATTGTTTGGAATTGTCATTCACTTCTACTCGATCTTAGCAAGTGACCATTTGCAAGGTAGCTTTTGTGCTCTGTTCACTTAAAACTAAGGCAATGATAAAATCTTACGGACATGGGACGTATCTCCTTTGACAAATGGCTGCTTATGGTAGAATGCACCCCCCTTAACAATGGGCGCGTGGTCTCAGAAATGGAGTGGCAACTCACGAAGCAGGATGCAAGGTCATTTCTGCATAATCCCAAGGGAGAGACCGTCTTTGGTTTCCCATACTCAATATTGGAGTGATTCACTGGATTCCTTAGATAATACGTAACAGTGCACACCCACCTGATCTTCCCCCATCTCAAGCTTCCTTAAAAGTTGTTCTTTTTTAAACATGTAGAATGATACGATGCTTTGACACTTTTATGGCACCTCCAGCCCTAACACTTGAACACCACAAATCAAAGCATTTGCCTGACTACAATATAATAACAGAAAGAGAGACCTTTTAGGGAAAACAATCAGATTGGAAAGAATTCACACCCAAACAGGTGCTACGTGGCATTGTGCCCCATTGAGAACACGGGCCACTCGTGGTGCTTGCTCTGGTTTACTGCCTGCCTAGCCATGAGGAAACCATGGAGTAATTATTCTGTTTAACATTGTGATGGATTTCTGAAACCTAGCTAGCTACACACACAAACATATATATTTACATAACCTATATACAAATACATGATAGCCATAAATAAACGTCAAATATATAGCTCATACATATGCAAATATTTGAAGGCAAACAGAAAACCAGGGGCCCTACAGTAAGGAAATTTCCATTCCCTTCCTGATTGTGCCTCTTTTAAGCAAAGAGATACCGGAACAAGCCACAGCTCGCTCTGTGCCTCAGTTTCCTCATTTGTTACATGAGGTTAATTCCTGCTCTATCTAGAGAGGGAATCGAATGAAGTAATCCACAGAAAATTGCTTTGAAAAGTACAGAGTACTATACAAATGCTGGGAATAATGAGATGTTTTAAAAAAGAGCATTTTTCCTTTGCTAAGAAGGGTATATCCACATTCACGTTTTCTATCTGTGAAGCTTCTTCTTTGAAATTAAATTGAGACCATAACCAACATCCCTCCCAGTGCTGCCTGAGGTTTTACTCAGCAACAAAGCAAGGGCTTCTTTTCATCATTCATCACGTTTGAGTTCAAGCACCAAGAGGTACTTTTTACCAGTGGTGAAAATAGCTTTCTTTTCACAGCAGAAACACAGAAAATGATCTCCCTCTTGATGCTAATGGAAGGATAAGGCTTATTCGACATTTGCCATCAAAAAAAAAAAAAAAAAAGCCAAAGCCTTGATTTGGCTTTGTGGATGGTGTGTTCTTGCACCAGGAAGATGGGAGTGGTTTGAGAGAG
The DNA here is from genome assembly GCA_008086735.1 of Cheirogaleus medius. Classification (NCBI taxonomy): domain Eukaryota; kingdom Metazoa; phylum Chordata; class Mammalia; order Primates; family Cheirogaleidae; genus Cheirogaleus; species Cheirogaleus medius. Next base: position 5,019,900 of record VBSM01003206.1, read on the forward strand.
AGCGTGAAGTTACAGCTTTATTGCATGTGAATTGCATGCTTTTATGCATGTGAATAATTAAATACTGAAATATTGAGATACATTTTCAAGTGGAGATCTTGTTCCATTTTTCTTTCAGCTTTTAGTGTCAACTGGATACTCCCTTCTAAAAAACTAGATAAAATCCTTTATGCAATAACTCATCTCCGATCATACCTTTCTTACTCAGACAAGTTCAGTGCTTTTTGAGTTAATTGTGAGTCTCTGGCAGACCTACAAATCTGAACCCAAAATCCCTTTCCAGTACTTTTCCTGCTCACCTCCACAAAAGCACTGTGTGTCCAATTTTGCTAGATTCTCTACTGCTGTTTGGAGGTGCCTGTGCTTTCAACCTGAATGGCTTTTCTCTGCTGTCCCCTTGGCTGGAGATGTTTCCTATTTCCACCAGGATATGACTTCCATCTTGGCCTATTGAAATCTTACACAACCTTCAAGTCACATCTTAAATGCCAACAATTTCACACAGCTTTCCTTAATACCCCAACCAATTGCAATCTCTCCCCTGTCTAAATGAATTTTAATTTCTCAGATTAAAAAAACACATATTTTTTATGTCTCTTGTTGGTACACATATCGTTCTGTCTGGTGGGTTTCCCCACCTCAATTTAAAAAAAAGAAAGAAAGAAAGCTCCTAAAGTTACGAATAACCTTGTTATTTTATCAGTTTGTTTTTTAAACTTTTGTTACAGAAAATTTCAAACATATACAAAGTAAACAAAAGGTCCTATTTATTTTTGCATCTCCTTTGGGACCTATCACAGTGTTTTGCATGCAGCAGAAGTAAATTTAAGTAATTGGGGCCTTAGGCAAATGGTGCTGCCTGTCTGCATATCCGACTCCGTGGCTCCTGGATGGCTTGAGGCTTTTACTCAGTAACACACTGACATGAAAGCCACACACCTGTAGGATCACAATCTACGAGGGCTAAACAATCTTATTCACCAGCTTTAAAATTCAGGGAAAATTTTTATCCTTGAAGTCAGTTCAGATCATCAGTAAAGCTAACTATATTTGAGGGAATGGGGAGAAAAAAGTTTACACGGTTAAGAATATTTTCTAAGAGAAACCAAGTGTGATTGTGTATTCATTTGCTTTTCTTAGTAACGCACAGTTCTTCAAAATGCACAATATTTGATGAGCAACCTACAGATATGAGGGCTTTCTACTCATATCAGAATTACAGGTTTTTTTGATCTCACACTATTAACATTTTTAAATGTCACCCCCTTCCCAAAACCTCAACCTCAGACTCCTTAAGTCCACTATTTTAGACAGAGTTTTTAAAAAACTTGTGCCCACTTAGCCCATTAAGTTTTGCTACTACTGAGTGTGTGTGTGTGTGTGTGTGTGTGTGTGTGTGTATTTTGGGGAGCAGTGAGATCCTTAAAGTGAACCAGGATTCTGGAGTGATAGATTACATGTCCATGCTGTGTCATATCCAATTAACTCAAATTGACTGTACACTGCATTATTCTGTTAGTGCATGGAAGATCAATAAATATGGGGAAATCCTGCCCAGCTCTCCACTTTCCCATCCGATTCTAGTAGGTCTGAGACGGATCATGCTACTGTGGTGTGTACGCCGCAGCTCAGGCAGGCAGGTGGTGCATAGACACCATTCAAACTTGGCCTATTCAATCCCAACTCCTCTAACTCTCCATTCATGCATAGCAAAACACCATCTGGTCCTATTTTGCCTCCAGCAATCACAGCTGACCAAAAAACGATAATAACAGCTGTTGCAAAACAAAAGCCAAACAAAGAGGGTTGGGGAGGGGGGAAGGAAAGGTTAGATGGAAGTCCAGTGCTGAAAAATGCTCCATGAAGTGAGAAATGGGGAGAAACCATTCAGATGTCTAAAGCCCGCTGAATGGACACGGTGGAGGACTCCTGCTTAAACTTGAGATATTAATCCATCTGTCTAGAAAGCCTCCAAACCTCCATCAGGTGGTAATATATTGCAGAAATTATGCTGCACAAAGGCATTTAAGCTTTTGTTCTTTGAGTTGGGAGCTAATGACCCCGTGTCAGCTAAAAATGAAAACTGCTTATGTTTTTTCGTCACATGGCAGTACAGGTTAATGCCAAAAAAAGGACATGTTTAGCCAGAGTAATAAAATAATGTCCACACGGCAGGGGGAGAGTCAAGGTGTGTGTGTGATGGAGGTGGGGGTTGGGAGGGGGAGATTCCTTAATGCCTGCAGACCATTTAAGAGGGAAGGCATTCAGGCCATTTAGGCGTGACACTGATCAGCACAGTTCTCATGCCTGTTTTTCATTACCTGATTTATTTCTGCCCTGTAACAGAAAAGTGCACCTCGTACTTACTTAAGTCTCAGGAACAGAAACCGAGTCATAGGTACAAATTGAATACAAGTTGATTCATAATATGCTTTTGTGAATCCTGAGAAAAATAATTTGGTAACAAGGTTGGGGAATTCTTTTCATGATTTAAGACTTTTGACATTTTAAATATATAGTTTTGCCTGGTGATTACGTTTTTAAACTGCAGTAATTAAACTTTTTCCCCCCCTGAAATTGACCATCGCTGGCTTAGCAGCGTTTAATCAAATGTGATAAAACCTAAGATTTATAAAATCATTTAATAGATGTTACAACACCTGCTTCTAACTGCAAACAGTTGAAAACAGACTTCACTTGCAATTAAGTCTTATCACTAGTGACATTTTTTTTCCAAGCAATACTTCATGGGTTTTCAAAATGACAATTACAGAACTAATACACAATTACTGTCACATGTGGTTTACCAATTAATTTTGAAGACATTTGTCTAAAGGTTTCACAACAGAATATAAAATGGTGCTTATTGTTATGTAATGTTAGTTTCAATTCACAGAAAATCTTTTACCATCAGTTCTGCTTCTGATGAGTTTGATGCAAACAGATCATTTCTTTGTAGAATACAGTCGCCCCCTCGTAGATGTGATTAGGCATCATTCTAAGACTGTTTGAACACTGATACCTGTCAACTAATACATCTTATGAAAAGCTTCAATTTAGACATAAATTTTTCTACAGCAAGAAATCTATAAATTTATAATTAGAATCTCTTGCTGTTCAATATTTGTACATAATACAGAGTACGAGAGGATTATGAAATATTGAAAGCTGGATTCATTATTCATAACCCACAACATACAGTAAATATTCTCTGAAATACAACGACAACTTTGAGGAATCTATATTCCATTATTTTTGAATGTGTTGCTCACGGTAGCTGTGGACAGCACCACGTACAATCTCATTCTTTCCAGATTAGGATTCTGGTCAGGGTTGACACTTGCTGTTTTTAATTTTCATTTTATCATAAGCAGTTTAAGACTGTTGCCAGTGGTAATTTGCAATTTTTATCAAGACCTCTTCATTATAGCTTCTGACAGGACAGATGCTGTAATTAATCATGCAAGACAACTGGGGACAGTGGTCACACTGCTCTCAAAGAGGAGCCACCACAGAGCAAGAGAAGGGGGGAAGAAATGGGCACTAAAATCATTATTTTGGCTTAAGAATTAGCATTCACCATCCATTTTAATAGCAATAACACAATGCCCAGCTAGTTCTAGCCCCAAATAGAAAATGATTGTTTTGTTTTCTCTATACTTACCTTGCACTTGCATCTTAATAAAAACACAATTACAAAAATATTTCCAATGGGGTTTTTTTTATAAGGGCCCTGGTTTTGGCCGGTGCAATCCACATTCTCAGCCATGAATATCATATTTCCAACTGAAAATGGGAGATGAGGCTTGGGCTCAGATAAAACTTGGTATGTGGCATCTTTCCCCATCCGATACGTATTCAAGGAACCAAAAGTGAAATTTGACATAACATTTTATTTGAAAAGTGAACAGTTTCCTTGTTGTTGCATCAAAATACAGTCCACAGTTTTTACTGAAATGTGTTTATTCTATAGCAAGATAAAAGCATTTTTGTTTTAGTTAAGCAAAATACAAACAACTTAATTGCTGCTATCATAACTCATAAAAAAGTATAAAACAGCATAAAAACACAATAAGCAATGTAGCAATGAATGGTTTATGTCACCAGTGTTTACGTTAAAGCCTCATTTAGGAAAACTTTACAACACATGATATGAAAACTTACAACTTTGAAAGAAAATATTTACATTGATTATTCAGATGTGATGTGCCTTTTAAATATTCTACTGGTATTACATCATAATAAAAACTCTTGCTTTTTCTTTTTAAATCTTAACTTTTGTAATAACTGTTTTCATTTAAGTGCATTTCCCTTTTAAAAATACAGTGTTTATTTTTCGAAACTTGTCACTCAAAACACGGAATATAATATTCACATTTCTTTTCTTCTAATTGGAATGAATATAATGGGCTAACAGTGGTCATAGATATTGTTACAACATATACTGTGATTTGATTTGGAGAAGTCATTGGGTAAAAAGTGGAAATGAGTCAATAATTGGATCTAATCACTTGCATTTTTTTTTTTCTGGAGAGATTTAGGAAAAAAAATAAGAGCTTTGGCAAAAGTCTGTGATTTACATTATTTTTTTCATGACAAAAAATGCCATCAATTATTCACATCATACAAATGTTTGTATGAAACTGGATCTTCGTATTTCAGGTAGTTACAACTGTGCTTTTCCTTTTTAGGGCTTCGGGAGTTCAAATAGCCTGGAAGTGCGGTTTACTCACTTCTGGAGAAATAAGGCCATTTTCTATGACTCAGAGAGGCCAGTTTATAGTCATCAGTATGTCCCAGGATTCATTAAACAGTTTGATTCACATATTGTAGGTATAGCCTGAATAAATAAAAAAGGCATCACATAAAAGAGCACAGGTTTTCTTGTTTAAAAACAAAGTGATTTACAGTCAGCTAAAAGATGTGACCCAGCTACACTGCGGTTCTTATTGCCTATCTAATAGACACTTGAGAGGACCGTTTGATCTGTTACACATCTCTGCATAACCAACACCAACGGACAAGTTTCGGCCATATATTCTCGACCCTCCTCTGCCACTCGCCTTCACGTAAGGAAATCCAGCTGCCACGTGCAGCTTCAGAAAATACTGACCTGCGACAATACTTGAGTCTGTGTCTGAGACTGTATTTGCGACTGGTGCTGCTGGGAGGCCGGCTGGGGGCTCCCGATGGCCGGGATGGGGGATGTTATCTGGGAGGCGCCGGGGGAGTGCTGCCGAGGAGAAGGCTGAGACTGGTGCTGCATGTGCTGCAGCTGCTGCAGCTGGAGATGCTGCTGCAGCTGCTGCTGCAGCTGCTGTTGGTTGATTTGCTGCTGGAGGTGCTGCTGCTGCTGCTGCTGCAGGTGCTGCTGCATGTGGTGCTGGAAATGCTGCTGCTGCATCTGCTGCTGGATTTGCTGATGCATTTGGTGCTGCTGCAGTTGCTGCTGCTGCATCTGCTGCATCTGTTGCTGCTGCTGCTGCTGCTGCTGCTGCAGCTGCATCTGATGCTGCTGGGTTTGCACTGAAGGGCTCACTTGGGTGGAGGATGCCGAGCCAACCATGGTCGTTCCCATGGAGCTTATCAGCGGAGCCCCAATGTTCGAGGGCATGTTGGCGGCGATGGTGACGGATGTGACAATCTGGTTCATGGGGAGTCTCATGGTTAAGGGTTTGGGAGCGATTGACCTAGGGAGTGATTGCTGGAGAGTCTGGGGTGAGGCTGACACTGTTCCATGTTGAGGCAGTGGAGTGTTGAGAAGGAGGGAGGATGTGAGATTGGTGGACGCCAGGGTCTGCTGAACAGAACGAATGGTCTGGGCTTCTGCTGACTCAGCGGCCGCCTGCATTTTGGGGGAGAAAATGCCAGAATGTTATGATAATACATAAGTATTTGAAATATTTAAGTATTTGTAGGTATTACACTTTGATTTTTTTGAATGGCCACCACTATTCATGCTGCCCTGTATCCATGCCCTTTGTCATGTGACTTTTTAGCTCCTCCCAGAAGTGGAGTCAAATTCCCTGCCCGCTTGAGTCTGGGCTAGTCCTGTGCTTTTGCTTTGGCCAAGGGAAATGTGATGACAGGGACACTGTCCCAGTTCCAAGCTGAGGCCTCAAAGGACCTTGCACCCTTCCACTCTCTCTTGGAACCTGCCACCGCCATGTGCACGATGACAGACGTGTGGCCCACTTACCTCACCCAGGACACAGCTCACTGCCAGCCAATCAACTGCAATGTGTGTGAATGAGTCCAGTCCCCTCCAACCTGCAAGCTGACCCCACAAAGAAGAGCAGGACTCGCCGACCCTGCAGAGCCTGGCCTAGATCTGAGCTCACTGGCACTCCCTGAGATAGACACTTATGTTTTTAAATCACTGAGCTCTGGGGATGGTTGTTACACAGCACTACTGTGGCAAAAGAGAACTGATACACATACTTAAGAGCAACAATTCTTCTACATTTAAGTCTGTACTGACCTCACCACCCAGCACCACACATTGAAAGACAAGAAAGTACAGACTGTTCTGGTGCAAATCCAGTTCTACAACCTAAGAACTTTGTGACTTTGGGCGAGTTAATTCACTCATCTGGTCCTCAGTTTCCTTATCTATAACATGGGGTTACATGGTATTTATCTTGTGTAGAAGTTCTGAGAATTAAATTAACTCATGTGTTAAGCATTTAGAACAGTGCCTGGCCCATAGGAAGCACTTAGTAAAGGTTAGCTATTTTTATTAATTAACAACTACAATTACCAAAAAACTACTGCCAGTAGAACACTTCAAAACCCTGTGTTTGCATGATTATTTGTAAAAGTACTCAGTCAAATACAAGAAAAATATCACTGGGGTCCTCAGAGATACTAAACTGAAGTACTTCACAACTTTAGAAATGTTTTAGTTTACCAACTATTTTGAAGATTTCCAGAATTTATCAAAGGAGCCACAGATAAGGGGAGAATGTTTAATACTCGTGTGATCGAATAACCTATTATACGACAAACGGCAGATCTAGGGTTAAACATGAAGAGAAACTACCTATTACATTTTGTGCTAAAAACACATCCTTACCTCCACAAAAATAAATTCTTTTGCTAATGCAACAGTGATTGGAATGATTCATCTTAAAGACTATTTTTTCCTCCTATTCTTCCCCAAATTAGGGTTTTTAGGGGGGTGGTGAGGGTACCTTGGAGGCATGAAGCAGCCACCTACTTTGTTGATTTCAAATGTTCACTTCTAAGTTTTTATGATTCAAATTTATAAAGCCCTACTATTAGAAGGAACCTGAGAAATGACCTCATATGGAGAGTCACTCAACATAGGAAAAGCCATCTCCGATGGCTTCTGTTTGAACACATGTAACCAACTCTGAAGCATCGTAGACAGCTCTCCACACTACAAAAGCTCAGTGGGGCTGCACGTTTACTAGAGTGTCACTTTCTAAAGTCTTTAGGGAAAGAAGAGCCTGTAAATACTCAAAATTATCTTCAAAAACCATTAAATCACCCATAAAGTAGAATACACACAGTTTTGGACATATAAATGTGTACATAATTCTCATATACTATAGTACTTAAGAATCACCACGCTAGTCTTAAGAAACCACAAAGAAAGTCTACATTTAGACACCTGGGCAGTTGTACTGTTGTGCCTCTAAGGTGTCACCTTAATGGTAAATGGTAACAGGAAAATGACTGTAAAGAGTTCCTCCCAGCCTGCCTCCTCATGCCCTTATGATTTAATAGTAAGCTTCTATTAATTGCTTTGGTTGTCAGGAAGATTAAAAGTGATAGTAAAGTCACATCTTAAGGGAGGAGGTCCAAGGTTCTGCATGTAGAGGCATGAGTTACATGTGCATATGATGAAATCATATTGTTATTTCTGACATTGGGACTAAAATCTTGCTTCCTACAACCTCACCTATTGAATAAATTCTTCTACTAGGTCAGAGAGATTAACTTAGCTTCTTTTATATGATGGCCCTTGTATTTGTGGAGTAAGATCATAATACACCCCCACATCCTCACCTCCCTGATTATTTCAATTTCCTAATAGGATTTGATTTTCAGTCCTCAACATTATGGAGGCAACACTCTGAAGGGTCTTCAGCTGGCTGCCATCTCGCTTTAAATTGTAGGGTCCAAAACAGAACCAATTCTTCAGATGTGGTCTAATCATCACCCTATACAATTAGATGCTGCTTCCTCTGAGATCACTATATTAGCACCTTTTTACACTTTTGGTTCAGGTTGAAATTATTCTAAACTTGTATCTCAAGGACTATTTTTATTAATAGTTACCTCCCAGGTCTCTGAATATAAATTTAGGATCCTTTCAAACTGCATCTACTGAATTAAAAAACAAAAATGAAAAAAATGTATTCTATTCTTCTTAAATACTGTGCTATTGGGTTTTTAGTGTCGTTGAATTCCATTTGGAAATATTTCTGAATCCTGACTCTAGTATACAATGTACAACTTTTATGTTATCTCTCCTAAGTCAGTCACAGACTTGATGATTAATGGTTAATATTTTCTGAATGCCTTTTGAGATACTGGTTCTTGGCTTAAATCCATGTATGGTCAATTATTCATGCTCTAATTCACAAAGACCACCTATACCTGCTTCTGGATAAATGAATGAATAAATGATCCACTTAAGAAGTACATGTACACTGTTATTCTATTCACATCACTCCATCCAATTAACTACCAACTATGCTTCAATTCTTAACATCTGTCGCCCACACAATCAGTTGTTCTCTGCAATGTGCAAATCTGAGTACAGAATCGGTATATCTCTCAATGTGTGTCTTCCAGAGTCTCAGAAAAAGGTTTTGCTGTTGACCTGATAAAGGCTTTTCTTTCTAATGAAGTGGGAAGTGTCCTGAGAGCTGTCAACAAAGACAGAAGGGCCTCTGTTGATCTGATTCTGAGCAGCTGCCAACGGTAGATCTTAATAAAGATAATAGAAAGAAGAAACAACTCAGGTGAAGAAGAGAAAAAAGGGAATGAACCCTTTCTAAATGGCTTTGAGGCTGTGTCGTACCTGAGACAACAAGAGTGACAATGAAATGGTATCTCTCCTTGCCAGAAGAAATTTATCAAGAGCAAAAATATATTAGACCAAATTATCCTCCCCTAAGGCTCTCGAAACTATAGGAAGTCAACAGATATTGGTAATTAAATGTTAAAAAAAAGACCACGTTGCAGTTCATACTCTTTTTGGATCAAGGCAATTATAATCCAGACATTTGTTTGGGATATTGGCGCACTTTATCAGGGCCTATGGTATACTCTATGTATAATACATATACTTTTTCTTTTAGTACTTGGAGCATAATTTTGTTTTAAATAATCATGAGGTTTATTTATTTATATGATATGGAATAGTCTGTTTGAAAACGCAACATCCCCTATTATAATAACGTAACCACTGGAAAATTTATGATATGATGTCTAAAAATGCCTGACAAACTTATTTCCCAGTTTAAATAGAGGACATTAACACAGATCCTATCCCTGACAAAAAAGAATAAGAGGCTATTTAAAATTTATCTATAGAGCTACATACACATACATAAAGATCAGTGAATCTTTTGGAAACAATTTAGATTTAGCCACTTAAATTAACTTATATTTTTCATGTCATCATTCGGGTAACCTCTAATGGAAACCAGTAAGTTTATGAGTTGTTCAAGATGCTTTCTTATCAACTCTTAGGGGAGCTGCATTTACGGTTTCAACGCTTGAGGGCTGCGTTCCGCGTCATAACTATTTCAGAGACCGGCCACTCCGGCTCAGGTTTACCTTGGAAACGAGGCTGGCCCTGTATGCGGCCAGGGCCTTCAGGTATTCTTTTTTGGCAGCTTCTGTTTTCCTTTTATATACCTATTAAAAGACCAAAATTAGCACCACCTTTAGTGTATAAATCCTCAGCTATAACATAACTGCTGCACAAATTAGGTCATATAAACATAACTCACATAAAAAAAAAGTTGGTCTCCTTGGCTTTGATTTTTAAATGTTAACACACACACCCAGAGAGATATTAAAACCAAACCAAACCCAATCCTGCTACCCTCGCTGGAGCAGAATCTTAATATCTACTGCTGCGAATGAGAAAAGATTTCCGGTTGTAATAGAGATTCCTTGAGAGTAACTGCTGCAAGCCTCGTGCTCAGGCAATAAATAAGGTAACAGGAAGAATAAGCTTTGCTACAAACGGCTTACATTATAGAGAATAATGAGTTTCTCCATCAATGTCTTCTTTCCCTCACACATATTTACCAAAGCAGAGGATAAAAACAACAGGCGAGTGTCTGAAGACAAAAGAGAAAACATGGAGGTCTTTCAACCTTAGCTTTCTTTTGGAGGAAAAAAAAAAAAGGTCAGAAATCATAAAACATGGGAGATTTCCATTTGTGAGACCACTGAGTTACATAAATAAATCCCAATATATTGAATTTAGGCTTCCTTTTCTTAGCTGGCCTGATGGCTGGGTGTTGGACCAAAGTGCAATGATCTTTCTCTCTGGAGTTTAAAAGTTAGGTGCAGCAGTTTGCCAGTCCTTTAGAATTGCATTTCTGGGACAGAAAAATCAGTCTGCTATATATAGCAATAAACTCACTGCAAACAAACTGGAAAATTCTACAGTTACAGGAGGAATCAGTTCATGAAATGAGTTCATGATTTGTAAATAAAAACCAAGGGTAAATAATTGTTCTATTTTATCACTAATCGGGGTCTATCTCCTCTTCTGTGCTATGTAAAAGTTAACTCCTATTAATGGTAATTGGAGTTTCATGCAAAGAGCAAAGGGAGGGCCGACCCCCAAGGGACACATTCTTCTCTTCATTTGTGCGGAGGAGTTGCATGGGGAAGGAGAGGAGACTGAGCCCCTAAGGAAGTATCTCCCACCAGCATGGCTAATCTCTGAATACCTCTCATACTGTCTAGCTTTAAAATGAACTTGGAATAAAATTTCAAATGCCTAGTGACAATAATGAGACATGCAGAGGCAGCTTCAAAGTTTGGAAACCCACCAGGACAGCACGAGGGTTCAGAAAGATGATCAATGGAAAGGCAAGCAAGGATGGACCTAATCCCTTTGTAGTGCCCTTTTTGAACAAAGGGGGAATATTCCACATTATTTAAAATGAAACGATTATCATCAAAAGTTTACGCTTGCAGGATACTGCCTGGATTTCTTCCAACCCTCCTCTGAATGGGTTCTGAACAGGCACCCTTAAGCTGACAGAGAAATCAATATAACTGGAGACTTGTTTAGATTTATACGTTCGTGTTCTTTAATTCCATAGTTTCGAAAGGCTTTCGTGAGAAGCGATCATACTAAGTGAAGGCGTGTACCTGGAAAAAGCGTAAGGAATACTCTGCTAACTTTGTAACATAAGGCCACGACGGATCTCGGCCTCACCTGCTTTTGTTCTTCTCCAAGGCTGTCCCACATAGACGCTACGATTTTTGAGACCTCTCCAAAGGTTGCATTGGGGTTTTGCCCTTTAATTGCAGCCTGTGTGTCTCTGAAAAACAGGGCGTATGCTGACACTGGCTTCTGTGGCTCATTCGGATCTTTCTTTTTCTTTTTCTTTGGAGTCTTGGGCTTCTTGCCAGAATCTGGAGCAGCTCTTTTCTCTCCGATGGCCTGCAAAGCAGGGAGAAAATTCACCGCCTGGAATGTACTCGCGGAGAAAGCAGCAAGACTGACTCAGATCCGTAATTGTTCTTTTAAGGTTTTGTTAAGCATCATCAACAGATGAATCACCACCAAAAGCGGGGGAGGGGTAAACTTGCTTAGAGTTAACTGGACAGCAGAGATTAGCATTTAGAACATTGATTAATGAGACCCAGAAGTATCTTCAATACATTCATAACATATGCTCTAAATAGCAATTATGACTAATGAAAACCAGAACACTCTGTACCAGGAGATGCTATATATATGCTGTGCTACACATGTGCACATAAACAAAATATTTTACATTTTCAGAGGTATTAGAAGTTAAACCTAAATAACATTCGGGATGTTGATCATATTCAAATATTTTAAATGAAGTCCGTTGCCTAGTCACATGTCATACGTGTGATCTGTCTGAACTGATTTTTTGAGACTGATTTTTTTTTTCTTTTATCAGAATGTTACTTTGCTAATGGGTCTCTGGAAACTCAAATGGAAATTAGGTATAATCTCTATACTTGTACAACAAGGAAAAGGTCATCTTTATTTTCTAAAATAACAACTTTGTAAAGAATAGGATAACAAGAAATATAAAAACATCAAAACTACTTTAGAGATAGAAAGGAAATTGATACTCTCCATAAAATTAAAAACCTGTAAAAACAGGGTAAGAACTGATACTTAAAATCACTCAGGAGATTGAAAAGAAGGCATTTATTACATATGGTAAGTAACCCTGCCCACAAGAATACTGCCATAAACACTCACACATATTCACAAAATGAACTCTGTGAGATCGAAACCAACCATAAAAATGATATGGGTAGAGCTCCCCAATTCATATACTACTAAGTTTCTTATTTACCTGTGACCATCATCTAATTTCACTGATCATTTAATATATTTATCAGAGAAGCAGGGGAAATGATTTATCAGCTTTGTTTTACTCCCCTAGACTACGGTATGACTATAATGAAGATGATTTTGTAGTTAACTTCATCAAGAATCCTGAAGTGTTTAACAAAATCTGTTTTAAAAGCCAGCCTTGGGCAAGATCAACAGAGATAGATTCAAAGTTACTAACAGATTGGCTTTTAATGGCCTTGAATCCTAATTCAAATTTTCCTAGAGTATTATTACTTTCCAAATGAGAGTCATTTGGAACTTAATCCAATTACTAACATTATCAGGGAGAAAACTGGTTAAATAACTTTTCTTTGAGAGTTCTGAACCCTAAAGTGTTAAGAAACCACTGGCCTACTTTTAGGTAGGCCTATTGTTTGCACTGTTTGAATGATAACAACATCCACACTTTATACAAGTAGTTTATATGCTTCAGATGGTGTTAAAAGTCATATCTCACTTCTCCTCCAAAATGCCATCTTTCATATTAATAACTCACACAATTAATTCAATAACTCTCTAGAGCCCATAGTCTTTTTTTGAAATTTTCAGAATAAGTGAGACTTGTTTAATTCTACTTAATGAATCTGAACTTGCAAAAGAGTCAGATGCCTTTTGGTTAGAGCTTCAGCTGGAGCCAATGAGAAACATTACTTCAGCTACAGGAAAAAAAAAAAAAATATATATATATATATAC
>VBSM01003206.1:5033303-5089022 GCA_008086735.1 Cheirogaleus medius
TCGGCCTCCCAGAGAGCTAGGATTACAGGCGTGAGCCACCGCGCCCAGCCAACACACATAGTTTTCTAATTGAGTCACACAACTATATTCTTTTCCTGGAAGAAACTTTGGCACTGTTAATGCCAACAATACCCTGACCAAGGGCAAGATGGAAGTAATTTCCACAGCAGGTTTTTCTGGAAATGAGAGGAGTTCAACCTCTCAGCTCAATCTTCTGTAAAACAATATTCCGATGTCGACAACCACTGATGTCTTTCTTGGATGACCATGACTTGCCCTAGTCATCATTACTCTTTAAGAATAAGCCAGAGAGGAAAAGTCCCACAGTTTAAATAAAAGCTCAGAATTAATTCTCATAAAGAAACTTCTATGTCATTGACTTAAAAGGGTTGGGAGAGAAAGCTGGAGAAATAGCTTTACCCAAAAGTGACACAATCAACGATAATTTTAATCTTCCTTTCTCAGGGAAGGTGATTAAAAGATAACAAATAGGATTCCTTGTCTTTTATACAACACCAAGACCCTTGCTTAACATGGAGCAAGCTGAGAGTCATGCAAAAGGTTCTCTTTAGAGGTGACAATTTCGGTTTGGTACAGAGGCAAGTACGAAGAGAAGTGGGAAAATGCGTGGGGAGAAAGGAACCCATTGAGTTGTCCTGGCCAGCTGAAACCCAGACCCATCTTGTTCATGTCCTTCAAGTTTCCTTAACCATATTTCTCACTTTCCTGCACTGAAGTCCTGTGAGTGGGACAGATTGTTAGTGCATTTATTATCTCTGGGCCCAGTGGGTGCTAAAGACCAAACCTCCACCCTGAAATCCCTTTGACTTCGGCAACATTACTCCAACCTCCCTCCTCTTCTTCTCATCACTCTCAGTCTTCTCTTGCTCCTCTTCTTCCATTTGCTACTTAAAAATAAATGATGCTCAGAGTTCTGTCCTTGACTTGCTCCTTACACTCTCTAAGAAATACTGATCCCTTCCATGTCTTCACATCTATGTGCCGATGGCCACCAATCTGCAGTTCCAGCACCAATGAACTCACTTCTAGACTCAATGAACTGCCTTCCAGACCACAAATTGAACCAATAACATGCCAAACTCTCATCTTCCCTGTGGGGGGACAAAAAAACACTTCTCTCTTTTTGGGTTGATTCTTTCATTTATTGATATCCATCTGGCTCTCAAACTAAAGCTCAATTATCTCTTGATTCTTCAAATTCCAGTGGATCACCAAACCTTTGTGATTCTCCCTCCTAAATGTCTCACTAATCTGGTACCTCCTGTCCATCCCTTCCCTTTGATGAAAGGAAACATAATAAAAGGGTCTTCTAATTATATTCTTTTTCTTTGGTCTCTCTGTTTGTAAGGTGTTCTATATACAGCCAAAGTTATCTTTCTAAAGCAAAAATTACTTATGCCAATTCTCTGTGCAAATAATTAATCAGCTCTCAGCTACCAACAGAAGAAAGGCCACCACATTTAAGCCATTTCTTTCTTCGACTTCTATTTATGTACTCCCCCATATCAAACTTCATGATACCCCAAAACTGACATTTCTCCTCACCGTTTCTCCTACCAAAATGCCAGCCTCTCTCTTCTGCCTCCCGAACTGTTAGGTAACCTCTCAGCCCTAATTCAATATCCCCTTCTCGATAAAGTCTTCCTCAAATCACTCTCCCAGGCAGCATCGATTGTGATCTCAGCACACCAGATACCTCAGTTGCATCGCTAATCACATCTGGAGCTAGTTCCAAACACTGCTACTCATCCCCAGTGGGAAGTCCCAGGAGCAGTAATTCTCTCACAGATCTTCATATCACGAGAACCAAGTCAAACGCCAAGCACAGAGTAGGGGTACAACACACAGCTAATGGATGCGTGATGAGTATTTGTGTAACTATTACAGTATTCTTTTTCGTTATTTATTCTAAATGTTCAGAAAAGTTCATACCTGGAACTCGATTTTTATTTCAAACTATGTATATTTTCAAATTAAACATTTTTCCATGACAAAACAATGGGAATTTACTCCATGACAAACATGATTGAAGGTGCAAAGCTGTCGAACGTGGCAGAAGTTCGGCCAAAACACTGGATGATGTTTGCTCATGTGGACATTAACTTAGAACCAAAACACTTTAGAATTTCTGGAAAGTGTGGAATTTCCAGAAATTTCTAGAAAGGGAGTGCAAGCCCTCCTTTTGTAGATTAGAAAAATTAGGAATTACAAGAGTTAAATGACTTGCCCCATGCCTTAAAACCAGTAGGGAAAGCCGGATCTTCCAATTTCTGGTTTAATACACTTTCTATACAAAACAAATAAGTAAAAGAGGAGAAGAAAAAAATTAAACCATCATGAATTTAAATGCTACTCCAAATCCATGAAGAAAAAGAAGGTAACACCATGAATGAAATCCAAAGACATGAGCACGGGGTGAGCCCATATTCGCCAGTGGGTCACACAAAGGCAGTTCTGACTTACTCTGTTGGCTTCATCAGCATCCTCTTCGTTGATGGAGCTGGAAGGCGAGGGAGTGGCCGATTTGCTTGCTGGAGGTGAAGGCGAGGTGTGAGGCATACTGGCACCTCCCAGGTTCAACCCCAACTGGGCACTGAGCTGAGACTGGTTGATGGTGGTGAGCTGGGCAGGCGGCATGATCCCAGAACGAGCGGCATCGGTCATGTGAACGATAGACCTCATGATCAGGGAGGGGTCCTGCCGGTACTGTGACACTTGTGTGTGGCTCTGATCCTAAAAAGGCAGAAGTGAAGGGGAGAGGGTTTCAATTTTCCCACCTATAAATAAATTCATGATGTTAACAGCTCCTTAGTTAGGCTTGACCTGTTGCAATTTTGATAGGTTTGACCTAGTGCAGGATGATGGTGTCTATTAAATTTATTAAACATGAGGATTCATGCCAAAAACTGAATGGTCAGAAACACAAAACCCAAACACACAGTCCATACTGTTTCACTGTAGAACTGTCATTAATGACAGGATGAAAGGAAGAAGGAAAGAAAGAAGGAAGGAGGAAGGAAGAAGGAAGGAAGGAAGGAAGGAAGGAAGGAAGGAAGGAAGGAAGGAAGGAGAAAGGAAGGAAGGAAGGAAGGAGGAAGGAGGAAGAAAGGAAGGAAGAACGGATGGAAGGACAGACGGACTAATAGCAAAAGGAAAGATACACTTCCAACTCTTGCTTGTTACAGAGAAAACCGCTGGCAGGGAAGAGGCGGAAGCAGAGGCCCGACCCTTTCAGCTCTCCCACTGGTTTGCCATCCTCACACACACAGCTCTGGTCCCATTACCCTTTATCCAGCTCTGTGAGAGAAGGAAAATCAGTTCTTTATTTTATCCTTCCAGGAATGCGCAGGACATGCAGAGAGGATGGGCCAGAGAAACACAGAGCTTTGGTTTCACAGAGCAAACATCTGTTTGCCGTAGGGCACCCTTTCCGTCAAGTCCCCTGTGATTAACCACAGGGTCGCGCTGATTCCGAATTACATTGTCAATGGCATCTGGAAGTCATTCAAAGTCTTTAGATTGGATATCACTTTTTTCATTTAAACCTACTTTGTTTGCTTTTTTTCAGTCCACCATGATTTAAGGTACTAATGGATTTTTAGAAATTATGTCTGTAAAGAGAAGGTAGATATCATCAGAAATAGCTTTCTCTGAAAGTTGTCACAGCTACTTCGAAGTAGCCTCGCTGGTTTTGGTAGTCATACAAGAAAGCTTTGGAGTTGTTAGTGCTACTTCTTTCTTTCTTCCTTTTTTTAATTCCAAAGAATCAAAAAATGAAGACATGCTTTTCAAATGACTTACTTTAAGACATGTCATTTCGAGTGAGTCTGTGATTTTACTGAAACCAAATTCTCTTGACTCACAGTGACCCAGAATCTAATTTTATACACAAGCCTATGAATTCTTAACTGTCCCTCTTTAGAGTCCTTCTGATAAGGCTTATTTTTGCTCTTTAAAGAAGCAGAATGAATTGTAAATAACTAAACTGGAGCATTTGGGTTCTTAATATTAAATATATAAATGCCACTAAATAAGAAGCTATTATCAAAGAAAACCAGTTGAATAAATTATGGTCTACCCATACTACTAAGTATTATGAAGCTTTTAAAAATAATGAATTAGATTTATGTGCATTGACCTAGAACAGGGTTTCTCAATCTCAGCTCTACGGACATTTTGCACCAGATAATTTCTGTGGTGGGGGCTTGTCCTAGGCATTGTAGGTGCGGCAACCCCAGTCTCTACCCACTAGATGCTGACAGTAACCTTCCTCTATCAGTCATGACAATGAAAAATGTCTCAACTCTCAGTTGAGAACCACTGACCCAGAGTGACATCCAACATACAGTAAGTGACAAATAAAATCACAAAATAATTACAGAGTACAGGTTCCTCTGTTTTAAATGAAAAAAAGTGTATCCAAACTGTTAATAATGGTTACATTATAAGGTGTAGCACTGTAGGGTGAGGAGGGGAGAGCCTTAACTTTTTCCATTTACCTGTGTATGCTGTTTTGACAAGCTGTGACAAAAATACAAACCAAAATAAATAAACAAAAACTCAAACACCTCAGTCAGGAAGAATAGAAAAAGAAGATAACACAAGTAGTTAAAATAGTCTGTAGCTAATTGCTAGAATTTAATATTAAATATATAAATTTCCCATTTCTTAAAAATTTCAGAATTACTGAATTACTGTGGAATCCTAGAGAAAAGTGCTGCACATCCTTGTCTCACTGGTCAGGTTCTCTTCTGTTGTCTCTAAAGTATCACGCTGTATTCGCAGGGGCCCTTCTGCAGATTTGTGTGACAAAAGTGAATTTTATGTTATCAGTTTGTCCTAATTTTTCCATTGGCATTCTACCACATTTACCCATTTCTCTTAGAAAATGAGAGCTGTCTATCCACTCTTCCATGATCTCTTTGAAGTTCAACCATTGCTCATATCACTCCCACCTCCCAACTATTGGCAATGAAGCTATCCATCTTATTCTTAATTTTCCTCTCCATATATGTCTTTCATAATGCTTTTTAAAAGTCTTTTCAATCTTACGTAAATCTAGATGTTTGAAAATATCTACTAGCAACTTTCAGGGTACATTTAAATTAAGTATTTTAATTCTGACTGTATAATAATAAATTAGTTAACAGGCATGGCCATGAAATGCGATAATCTGATTTGTACAGTTTTCTTGTTAACAGAGGAGTTACTTTGCTCTCTTTGCTCCAATGCCCATGGAAATCAGCACACATAGATGCTTGACTGACTCACCTCCCAACTATAGCATTTTGGATGGCTCTCAGAGTCAAGTAGAAGGCCAAGAAGTATGTCTTCTTGGCTTCATCAGCTCTTCCTAAATTCCACCTTGCAATTTATACCTTTATCATGGATCTGGGTCCTTGAGAGCATCTGTTGGTGGACAGCCAAGGTCCACTGTACTATTAATAAAAAGGAACCTTCACTATGTGTTTACTATACGCCAGAATTTGTGCTAAACTTAATGTGCATTTTCTAATTTAATCCCCTAAATTGCTTTCTGAATTGGATACTATTATTGTACCCATTCTTAGACAGATAAGAATGATTCTCTAGGCCACCAAGCTACCTAGTGATTGCTCCATGGAAAACCTGGGCTGCCTCGGTGGTGGAGGTGTGAACTGGCAGAAAGATGCACTGGGCTCTGGGGTCTTCACCACCATCATCCCCCTTTAACGAAATCAACTTCATTTCCATTTGTTTTATAACTTGAGAACCCCTCATAACATTTCACTACAAAAAATAAGGTTCTTCCGCATCAGGGACAATATGAAAACCATTTCTGAAGATTATTGGTGGTGGGCCAAGGCCTTGCCAGAACATAAGTCATCCACACCGTCTTTAGATCCAAAAAGATGCTGGCCCCATCTTTCTTATCTCCCACAGGACAAGACACCAAGGACCTCTAGAATATTTTTAAGTAACCTCTAACTCACACAATCAATGCATCAAAATGTGCTAGCATTTACCATGGTCTACAGTTATTCAATAATAACTTTCTATGAGTGAGTATCATAGTATAAGAAGATTAATGGTTAAAGTATCTCTTTAGAAATTCAAGCTCCTTCAGGGCCACCAATTATTAACAACTGCCTTGAGGAACAGCTCCAATCATTTTCCATAAAAAAGTAACCTTTAAAAGATGTTTCATTTGCTCTTAGGATTCCCACTTAAAAAGGGAAAGATGTCAGCCCAGTTTACAAGTACTTATTGAGCACCTACTATGGGTCAGGCCAGATTAGCCAATGCTCATATCTTTGAAGACTAGAAAATTACCTACCATGTGATTCTTTTAAACATCACTCTACACAAAACTTAGAATTGACTAACAAATTTACTATAATAAAGGCCAGAACAATTTTTCCCAGTAATAATGATGTAATAAGTAAATGTATAACCATGAATATAGCCCAAAGAAATTTAATGTGTGTTTGTAAATATTATTTCTCATTTTTCATTTATTAAAATTAAATCTTGAAAGATTTACCAATGATTACTTAAATGCAAAGCAACTAGTTGGTTGTAAGAGATTGTCACTATCACATCCAGCAAATAAGAGTTGAATGCTGGTAGCTCTTTTCACAGTTATATTTTATATGTAGTGTTCACTTGTATCATATTTCCTAAATTATTCAGCAGTTGGGAAAAACTTATTCATTCTTCCCTGTCTCACTCTGTCCTCTAATTGATGGTATTAAGACAAGAGTTTATCAACTTCAGCAGTACTGGCATTTTGAGCCAGATAATTCTTTGTTGGGGGAGGGGCATCCTGTGCATTAGAGACTATTTAGCAGCATCTCCAGCCTCAACCCACCAGGGGCCAGTAGCTGCCCCTCCCCCACCAGGTTGTGACAACCACAATGTCCCCAGACATTGGCAAATGTCAAAGTCTCCCGCATTTGAAACTGCTGTATTAGACAAATAGCATGAAAATCATCTTCTTTGGGGGTAGTAGTGAATGTCCAAGGCCCATGTTCTGTCCATAAAAATAGAAAGCATGGCATAAACAAGATTCAAATTGTGATAAATACCATGAAGAAAATAAATGGGCTATATAGAAGAAAGTGACTAGGGGGAGGATGACTACGTGGGATTGGGGCAGGAGGAAGGGCCTCTCAGAGAAGATGATGGTGGAGCCAACACTGAAGAACTGAGCAGGAGGGGAACGCATGTTCCAGGCAGAGGGTAACAGAATGTGCAAGGTCTGAGGTGGGAGAGAGCTTGGCATGCTTGAGAAAGGGAAAGGAGGCCAGGAAAGCTGGGAACAGGGTGGGGAAAAGGAAGAGTGAAATGCAATGGTAGTGCAGAGACAGGAATGGGCCAGATGGTGCAAGGTGGGGAAATCACGGGAGGCTTCCCTGAGGAGGTGACCCACCAAGCTGGGGTATAAGGGGAAGTAGAAGCTAACCAAGCCACATAAGAGGGCAGAGCATCCACGGAGAGATGAACACGCACCAAGCCATGAGGAAACACACCATGGATATGGACATGAGAGGCCAGGAAAAGCAGAGCTGGCTACCAGGCCAGAAAGGCAAGTCATGGCCACAGGGGACAAGTTTCACTGTCTGTTTTAGGAGATCTGCGTTATATGCACAGTGTAACAGGCTGCCATTGAAAGTCTAAAGCGTGGTGTCTGTCTAGTGGGGTCATTCATCTCAATAAACATTAACTGACCATACCTCATGGGCAACACATCTGCATCAATCGTGGGCATTTCTGTTTCGTTTGGATATAAATGTACAGCCTAACCCTCAATCTATGATTTGGAGTGTACCCAAGGATTAATTGTTGCAGTCACGAAAGTCATTCAGAATGGGCGGGCCGTGGACCTCACGGAGGGCTCTCGCAGACAGGAAGGGCAGCGCCTCTCATCTGTCGCTGCGAGTTCAATTCCCGCACGCGCTCAAGGATGCCTACGGCTGGCGCGCATCTCGGTGGGGTGGGCAGGGCTCGGCTGAGCTTGCTTCTCTCTCCACCTGATGAAAGAGCATCTTTGTCTTTTTTTTTCTTTAAACAGGAAACCAATGAATGGATATTTCTGGTGGTAGTCCATCATTTTCTTAAATTGCCCGAAACCCTGTCTATTACTGAACATTAATCATTTGGGTGAACTTAAAAATCTGAATAATTTCAGGTTAAAAAGGAAACTTTATATCACTAACATACATGAAAAGCTAGAATCACTCATGACCAATGGAATGCCAGATAAATACCAAGAAAAGAAAGCAACACCATGCCGGTCAGTGTCAATACTGGAGCCAGCCCAAGGCTCTGGGCCCGAGTCTGCTTCGCTTACTTAAAAGGGACAGAGAAGAGGTGTGAAGACTTATAAGCCCCAAACTGAGACTTTCTTCTTGACTTAAGAAGGTAAAAAACTTCCTTATTGTTTAAATCATTGTTACAGTACTACGTTCACACTTCATATGAAGATACATCTTGGGAGGGTATGGGAACAGAATAGATAAAGTTCGCCCTTATTTTCTTAGCCAAGAAAACACTACTCCTCCACATAGTTAAATCTCCTTCACTCGTTCTTTCAGGCCTGGGGCAGTGCAGCGTTCACCGTGTGCTGCACGCTTAGTAATGTGTTGTTACCCACACTCTAGTCTTGCTTTTTTTGGTTTCTTTTGCAAATGTAAGATAAAAGCTTTCAAATTGACTTTTATTTTATTTTTATTTTTGGGGTGTAGAGATGGGGTCTTGCCATGTTGCCCAGGCTGGTCTTGAATTCCTGCTCTCAAACGATCCTCACACCTTGGCCTCCCAAAGTGCTAAGATTACAGTCGTGAGGCACCACGCCCGCCGGCCCCAACTTTTTATTTTCAATATTACACATTCTTATTCTATTTTACCTATTTTCACTCATTACAATGGTGCTTACTTCCACCTAGGTTGATTTCATCATAAAAGATTTTTTTAAATCTAATATGCAGATGTGTCTAATGCACCTTTTATCTAGACTTGCAAATAAATATTCTCTGTAATGACCCAATATTAGGTTTTCATAATAGAGGATAACATCTAATTAAGAAGCAAATAACCCAAATATATTAGAGAGTGTGACTAAATATATTTTCACTGTACCAGTTTTTTAATCAATATTTCTTTAGAAATGAAGTGATTAAACAATTATCACTAATGAAAATTACTTTGTATTAATAAGTATCAGAATAACTACAAATATGAAATGTAGGCCAGTAATTTTATGTTCAATTATTTACTTACATCCTATAGCAATGCTAAAATTTTATTTCCAAATTAACAACAAATAGTTGTGCGTAGCTACTATGTTTCTAACCCCAATAAACCCTGAAACAAATATGGTTATGCCAAATGCATACCAATAATTACAGACCTACATACCATCAACCTTGCATTCATCAAAATATCTACACTGAAATTTAATAACTTTTAATTTAATTTTCATTTAATAACTACTCTCAGGGTTATAATCAAACATACCTACACATAAAAGTTTTGTGACAAAGTCTTCCCTAAAGCTAATTAATAGTTCCTTAGCGAAACAAAATTTTCAAGAGTTTATTATCAAACACTTAATGGTATTTTACTCATTTACCCTGTAACTGCTTTTGTTTTACCCAAGAGTCAGCTCCATGATTATTTTATTCAGTCCTAAATTAAAATTTTAAAAGAAAAATTCCACTTTTACAACTGTTGATATTTTAAGCCCCTTCTCCTCCTTCTAAATTTAGCAGTCAATGCTTTTAATAACAAATAAATATTCTTTCATTGTCCTTTCATTCATTCATATATTGAACAAATGAAATATTAATTGAGAGCCTCGTATATGCCAGCCCAGTCACTGTTCTAGGCCCAGCGGTGACAGCTAATACAACAGGTGTGGCTCTTGCCCTCTGAGAGCTTCTATTCTGGTAGGGAGGGGACAGGTGGCAAACAAGCAAAGGAGACCATTGCAAAGGATGACAAGTGCCGTGAAAAAGGAACAGGGGTAAAGGTATACAGAGTAATTCTCACCCCTCTAAAAAATATTTGAGCCATCATGCCAGTTTTATTTGGGAATCCAAGTGATGTAAAAAGGTGTCTTTACTGTCTCTGAATCACTGCTAAGTAGTGGCCAATAGTCACCTGTGGATAATACACACTAACAAGAAGATACAGGGAAATAAAGTATAGCCAGCTTTCCCTTAAATGTTATAAATCAAACAGGTAGTCATGTATCACACTGCACAAGAGCTAATTGGGTTGAGTGGAAGTTTGGAACACAGTCTTACTTTAACAGATGACCCTAAAGTTAACTCAGCCCTAAAGCCAACACCTATCCGTTCAGTGTCAGTAGTATTTACAGGCCAAGATGAAAGAATATTTATTTCAAACTCTGCACAAGGCTATTTGCTCTACAAAGAAAGGCAGTTCATAAAAGTGTCTGTGGCCTAGGAAATTTTTGGTAGACAATTGCTATAGTAGCAGCTAAATTAAAGTTGACTTTTGATGCTAACATCTCTGAAGCAGTATTCAGACTCTAAATATCTGTATTTCTGTATGGAAAGAGACACACATAGTATAATCAGGCTCTTTTATGAAAAACAATATATAGCCCTTAGTAGGTGTTCAGTAAATACTTGCTGAAGGTTAATATGGTTTCAATTTTATAATTTAGACCTCATACAGATTGGTTCTATTTCATTCAAAGTATATTTTTTGTTTATGTAAGTTGTGCCTTTTCTATCATTAACTTACAATAAGAATACTTTTTGACCATAACTTCACCAAAAAAAAAAACATTACTGAAGTAATCATTCAATTTATATGAGAAATTGTTGGTTCCCCCAAAGGCTAAACGGTCACCAGCCTGTGGATTTTAGCTCTGCAGCTTCTGTTGACAATGGCAATGAACACGTTCATAACAATAATAAGGGCTTGTTTTAATAGAACGTTCCAGGCATTAAACACATTAATGACCCATGAAATAACTGTTTTATCCGTAACACATTAAGCAACATTGCTAAAAACAATGTATTAATTGAAAGTCTGCTATTTCTCTTAATGTAAGTTTTTTAAGTACAAAAATGGCATGAAAATCATTTTTTAAAAACAAATATAATTCAACTTCCAAATTAGAGCCGTGCCAAACAATGGTATAAAAACTTGTAAAATAAACTGGGCAATTTTAGATGTATTAATTTGATAAATTCCCATTTTTCTGATCAAAAATGATATCTGTGTGGATTATGACTTAAGAGTCTTACGAATATTTTAAAAGCTCATAATTTTCTTCTCTGCGTGAGTGTCTCCTATAGTACTTTTTCTCTTTCCTTAACAGGTACAGATACTACCATACTCAAACATACCTACCTTACTTCCATCTTTTTCAATTTTCTAATACTATACTTGACATTGCTAGAGCACCAATGTAGCATTTTCTATAAATATATGCTATTACAATTAAATCCAAGGCAATATCAAACAGAAAATGTCGGTCCTCTAAACACGGAAGTATAATGTAAGAAGAAAAAGTATATGAATGATCAGTGTGTTTTATAAATTTTCTTTTGGGGGGCATACAAAATATCAGACTAGAGACAATTATTTTACTGTCTGTTTCTTAGATATCAAAGAGAATTTTGAAATTCATCAAAGCTAACCTTCTGTTATGTACAACAGGCTAAGCTGAAAAGAATGTTAACAAGTTCAATTTTCATTCAATCAGCACTACTGCTCTCTGAAATGTTTCATTGCAGGAAAGAAATAAAAATAATCTATATGGTAATTATGAGGATGAATCCCCCAGTAACTTTCAGCTACATGAAAGGTCAGTTCTATTCAAGATATTTTATCAGTCCCCTGCACATACTCCTGTCCTGTCATTTTAAATCTGAACAGCATTTTATTTTCCCATTTACAGCTACCTGCAGAATTAAGTACTTAAGCCAAATAAGAAAAAAAAAAAAAAAAAAAGAAATGTTGAATGCTGGCAAAGGCTATAATAGCATAGAGATAAATCGTTCATCTGCTCTCTCTCAAGCCTCTAGGGCTGCAGATTTTTCTTCTCCTGGTGCACTGTGGGTATTCAAAACTTGTTCAACATGATTTCATTTCATTTCAGGCACTGCCTGAGAAAACTAAATTACAGAATCAATCATACAGAAGGTCAGAGTGAGACTTCATTACAAGTATTGCATGCTTGCATGAATATCTTTCATTTATGACTGACCCAATATGTCACAATAGCTGTCTAGTAAAAATAATCCACTTTCTGAAATTGATGTACTACTGATGTCAATGCTACTCAGCGGGCTGGGCAGATTATAGAGAGGTGTTAAAAAAAAAAAAAAAAACTTTGGAGCGCACACATTGTAGATTTTTAGAATTGCAATCTTTTGTAGATTAAAACAATTTCCAGATGATCATCTGAACTGACAATAGTGCTTAGAGGTAACAAATTTTTAACCGAAATATACTGTTGATTTTGACTTGCCAACCACATTTTGAAAAGCAGAAATACTTGTTTGAAAATACACGTATTCACGACAAGCGAATCAAGGTTGTTCTTTGAAGTCACAAATGCAACGACATTCAATTTTTCAGCAATTCGCTTTTGAATACTAGGGCATTATTTGCATATTTTGAAATGTGAATGCTAATCATTAGACTCTTTTTAATCCCCCCTTTTTTGTTCCCGCTTTCTGTTTTTAAATATAATGGGCATAAATTTAAGGAAGATAAACATGTTGTGCTTGTTGTCAACAATAATGCAGCTAATCAGTAAGGTGACAAACCGTCATTCTTTCTAAAGGAAAACCGATGACGCTCTGAAGAAAAGCTGGTTCAATACAACATAAACAAGCTGCTTTTTTTCTTATAGGACAGTCCTAATTCACCATAGCAATCCTTAACAGGCAGCCATATTCATTTGGATAATAAAACTTCTTACTTGCATGAGGTATGAAATATCCAACGCACACCGGGAAGCTGAATGCATGATGTATAAAGTATTATTTATTATTTTTCTGGTGACCTTCCTAAGGGAAATCTCCGAGGAGGCTTCTGTGGAGTATTATGATGTAGCTAGCCAACTCGGTACCCAGAGGGAGATATAGAAGAACCTTGACATAACCTATTTTTAACCATGCCTCTGGCGATTCTGAATTCAAGTTTATAGGTGAACATGTCAGGTAGTACATAGAACAAAGCCAACGACACATTGTATTCATCATAATTCCGTCCTAGTACATTTTATTTTTTCCAACATTTGTGATTTAAAATCCCATGACATTTCTTCAAGGTGAAATTCTACTAGAATTTTCAACAAGATTAGTTTGTTTCAAGGCAAAATAAATATCACTCAGGTTCAGCAAAACTTCAAGAAGGCATCAATAAATGTGATGAAGTCCATGTAAATACCATGACAACAGTCTGCACTTAGCTAAAGTACCTATACTTTTAAAAATCAATGAAATAATTCAACTGCTTTAGTGATTAGCCATACATTACAAAAGCAGCATTAAAAATTGAGTCCTCTCTCCCAACGCCAGTCTGTGAAAGCAATGTTCTTTAAGTGTATGTGAATATCATAATTATTTTATGATTCCATCTTTAGTTCTTTCCAATATAGTAAATTCAATTGACCATGAAATGAAATTTCATAGTCAAAATGCCTCCTTTACACTTTTTTATAGCAGCAATAACAGTTTTATAGCTTTAAGGCAAGGTAATTTATCAGATGTTTAATTTAAAGGCAGATTCTTATATTATTAATAAATATTTACCAATTTAATAAAGTACACATTTTAGCATACATTATATGGTCTTTTAACTATTTCTGCAGCTTAAATGAGCCTCGCTGAGCACCTATGAAAAACGGTGAACCCTGGCAAACTCCCCTGGTGACTAAATACACCCTTTTTATTTTTATTATTTTCCAGGCACAACATTGCAAGCCTGGCTCTAGAGGAACAGAGGGATCGAGCCCTCCATTCCAGTGTCAAAGGGACAAAAATGTAAGAAAGTCCACAGGAAACAATTACTTGTGAAGTTGAGTAACGTTTATGAATACTTAATAACCATTTCCTGACTGTTCACTGCATTCTCTTCTGACAAAAAAGTAAAAATAAAAACCCTGATGTTCAGCTCAAACACAAAAGATCACAAGCAAGGAAAATTATGTTCTCAAATCCTATTTGGGAAAGTAATCTTATATTTCAGAGAGCACACTGATTCTTTGCACCGCTAATCCACTACATATTTTGCAATCATATGTTGTTATCTGGGGAATTAACAATGAAACCAATAAACATCACTGGCATGGTCCTAATGTGTAGAGAAATATGTAAACAAGCAATAGGATTTGTTTTTTTTGTTGTTATACCAACACATCTGTTTCATTTTATCAGGGTTTTTTTAAAAAAGCACTATAAACTATTAATCTTGTTTTAAAATGTCTGCTTAGTATCTCACCTAGATAGACACAAATGCATTATATTCTATGATGGAAAAAACCAATCCCAGCAGAAGAGTTTAAAATACTTAAGCAGATTTACTCTGGTGATTGCTGACTATAATTGCACACTAAGAAAAATAGAACCAAAATTATTGCATTAGTAATCTTGGCTCTCTGGAGTGCCTTATTCAACGTTTATGATAATAAATAACACAATTAGGTGTATTTCACACAATAACCTGTTCAATATTTTCCTCTGCTGGTTATAAGCAATTATTTTTTTCCCTTTCCCTGTATCTACAGGTTCAAAACTCTATACTCAATTATGTGTCAATACAAATAATTAAAGACTAGGAAAGAAAAATTCCTCTATGACCTTTTTCTGTATTACAGTGTGATATTTCATTTGGGGTAGGAGCAAATCATGTATCATAAACATTATGTTATAATCCAACACATTCAAAAGAACTAGGCACTTGATAAGGGCTTTCATTTCTAAAATCTCGCCTGGGCAAACTTTCAACTCAAGCACGCCTCTGTGTTAAACCAAAGGCAAGGGAAGATTGGCTATTTCCAAACCAATGAATCAGACTTCTTAAAAATCATTTCAAATCAGCAGGATCTTGTTGGGTCATCCTCTTTTAGGTGACTGCCAACCAACCTGATACCCTCTTATTTAATATCAAGTATTGATCCAGTACCTGCATTTAAAGGGCACTAGGAATAACAAACCACATGTCCACCAGTAGACAGGCAAGAGCAGATTTCAGAACATGGACTCTCAGATCTGTACCATGATTAGTATAAATGATAAAAAATACTTTCAAGCAATAAATGCAGTGCCTACCATATGCAACCCACTGCTATGAAGCACGCCATCTTGTTCCACGAGATTTCTTGAGATTGTAATGGAAGGGAGATCCAGGCTTTGAGGGGGAAACTGGGGCGTGAATTCACTTCCCTGGGAAGGCAATGGATCGCTGAGGGCTTGAAAGGGAAGCAGCACATCCGGCATGCCCAGGGCGGGGTCTGACTCCGGAGGAGGCGTGATTGGTGGGATTTCAAACTCCTCGTCCCCGAGGCTTGGCGTATGGAATGTCTGCTAAAAGGAAACAAAATACAGAAATCTTCATATTCTGCTCCTATATCTTATTTCTCCTCAGAGGGAAAAAGAAAGACTTTGCATGAAAACACTACATCTCTAGGCCAAATATTTATTTCTCAAATGAAAACATCTTAAACACAGATTTCCATATATAAAGTTTTGCTGATCATTCTGATTAAAGATTTAAGTCTCATTATCATATGGTTTTAATGGAGTATCAGTATTAACAGTTTTTTAATGCGCACTTAATTAGCAACATCTGTCTTTGTTGTTAGTTGGAGCACATAACAAATTGCTACTTTATTGATATGTTAGTGAAACAGCTCAAACCGCTGACACTATCCACATGCTTCATAAAATGCTGACAATTTTGTGGTGCGCACACACACACACACACATTAATCCATAACTGAACATTACACATATTTACTTTCTGCCACAACACATAAAACAAGTAATATTAAATCTGTGGTTTGCATTTTTAATTTCCATATTGGTATATTCCCAAGTACAATGAATGCTTCTTTGGAAATTGTTACTGTTTGTAATACAATACTTTATATAAGGATTATCATAGCTCATATTAAAAGGTGCCAGTACTTTTATTTAAACTATAAGGAGGATTATTTTCTTATATATGAACATTTTAGTATTTATTTATCAGGACATTTTCTACCAGTCTTCAAATTTTAAAGACTACCTGGAAAGCACAGAGCTATATTGATATAGATATACTAACTACATTGATACTGTTCATTTACTTAGACGAGTATTATATTTCAAGACCTAAGTAAATCTTAATGCATTGTTTTTCTCCACTGTTACTGAGATTCTTAAAGGCAATGTTTCAAAATAGGGCCTTGTGATGTAAATCAGGGCTGCCTTGGTCAACTACTCTAACCATCTTCTTAAAATAGAACTTGGATTTTTTTGAGGGTAGAAAGAGGATGTTAAAGTCTAGAATATTTTTTCGGTGGGGTGAGGGGTTGGGGGACCACTCAGATACTTTTTATTCCTAGCTCAGAGGGTCAGAGTTAGAATTCATTTATTATTAATAGTATTTGAAAGAATTAACTGGTGCAAGATAATTTGAGTGCTATTATCAGTTAAGAGAACTAATTAAGAGCTGAAAATCATCATTCTTCAAACTATCAATCATGATATAATGTAACAACCACTTAAGAGGAAAGAGAAACAAACTCGCAAAAAAAAAAAAAGCAATAAAAAACACTTTGTACATATAGGACCTGTCAAATGTTATTTGTATCTCACCAGAAAAAAAGAGGTCACAGCTATGGCAGTCCATGGCGGGACAATTGAATATCTTGAAGTTCTTAGCAGATTCGATATACATGAAACATTGTAATATAACAATACATTTGAAAGCCAGAATGAAATATTGGATTTTCTGACATATGCATTCTAATAATGACCTCCAAAGATGTCAATTTCTAACTGTGGTACCCTGAGTTCTCAAACACAAAGGGATGAATTGGCCACAAACGTGGTTGGCTAATGAACGTAACCCCGTGGCTGCATTTGCCGTTATTTTGGCGCTAATGTGGTCTAGTAACAGATGCAACTGTAATTTGTGACTCATTTGCTACCCCATTACTGCTTAATGAAATCTAACATATCACATTAACAATACGGATAAACACTCATTCTTGATATGTGGCATTTGGCTGTTTTCATTACCACTGTAATTAACACTTGAAATATTATTTCAATAAATATTTAAAGTACTTTAAAAATGGTCAGGGTAATCATGACACAGACAGAAAACATAAAGCAAATGTGTGAATTTCAAACACAGAGTATCCTAGTCCCTGTAGTGTTATCTACAGGACAATATCTATGTGAAGGGAATTGGTTTCAGGCACAATTTAGACTTTACAACATGCAAACCTTAAGTCTTCCTGAATTAGTTTGCACTCATTAAAATGTTAAAAAACCAAATAAATTTACTTTTAATGCAGTGATTGGGAAATTAGGCACATGCTATAATGCAGCATTAACATTTACTTGGGCTTTATTTTTTGTTTAAGAAAAGATGTACAGAGAAATCATGATATAAGATTACCTCTTAAACTCTAACATAAAGCATGTCTTATGCTAGGTACTCACAGTGAGGAAGGCTTTCATTTTTATTTTTGTTAAGGAATACAGAGAAATAAATGTCTTACACATAATAAGTCCCTATGGTAGGATTTTTTTAAGTACAAATTAATTTTACATTAGAATTTAGTATATTACTATATCCTAACCTAATAAAACAATACAATAAAATAACATAATAATATATAACCAAGAAAATGCTAAAATCTTAAACTACTTTAAAGAAGGGTAATATATTAAATATAAAGTTAAGCATTCCTTAGAGAAAAGAGGAACCTCAAACACTAGATATCCAACATTATAAAAATAACCACGTATGGCATCAACAACAACAACAACAACAACAAAAAACCAGTGACTTTTGTAACTATGCCATAAAGCCAATATCAGATTCATCATTTAGAGTTTATGTGATTATTTTTTACAGATATTGACTTTTCAGTGTTTACCTTGAACATGTTAAAGTAGTATGTACATGGTTAAATACCATCTGTACTGAAATGTTCAAAACATTTGTTCCTTTTGATAAAAATGCAAATCTGGAGAACTGTTGTATCAACATATAACAGCCAATGTCTGACACGGTGAATTATCACAGCTGGAATTAAATTGTCTCTGAACAGCTGCTGGCAGTAGAGCTTTCATCAATGTTTGATTCAAATGTAGGGAAAAAAAATCGTACAGAATGAAACATCATGTTGTCCTTACAGATGGGGTTTGTGTTCATTATCACAAACAACACAGCAGCCAGTGCCAAACAATATTCCTTTATCTAAGCTGTCTTCTTGGTTAGAGAGATGATGGTCACTATAAAAATGATTAATCTAGGAATACCCTTAATTCTTGATTCCCCATTTATTCTAATAATTTCTCAAAGTTAATTTCTTTCATATCACTTGCTTCCCTTTACCAAGATCATTTACGAAGCCATTATTATTTTTATTCTCTGGGGTCAAGCTAGTTCAGTTTCCTATATTTGAATGAATCTGGAAAATGAAGACTTTTTATTACATGAACCGCAAGAGAAAATGTTCCATTTGGACCAATTTCACTTTTATTTGATCTTGTTTTAAAATCTTAAGTCTCACACAATCTACCATTTTTAGGAAACCACCATCTTGATCTAATAAGATCAAGGTTTTTCTGGATGGCAGACCAATGAGACCAGACAACAGTCCTAAGTCAATACCAGGAAATGCAGTAAAAACAGCCACAAGAAGACAGTGTTTCTTCCATCTGCACCCATAAACTGAAGACAAACCCAGAGCCAACATGGTGCTGCATTTAGATTCCATCACCCAGTTTTCACAACTGCAACCAAGTCTTGGAGCATGCCCATTCATTCATTCATTCAATAAATATTTATTGAGCACCTCCCATGGCCAGGCACTGTACTAGACTGGAAAGATCTAACAACAAATAAAAATACTCATTTCACATCACCCCACCCAAACCCCAAGAAACTACAACACTTTTCTGTCACATACTTTCCCAAACCATGGCAACTTAATGAAATTATCCCTAAAGATACATGAAGTGTTTTAACATACTTTCTTATATATTTATTTTTGTTTACATATATATTTTTTCATCAAGAGATTCGTGTGACGTGACTAACATTAGTAACAGCCTATGGACGCGTGATAAAGACTTGTCAGGTTATTTTCTTTTCCAATAGGCTTTTCTCATTTCTCCTCCAAAGTCGTTACCTTGTGCCACATGAGAGAGAGATAAATTCAATACTTTGCTTTTCCCTTGCAGCCTATTAAATTATCTAAATAACACACAAAACATGAACAGACACATTAAGACGACACCTACCTCACTGGCAGCAAAGAAAGCATTGCTCGCCTCAGCCATGTTCATGTAGTTATTATTATTTCCAAACTGAAAGAAAACAGATTGTTTTATGTTAATATGAGGCACAATAAAGCATTCTGGCTGTGATTTGGAAAGAATGCTGGTGTTACAAGATAAAGGCGGGGGTTTACTCAGACCAAATGCAAAATAGGACAAAGGTTTCAAAGCACCATGCTAGACTGTCAGCTCGTTCCTGCAGAAAATAAAGCACAGAGTTAAGCTAACTCGGTAATTCTAGAAAATAGTTTTGTTTCTCCTCAAGACTAATGGAGAAGGGAGAGGAGCGTTAGGCCCACTGGTCACTAGTGTGTGCTGTTTATTGAGCTGGCATTTGTCAGAGGTTAGAAGGAAAAGAGTTTCCAAGAAAATCACCTTGACACATTTTAAAGCATGTTGGGATTTTATAGCTTACTTTTCAAGAACAGATGTCACAAGTGTGGGTAGGTTAAAATGTGAATTAAAGGGAATGAAATTCAATTCCCAGGACTCAAATTCATTTTCTAGTGAATGGGGTGTGGCATGAATATAAATAAATAATAAAACTAAAGAATATTTTTAAAATCTCCAAATAGAGCTAAAAGTGATATCTATATCCATCAGAGCTGCTGAAAACAGTGATATTTAATCTCTCAATGTAACATTAAGTGCAAAGAGGTTTAAAAAATAAGCAGGATCCTATGAACACAGTAATTTTTATTTCATTCCCTAACACAATAGCCCATTCATATCATCACAAATAAGACTGTATCAGCATTTCAGACTTAAGCTCTTTACTTCTAGGGACCTGTTATCAAAATGTAAAACTTGGATTTGGGCAGAAATGTATTTTCAGGTTCAAATGGTCTAAACAGGCACATTTTGTTGCTTTAAACATTCTGTTATCAGTCTGGCAATATGGAAAGGCTCTGTGAGCATAATTATTTAGAGCTGTATTATTTTCATGATTTTTAAATGGTAAAAAGAATGTCCTTTTTCTAAAATGTTTTATTTCCTTCCTTTAATGCATCAAATAAAACATAGGTTTGGTCTCCAAAGGGTAAAATGTATATATCTATGTTCTAACATAAATAAAGCTGGTAATTATTTAAAGTGACAGGTACATTTTCCCCAAGGAGATGGATGGGTAGAGATAGAGAAATAGATAGGTACATAGATACACAGATACATAGATAAGTATAGAGGATAAATAGAATTTATACATAGATGCACAGATATGGAAGACTCACATAATCCTCCTCTCAATAAACCAGCAAAACACTCATTTTTGGGGGGCTCTCAACCCCTGACTCTGAACCTGTAGGACTCAACCCCCAGCAGCGGGATTGGCATGCTACACTTTGTCACGTCAGGGATCCAGGAACTAAGCGGGATTTATACAGAAGACTCTAAGGGTTCCAGAGTGCTGTGAGGGTCTGCCGAAGCCCAACCCACCCTGGAAAACACACCTAAATACACATAATGAGCCACCACAAAAGCTCGCATTGAACACTCAGATTCATTTGAGTATCTTTACAAGGATTTCTGAAAGATGTATTTGTTAGCACTTAAGACAGACCTTTATCTGGTTTCTCTGAAGACATGTGATATCAGAAACATGTGCATGGGTGCACACGTGAACACACACACACAAACACACACACACATTTCCCCTTTTCTACAATGTTAAATGCAGGCAAGGAAAAGTATAGGTTTCTGTTATGAAATTTTGGATGAATTAATGATGCTAGAATTAAAATCTCAGGCCTCCAATCAAATGTTCTTTTTGGTTATTTATAAGAACCTGGCTGGCAATGTGAATTCCACGCACCAATCCTGGCCCCCTGAACCGCCTACAACAGCCTGTATCACAACTTTAACGTTATTTAAATGTAGGTTTTGTCAGGGAATTAGAAATCCATTTAAAGCAAACAGCTCATTATCAGAGAGTATTTTTTTTTAGATTAAACTCACTTATTATCTAATAGCACCTAAAACAACAAAGAAAAATAAAATGGCTATTAAACTAAGGGCCTAAACAATTCAAAAAACAAATTAAGCTTAGAGTGAAATAAGAACTGGGTTAGAAATCCTCTTCTGAACAGTTAGTATGCGAATGTAATTACTGAAGAAACTACAGCTAATCAGCTGTGAATTGTATCCATTAATTAGTATTTGCCCTGGAGAAATGAGAAAAATCAGTAACAACGCTGGCGCCGCGGCGCACTGATGAACACGCGGGGGCCGCGCGGCGTTTAGTCAAGCAGGTGGCTCCAGTGGTCCAGGAAATTTGAAAAGCTCTCACCTGAAGTACGAAGCTGGAATTACAAAACCCTCCTTGCATATCTGTTGTATCTATATAAGGCCTTAATTAATGGCTTTTAATTTGGAAACACTTGCCGATCAGGCGGGAACAGTTATAAATCATTTCAAACAGAAGTAAAAGGTTTCTATTCTATTAGGGGTAAAATATCCCCTCTACAAAGGTGGCTTTAGACATGTTGACTTGTTGCAGGCAACGGTCGATCTCCTGCACAGGTGCCTGGAACTCTGGCTCAGGGTGGTCAGATAAAATACAGGACACCCAGATAAATTTGACTTTCAAATGAATAGCAACTTTTTTTTTTTTAGTATAAGTATTCCCCATGCACTATTTGAGATATACTTATGCCTAAGAAGGTATTCCTTATTTAGCTGAGATTCAAATTGAATTGGCTGCTATATGTTCTTATTTGCTAAATCAGGCCACCCCAGCGTGGTACTTCAACTAATCAGAATGAAAGGGACGTTACTTTGCATTTGATTACCTTATCTAGTAAGGGTGGCCTGATTTTACTTATTTTATTTTACAATGTGACCTATGAGTCCTGCTTTACTTGTTTGGTCTGAGAACAGATCCGATTCTGAGAGAAAAAGTGCTCCTTTGGGGCTGATCTCTAATATAATGACCTCAGAACAATTAACTTTAAGTGAATTGTATACAATTAAATTTACTCTATGCTCTAAGAGACAGTGACATCGGTAAACACATTATATTATAAAAACCCTCTAGGCCCATGGGGAAGGGTCCTTAGCCGAGTTCACTGTCTCCCCCAGAAGTAAGATGGTGCTTGGTATATCAGCAGCTCTCCAGTATTTGCTGAAGTGGGGGAGGGAGAAAGGTTGGTCGCCTTAAACTTCAGTGCCCCTAGTCACTCATCCTAACTGGAGTAACTTATCACTTACTTTTTGTTATAATAATGAGCGTTTAGACCAGGGAAGCCCTCTATATACATTATTTCATTTCATTTTCCAAAGTGGGACTAAATATATTTGCCCAACCAGTAAGATAAATATAATTTTTATCCCTATTTTATAGATCAACGGACTGAGCTTTCTAGGGGGTTAAGCAACTTGCCCAAGATCATAGATTCAAAGATGAAAGTCTGGCATCTCTAGTTACCTCACAATCTGTATCACTTACATTCCAATATCCACGAAAACTTGAATATTTCACTCACTGATCAAGTCAACTTTGTTATCTATTTTACTCAAAGCTAGAATTTCCCAGGGGGTACTTCAAAGTATCTGAATCTAGTAAAAATGCTCTTCAAGAAATGGTTCCACAGTCCAATCAGTCTGGGAAAAGCTGCCTTTTCTTTGACGAGTCACAATGCCTGCTATGAAGTTAAAGGCTCTGAGAAGTCCTGCAGTTCATCATTTAGCAAATACTTATGTGCCTACTATGTGCAAGGCACTAGAGTCAAAATGGTGAAGAGATGACAAGGGTCCTACTTGGATGAAGCTTACAGTTAGTTTTCTTTAAGTGGGAGACATTTAAACAGCCCCTCCCCCCCAAAAAAAAGGGCTGTGGATCACTTCCTTTTCTTTCTCCTACAATACTCTGTGGGAACATACTTTGGGAAACAGTTCTAAGCCCTTTATTGACAATAATCTTTCATTTTTCCCTGAATCTTTCTTATAAAAGCTAATATCCTAATTTTACATCATGGTAAAATTTATGCATTTTATGAATTAACTAAGTAAGAATTTCTAAATTATTCATTCAAAGTCACCTTAATTTGGCCTATTTCCAAACTTTCTAGATTTAACCCTCCGCTAATGTTCCTTCAAAGATTCCCTATTCAGCCATATAAGGGGTCTTCCATGCAATTTCAAGAGTCAAAACAAAAGATTCCAAATAAACTCAACGAACATCAGGTGAAATGGTTAATTACTCGGAGGGCACATACAGACATTATGCAAGAAATCAACCAATTCCAACCGTTTTAAAGAGCACATACATGGGGAAACGGTCACTGCAAGGCCAGGGCGTTTGGCAGTTGTGAAGTGCACTGGTCGTGATAGGTCCTTTTCCACTCTGATAGGCTCTAATAGATGTGATCCCCAAAGATACAGTCCCCGAAGATATCATTATAAAGCAGAACTAAATTACTCTGTGTGTCGAACTTCTGTATCTTAATAATTTCATAAAAGAACATCTTCATTGTACTTGGAGGTAGATTTGCTTTTTGCTGCTTGATGAGTAATTATAGCTTCAGCAAACACAATTTATGAAGGACGTCAATTAAAAAGGAGCACAGTGGGATTTTTTTGGAAATGTATTAAAGACCATCGTGTTCATGGCCTGTCTGACCATGTGAAGTGCCAAAGTAAATTAATGCGGACTGTTAAGTCTGGCTAGTCCGGCAAAGGGTTTGGGAGAAAGTAGAGCAGCCGGGACAAAAACCCGTCTGTAACCACAAGATGAATACTTCCGCTCGATGAGTCCACACAACATCATTTTCCCTGAAATTATTTTGACACCCATGTGAAGAATTGTATAGACATCCCATAAAGCAGCATTAACTACAGGGTCTCAAACAGCTAAATGGCACACATTTAATCCTAAAAAGAAAGATAATCCTTTGAATTCTCTCTTCTGTTTTTCCCATTAGATTTGTTAGCAGACACCATCCAATTCGATGCCTCACTATGGACATCTGTCAAGCCGCTCGCACAAACGTGGTGCCATTACGGACCGGGGCGCCAGGCTCGGCCGCACCAGGAGGAGGGAGCCCCGGGAAGCCCACCCACTCTCGAAGGCTCAGTAACGAGTCCCTGGAAAAGAACTTAGGCGAGATCACCGGGTTTCAACCACTTTCAGCAGTGGTCATCTGTTTCACGCCCAAAGGAGTGAAAACAAGCCCAATATGGCAAATGATAAAGAACTGATGAAGAACCTGGGTGGGTCTGGAGCACCAAGTCAGGAAACAGTGAATGACTCCATGAATAAAGACGGTCTATACCGAAGGGTAGGGGTTCAACAATAGTCTGGAAACAACAAACTGCAAACAATGGACTATGAGATGTATTTACAGGAATACATATAATTTTATATATATACACACACACAATTCTAATTATGTATTAATATATACAATTATATATAGAATTATGTACACGTACATGGAATCACGTGCACGCCTTTCCACAAGCTAACAGCTCCTAGGTGATGATTTCCTGCGCACCAGACGCACACATCCAGCTGTCCACAGCACTTCCACGTGGATGTCAACGGGCATCGCAAACGCACGTTCAGAACA
Source organism: Cheirogaleus medius (assembly GCA_008086735.1). Lineage (NCBI taxonomy): Eukaryota > Metazoa > Chordata > Mammalia > Primates > Cheirogaleidae > Cheirogaleus > Cheirogaleus medius. Next base: position 5,058,424 of record VBSM01003206.1, read on the forward strand.
GAACTCCCCATTGTCTCCCCCAAGCCTGCTCCACCCATAGTCTTTCCATCTCACTCGCTTCCAGCAACTAAGGCAAAAAATATTCTTAAATCTGCTTTTTCTCTCTCCCTTCCCCGTATCAAATTGTCAGGAGGGTCTGTTGGCTTCTCCTTCTAATTATACCCAAGAAAGACCACTTGCCCCACTCCTGTGGACGCCCCCCAGGCCCAAGGCACCCAAGCCCTCCCAGACCTCTGCAGCTGCTCCCCAGCAGGTCCCTCTGGCTCTACCGTACTCCCCAGTGATCTGTTCTCAATGCAGAGCCAAAGCAGCCCTTTAACAATCTACGTCAGACCAACCATGTCACTTCTCTGCTCCAAACCTCCCAATGGCTTCCCATCCACGTAGGGAAGACACCCACGTCCTTACGATGGCCCCAGATTCTCCTCTGACCTCTTAGCCAACGTCCTCCCCCTTGCTCATGCTACTGGCCTCCATGCCTTTCCTTCAACACCCCAGACACATTCCCACCCCAGGGCCTTTGCACTGGCTGTTTCTTCTGCCTGGACTGTTGTCCCTACAAATGACCCCAGGGTTTGCTCACTCCGCCCCTTTGGAGTCTTTTCCCAGATGTCACCTTGTCTCCAACTCTACCCTATCAAATTTCTCTGCCACCCCCTCCTCCACTTCCAGCACCTCCGTCCCTCTTCCCTACTCTGTTTTCCATGAACACTTTCACGTCCCATAATATAATTACTGCCTTTCACCCAGCACTAGATGATAACAATGTCTTTATCTTTTACACCGACGTCCCAGTTCCTACTAGTTACTACTGGTAAATAGTAGGTGGTCAGTAAAGCTCTTTTGGATGAAAGCACAAATAAATTCCTGACTGTGAAGTGATGGTATTCAGAATTGTTCTTCAGGCCCAGGTAGGGGTGAAGGGAAAAACTTCCCCATCGCCCTCTGAAGGTACGCTGAAAAATCAACTCACAAAAGGCAGATTAGTTGGAGCAAAAGCAAACAAACTTATTAGGTCACAGTTTTGCATGACACTGGAGGCTTTAGAATGAAGACTGGACCCCAGCCCAGTCTGGGCGTCCAATATGGGGTGCAGAAGCTTACTACCACCCTGTGGTTACAGAGTGGGGACTTGGGTCACTGGGGAGATTTGGCCTGGGACAAAGTCTGCTGGGCCTGCAGAGCTGACAATGCTTTGTGACAAAGCCTGTCCATGTTTGCTGGCAGACTTTAGCCTTTCTTTCTGTGGTTTGGGTCCAGTTGATGAAAACTCAGGGAAGGGACTGGAGGTGGTTGTTTTGTCTTTGGTAGGGCCGGGCTTCAGGCAGATAAGGGAACTTGGTAGAACAACCTTACCCTGCGTTGTGGGAGAGATGGTGCAGGGGAAGGGTGCGCCTCAAACAGACCTTGAAGCTTTTGTTTCCATTCAACTGGGACAACATGCCATGTTTTGGGGTGTCGGTTTCTGAGCCCAAACATGCATCAGGACAGAGTCATACGCACCTGAGACTCAAGTGTGAACAAGAAGCCCAGTGGCCACCGCCATTGGTCCCTCCACAAAGCACGTCTATGGGAAAACAGTGGTAACAGGAAGACTTACATATTCTAATAAAAGTAAATTTTTAAACCTTAGAGATACCTAGCTAGAAACATACTTTATTTGAGAAAATGCATTAACTCCTTTACAGAAGAGATACAAAGGCCTAGGTGGGTGGGTGGGGTGGTTAGGGTTGGGTGCCTTAGGTGGTTGAATACAAACTGCAATGAACGACATAGATTCCAGCCTGCAGGCAAAAACCCTGGGAGAAGGGACCCAGCAGTCTAATGTCACAAAGGCAAAGATTCAAGTGTTAAATTTGACAGCTGATTGTTTTCTAATTTAAAATAGCCTCTTTTTAATAAACTACTTTATAGTCTCGGTCAGGGTTTCTCAAAGTGTTGTGCCCTGGACCACACAATAATCAGATGCCTATTAAAAATGCAAATTACCTGATCCCCACCCTGGATTCACTGTATCAGAATCTCTGAACAGCAGGACCCTAATATCTGTATTTTAACCAGCTTCTAAGAAACTCTAAAACACACTAATATTTGAGAACTAATAGCCTAGCTCATGTTAGACTTGTGTGGTGGACATTTCTTTTTTAAAATAAACTTTTTCTACACATCTTATGGAAATGCTGATGTAGCACAAGCTGTTTTGTTTATAGCGATAAAGGCTTAGCTCAAGTATTTACAATCTCTTCTCACCTTCCTTGCTTACAGGAAGATGCAAACATTTGTGAGGTGACCATCCACCCCCTCTCCTACCCTTGTCACCAGGAGAAAGGACAGGAACATGTGAAGGTGGATCAAGTAGGGAAGACAAGTTCCACTGTTGGATTTTTCAGCAAATTCTGTGGACCCACACAAGTGACAACAATACCTAAACATATGGACTCTACTCAAACACGGAGGCCTTTGGATTTTCATGATCTGGACACATTCGAGTCTGTGAATCGCATAACCATCTGGACTAGTTAAAAGTGGCAAGAAAAAAAAACACCCTCTCAAACCCAGCTGCACTTGTTTAACATTATAAAAACAAATATAAGTAGAGGAGAAGATATTAAGGTTTCAGAATCAAGGGTTTTTTGTGTTGTTTTTTTTCCCCACAAAAATGGAGCCATCTTTGGGATTGGCCGAACAACCAGTCATCACCAGCATGCAGGGAACGGGAAAAGGCCCCTGTGTCTCCTTAAACAGCCACCAACAGAAAAAGCCAATGGTGACACATATGCTGTGATGTGACCACACCTTTTGTGTTAATTCTGGTTTGTCTCTCCCCTATGCTCCCAAAAACCTTACCAACACTTAACTGAGCCCCTATTAGATGCCAATTCATAAGATATATTTGGAGAATGTATCTGTAGATGTAGAGAAATACAAGATCATGATTGTTGATTTTAAGGGACAATTCAGTTGGGGTGAAGAGACAAGACAGTGTATCAACCTAATGGCCAAGTTGGTGGCAAACAGCCTGCAAGTTTAAGAGGAGAAGGAGTCAAAAAGGAATGGCTTCTCAGAGGAACAGGCCTTGCACCAAAAAAGTGGGCAGAGGAGAGCGAGTCCCAGGCAAAGAGAAGGGAGTGAGTGAATCTGCAGACCTCACTCTGCACAAGCAGTCTGGCTACAGAAGAGGGAAGTCAGCTGGGAGAGATGCTGTAGTCAGGCTCTGGTGGGCCTTGAAGGCCAACCTGAATATTCCAAAACATATTAAAACAGGAAGGTCCAGGAAGGAGTTTGGTGGAGGGAGGAGGTAGAGAGAGAGAGAGCGAGAGAGAAGTAAAACCCACACTTGAGCCCATCGATAATCTGAGATGCACAAGAGCAGTACTGAGAAAGACTAGGGCAGAGACCAGTGAAGAACACGTCCAGGCTGGCAGCAGTTTGCAAGAGTCTCGAGTGGGCAGGGGCAAGAGTGGCAGGAACGAAATACGAGTGCACCTCACCATGGGTCAGACTAACTGGCTGCGAATTCCAACCCCACCACCAAACTAGCCGTGGGATGGCAGGAGCTGCCGCACTTGTCTTAAGGACAAGTTCAAATCCCAGCTGAGCCGCTTGCTAGCTGTGTCACCACACACAAGTTATCTAGCCTCCATGTGCTTCATTTTCCAGTTTGTACAACAGGGATAAGAACAGTATTTGCCTCATCATGGAGGTTTTGAGGATTAAATGAGTTCAGTGCACATAAAGCCACTTTTTCTATCTGTACTAATGGCCCAGGTGACATTTCAGTGCATCTCGCAGAAACCAAAACAGACCAAGCATATCTGTTTTACAAACTGCTGTGGTTTAAATGACAGTGCAAGAGAGTTTTACTGCTTAAAGAACTTCAGTGGCTTCCCAAAGATACTTAGAGTAAAATCCAAACTCCTTGCCATGGGCCCCAAGGCCCTATATGATCTGGCTGCTGACTCCTCTCCAAATTCCCTCCTAAGAGGGCTGCCCCTGCCCACTGAGCACCAGGCACACTGCACGGGCTGTGCCTTGGTCCCTTCTCTGGGCCACTCATCACACCTGCTGTTCTGCTTGCCTGGACCACGCTCCCCTCCCTCCTTGCTTTATGTAGGTTTCTGCTCAACATCTGCTCCTCGGGGAGTCCTCCCAGCCCAGCTTAGCCAAAAGGACATGCACACCTGAGTCTCTTCCCGCCCCCTCCTTTATATCTCATCAGATATAAAGTCACTTATCACTGACAGATTTACTGCACTTATTTGTCTGTTTACTATCTCCACACTAGAAGGGACAGTCCATTTGTCTAGTTAAATGCTGTTTTCTCTGGCCTCGGGACAATGTCTGACCCACGGTAGGTGCTCAGTATGTATCTGTTGACTGCATAAGTAAGTGAGTGAGCCCGGAGAGATCCAAGTCTCTGCCATTTACAAGCCGAATATCATCAAGTAAGTTGCTTCCTGCTACCTCTCTGAACTTCTGTTTCCTCATTTCTGAGGAAGAAAGGATAGGACTTTATGGGGCCAGGTTGGGTAAGAAGTAGGACAATACAACACCCCCCAGCCCCCCAGCAAAGGGTCTCCTACAGAAGAGGCACTTGATAAATGTCAGAAAGTTGGGGATGAGAAGCCTGGGAAAAATAGGAAAAATAAATGGGTCATTGAAGCATTTCATGTAGTTATTTATTAATATAAAATACATAATAGTAGATATTCGGTTAAAAATGTGAATAAGATCCAGTTTCTACCTCAGAAGAGCTCTAATGGGGGAAAAAAAACAGATAGGAATCCACATGGCAGGTGCTATATGAAGGATATGTGCAAAGTACTCCCCCTAGAGAGTCAGCAGAAGGTTTCAAATGAGAGAAGCCATTTGAATGGGGTCTTGAAGGATGTGTAGGAGCTTGACTGTAAAATGAAAGCCCTCTGGTAGAGAAAACTACTTGGGCAAAGGTCTGATGTCATGAAAGTGGGGCTGGCAAATGAAGAAATGGGGATGCATACATTCTAGGCAGGGAAGACAGAGGGAAGGCTGATCCAGGAACTTGCAAGTATAGACTGTGGTTAGGGGGAGCCTAGCTTGAATGTGCCTGTGGATAAAAGGAGACTTGGTGGTGGAAAGACTGAATGCAAAGGAGAAGGAAGATCAGCCCACAATAGCAGAAGATAAAGACTCAGAGTATAACTTCCAGAAAGTAATAGTCATGTCTACTCTGTGTTTCTTCTACCATATTTAGCAAACTTCTGGGCATCTCTTATAAAATGACAGCAACTTACAAATGAGATATGTTTTGTCTGTTTTGGTTTTTGTAAAAATCACTGAAATGAAAGCTGAGAGTGGTCATTAGTCCAGATGGAAAAAGTGACTACTTTCTTTGATATCGCTAGAAGAAATGGAAATACTTTTCTATGGCTCAAAAGATATGACATTAACATGCAAATGTCCATTACTAGCAGTACATCCCTTGGGTTTAGAAAGGGCTGTGACTCATTAGGATAAATCCTAATACCACTGGGAGGAATATGGACTTAGCTCTCATCTGCCACGGACACTTTAGTGTGAATTAGTTTGTAGTAAGAAGTTCCACTGATGCACATGGTAGGTATCCCCTTCAAGGACACTTGAGAAACAACTCCTTGGATAAGCCTTCCCTGGCACCATCTTCCCTACCCCTGGGCAGACTGGATTGTCCTTCTCCAAGCTCCAAGGCAGCCTGTGCATCACTCTGCACTGTGCTAAAATGATCTATTTCAGTGTCTGTCTCCCTCCTAGACTCCTTGGGGCAGAGGCTGTGCCTCCTCATTGGACATTGCAGCACCAGGGCCTAGCACACCACTGTACTCAACTCAATGCGACAGCCTCAGGGTCAACCACAGGGCTACGTGGCAGCTTCGGTGTGGTTAAAGAAACGTGCTACTAAGCCATTTATTTTTCTGTGCACGTGGCTCAGTCCACATCAAATTCAGGTGAACCATTGCTATTATGGTTTGCCAAAGTACTGTCAAGCCTTAAAACAAAATAGAAATAAAAAGTCATATAAGATAAAATCTTGAGTTATTTTCCTTGTATTGCCAGACTTTGTAGTTCTTGCTGCCATCAAATGACTAAGGACCTTAGAGACTTTCTGCTGAAAACAAACTTTCAGGCCTCTAATGACATGACATATTTATACTGAACACCCTTAGTAAGTCTCCTGGGCATTAGTTCTTGCACAGTCATATGAAATTTCAAAGATAAAAAAGGAACAACAAATTAAGTAAAATGTTCCTTAGTATTTTTAAATGAAAACCTTTTAACTAATTACAAAATTTCTTTAGTTCAAACTCTACGAACCAACGGTAAAAACACACGTTCTCTAATTTTAATCAATCCCTCTAATTATGAATTAGTATGAATTCCATCAACACATCAGTGACTTCCTATGTTGTCTTCCATCCTTTGATCTTCTAAAGTATAAAATTTAATGCTCTTAAACCACAACATATTAGTGCCAAAAACTGATATGCTAATAGTACATGCAGATAAAGCTATAGATATAGTCATAAATATATAGGTACATAGAGCAGTTATTCTCTACTGGGGGCAATTTTTTTTCCCGAGGGGACATTTGATAATGTCTGGAGAGAGTTTTTATTGTCATGACTTCTGGCATCCAGAGGGTAAAGGCCAGGGATGTTGTTAAGCATCTGCAATGCACAGGGCAGCCTTGTGCAACAAAGAACTGTCCTGTCCGAACGTCAATAGAGACCGAGAAACCCTGATATAGATCAATCCATACATTAAGCATAAGTAAGAGTTTTCAAACTATTTTAAAATAAATATTATAAGATCATTGCTTCTACACTATCCAAACACAATTCATACTCTTTCCTCAAGTGGGCATTATGCTGCCTTTGGCTGTATCTACTTATAAGATTATTGACTACAATTAAGGATTATATTAAGAGTGTTTCAAATATGTATCAACTCGTTGGTTGTCATCTAGGAAGCATTCCACGTATATAAATACCCAGTTGCTTTCTTTTTTCCTGTAGAGAATAAGTCAAGAAATAGAACTAGTTTAACATGTTCTTTAAGGTTAACATTTTAAAAAAGATCAATAAACCTATATATTCTTTCTTAAGTATTGTAAGTGACTCAATGTGTTTATTTTCCAGTCTCAGTCATATTTGATAAGCCAAATACCTAAAGCCTACTTAACTCAGAAATCATCAGTGATAAGAAGTTCACAAGCATATATAATACATAATCGTTTAAACCAAACGAGATTACATATGAGGTCTATTAATTCACATCTATCATTGTTTAAGAGCAAGTCTCAGATACCTGACAAGAAATTATAAGAATCTATGAAACCACTGGTACCAGCCTGGCTACAGAAACATGTCAGGGCTAGCGTTTTACAGCACAGTGGCAGAGAGCTTTTGCTCACACTGCAAGAATATCTTGATTACATACATTTTTCTGTGATTTTATGATTGCCTGAATTCTGTAGGGACAACTTTTACCAGATGGGTGATCATATAGCTTTCATTAGTTCTCTGTATTTTATCAGTTATGTTTATCTAAAATCTTTTACTAGGAAAAAGCCCACAGGAGGCCCTAAATCCCACTTCTGGAAAGGTCAAAGGGCAGGATGGAAGGAAATCACATTCCTCCCAACCAATTATTCCAAAATCTGTAACTTCAGATTTTATATCTTACATTTATTTTAAAAGGAGGGGTTTTTTTCCTAAATCTATATTTTAATTAGTTTGAGTATATGGCTAATGGTTTCTTAAACGTAACAATAAAATAAAATCCCTTCAAAATAGAGACCACTGGCTTTCATCTGGAATACAAAATAGTTACATAAAATAGCCATGAATTTAAGGATTCCTAAAAATAAGAGAGGTATTTATTCTTGGGATCCCAAACACTCCTTTCTTACACTAAGACATTCAAGATTACCTTAACATTTCCTTACATAAATTTAAAAAGATGTGATTATACAGCAATTTGTAAGCAGCTCTTCTTAAATCACATATTAAATTTTACTCACTTCAGCAAAAACCAAATTTTATTCCAGAAGAGTGACTCAACTGTACTTGGGCAAATTATACCAAGTTGTAAATGCAAGTGACCAAAAGGGAAGTGTAACAGATGTGGAAATCTTCAAACAATCACAAAGAGATATCAGTCAGGCTGCATTTTAAGCTAAAGACACTATGAATACGATCTAACAATTTATTAACCCTCTTGACATGCCACAGTTAAAATGCAAACATACTTGGGGAGGGAATGCTTGCTTAGACACTTTAAAAAAAGGGGAAAAAAAAAAGGCAAACTACCTAGCTTTAAAGTAAAATGTTACCACCTTATTTATAGTGACTTTTACACAAAGTGCACATATTACCATACATACTGACTCCATTTATTCCCAACAAAAAAGAATTATTTTTCTCATTGCTACTGGTGGAAGAATATATATGGCACATAGGAAAAATTACTACACATTCCACAGTGCTGGTTAATAACTGAGGGAAAAAGTAGAATCCATCTATAAAGCCGATCTATAAATTTCTTTGGCCATAATAAAAATAAGTTAGAGGTATGATATTTTTTAAGAACTGCCGCTGCCTTCATATCAAGATTAATATTAAAAATAAAGCCCGTATAATAGGGCCCCTGGGATAAGTGACAGATTCCGTGAGGGATGTCCATCTGGCACTGGCCACAAGCTGCTCCCTTCTCCACCGTGCTAAACACACCACACCAGAACTGCGCCTTCACAGAAAACCACGCCTTCGAAAGCGTTGCATAGTGCCCACACTGTTTCACTTCCATGTTTTAATGACTTCAGTAAGATTATAAAGAGGTGAAGTTGAATATCCTAATGCACAACTGGAGAAAGAAAAGGTTGCATATAAAAGGAAAGCTCTCAACATAAAAGATCAGAATTCTCCATGGGAAAATAAGCCCTCCAGAGATAACAGGAAATATGTTATATTAAGGCAAAGTTCTTGACTCTTACAAGAGCTGAGAAAACACCAGGTGCTTACCTCATTCCAGCACTGGACAATTAGACACTCCCCTCACATGCCTTTGGAAAACAAGAGCTAAAATGAAACCCTCACATGCCTGCCCATCCCATTGTTGGGTAAAAGGTAAAGTTGCTTCCTCTACTAGACAGGGCAGTTTTCAATACAGGAAAAGGAAAGAGACGAGATTTAATTCCTAGTGGAGACCCTGCAGTTAATGCTTTATGTGGTCAACTGGAACTATAGACAGTGTTGCTTTGTGAAAAATATGAACCAAGACTCCTCACGCTGGCCTTGAGAAATCTGAAAGATGGAAAGTCCAAATAGTAACATGGAGTTTTATAAAGTAGCAGCAGTTACTGAAGCAGAAAACATATTTTTGACACTAAACAAAATGTAATATATTTTAAATGGCGCCTAAAGTTCATCAAACCTTATGGGCTCCGATCCTGTAGAGAAATTTCTTTCACTAAATAAGGTCTTTCCAAGAGTTTTCTCGCATCAAAGAGAAACATTCTGGAAAGGTTGGCTGTCTCAAATCTGTTGATTTTATTTTAAACAATTCTGTTAGAATGACAAAGGGAAACAGTCACAAGATAATAGAGAAAACCATGATTCAAAACCATATCCAGTGTGATAGATTTTGTTTTCTTCTTTTGTTTTTCTATGCTTTCAAACACTAGCACCAACCAGTTCTGTGATCAGAAAAATATAAATTTACAACAGAACTGCTCAAGAAGGATTTCCTTAATCTCTATCAGCATAAAGCATGTCGATAAATGTAAATCCTGAGAATAACAAATAGCAATAATCAAATTTGAATGTTCATTCATTTACTCATTCTTACAACAACTATATTCTGATTAACACCCATGTTCTAGGAAGTGTGCTGAAGTAGTGAGAACATAACATGACCGAAAAAAAAGAAAAGGAAATGGTCCCTGCCTACATGGAGCATCTAGCCCAGTGCAGGGAAATAAGATTGTAATCAAATACTTACAGATATGAATGAATGAATGAATGAATGAATGAGTGAATGTTGAACCTTACCTGTGAAGTATGAGAAAGATGATGGTAGCATGAACTCGTGACAGTGGTGGGGAAAAGAGCAAAGATGGGGAAAGTTGAGAAGCAGAAGGCTCCCAGGGGCTTGCTTAGGACTGTTTTCCCTGGACTCAACAATGATGAGTTGAGGGGTGAGGGGAGCGGACTGCCAGGGAAGACGCTGAGGGCTGGGGCCGGCATCATTGGCTATGTGGCAACGCCATTCGTAGCCACAGGGGAAACTGGACAGAAATCAGTCTTTGGGCTGAATCACGGGTGCATTTTAAACACGATGGGCTTGAGGTGACAAGAGATGTCTGCAGTTTACAGGCATGTCTGGATAGAAAGACTTTTTTTTTGGAAACCCATGGGTACAGATATTCAATGAATTCATGAACATAAATAAATGAGACTGGAAAGGGAGAAATCCCAGAGTGAGGTGAGAAGAGGCCCAGAGGAGAACCCTGAGGAACCCCAACACTGAATGACCAGGATGTTGGTCCAGCAAAGGAGCCCATGAAAGAGTGGCAAGAGACGTAGGAGGGAAACCTACAAAGGGCGGTGTCCCTGGCATCAAGAGAAGACTTCAGTAGAGAGATAGTGACCACTAATGACGAATGATGCAAAAGCTTGAAGTATGGTGAGGCTAAAATATATCTGTTGGGTTTAATGACACCAAAGCCACTTTGCCATACATGCAAAGCACAGAGCAGAAATACAAGGGAGGGATAGCACCAGCTGCCCTCAAGGTGTTGGGAAGACAAGACAGACAGACATGCACCTGCACAGGACCATATCCCAAAGAAACTCAAATACTCGACTCTAGTTTCAGCGGGAGAACAGAAAAGTGGCTGAGAGCAAAAGAGGCTGTGGCGGCTAAGGAAGAATTACAGACATCGAGGAAGATACGGTGAGTGCCCACCACATGATCTTGATTCGTCATGGGGGTGGATAATAAGCATTATACCCTTAGCATATAAATTATCCCAAAATGTCTGTAAATGAAAATTCCTTAGAACAAATAGATAAAAATGATTTTCTTATAATAAAGCTGAAGATGCATCTTTTGGGATTAGTGAGAGGGCCTTGTTTGCCCATGAGCTATGACAACAGTTGTACATCTCAGAAACTACTGGTTTCTGGTGCTGGTATGTGGGGCTCCAAGCCAACTCCCCGATCCCACGTTGCTCTCCATCAGGGGCCCCCAGAGCAGCTGAGTCATAGGTGACAAAAAAGTGCAAAAGAAAAAGACATCCCCTTCATCATGAATGGTGGCAAAACAGAAAAAAATATGCTTCCCCAATACCCTTTCACTATGAAATGTCACACAACAAGAGACAATGCTGATTGCTCTCACCTCAGGACCTAATCATTCTAAAATAGGTATAGTTGAAAATTAAACACACATGAATTGAGCAAGAAACATATCCCCTGCTCCCAGTTTTATACACCCACATACTTTAAGTATGAGAAACTATCCAATTGTCTATGGCCATACCACCCTCAACACGTCCGATCTCAGAAGCTAAGCAGGGTCGGGCCTGGCTAGTACTTGGATGGGAGAAATTATCCAGTGTGTTCATAAGAAACTGACATCAACTGAAAACAAAAACAAAAACAAAAACACCAGGATTAAAGGATTGTTTCTGTCTCTAGGTCAATATATTTGTCAGCCTGAAACTGTCCCATATCTTCTCAATAATGTCTTAAAAACAACGGAATCAGCCTAGAGATTGCAGTTAAAATCAATGAATGAAATATTACCTGGAAAAGTGAGGAAATGTCCAATAAAGTTTGAAACCACTCCTCAAAGCAATTTGGTTTTGATAAATGTTGAGGTCACGGCACTTTTTAAACTAACAATTTTATATGTGAATACCTGCAAGTCTCCAGTTTTTGGAATCAAATATTTAATGATTAATAGGGAAAAGCAAAATTTTCCCCATTCTGATACATAGAAAGAATGAAATTCACCCAGAGTGAATCTTTTCCCCTTTCCTCCGAGGTCCTGTCAGTTCTATTAAGTAAGCCAAAGGGCAACTTCCAAGTGCCTACCCCTGCCAACGAGTACCCAACTGTAATTTCTGCATAGGGATGTATCTGTAGATGTGTCCGGGCATACATCTTATTTCTTGAAGACACCTCACACGTTCCCAACTTCAGGCCATCTCCTCCAGCTGCACCACTTCCCACCTCCATGGCAAAACCCCCTGCCCCCAGCTAGTGGCCTGCCTTGAGATCCCAGGAGGCCTTCGTGAAGGTCCAGTGCAGACCACCTCTTGTCTGGCAGGAACTTTTCACAGCTCGGGCCACCAGATTTGCTGTCCCCTTCTTTGGAATCTTCAGAGCTCTTCCTGCCCACCTCTGTGACGACACAGTCTGTGCTGGTAATGTTAATTCCTCCTCTGCTCTGTCCCACCACCTCCATTCCCAGCACTCTGGAAACTTCTTAAGGGCAAGGATCGTCCTGTCCCCCACAACTCTTTTGCAGGACTAACTACACATGATGCTTTATCCACAGAAGGGATAATAAGTATGTGGATTTAATTTTTCATTCTTGTATAAACTTTTTTTTTTTTTTAGTGGCAGAGGAAATACCAACTGCAGAGAAGAAAAACAAAAGTCACAAAAGTAAAGCATAAGCAGGGAAAAGGATTCAAACCTTGACATCAAACTATTTGGATTCTAGGAAGAAGAGCAAAAAAAGGTCTGCAAATCTACAAATGTGTGCTGAGCTCTGATTATGGGATACACACACATACACACACACACACACACACACACACACAACTAGTAAGCCTTGGTGACACAGCACCATAAGCACGTCTCTCCCGATAGGCCTGAGCTTTTTATTAGGTTTCTGACTCAGCAAAGCACCTCCAGGCATGCGTCAATCCCTCATGATTCCCTATCCGATCTCCCCACAGCAGCGCTGCCCCTCCCCACCTCTCTGCCCCAATCCTCACTCACTCCTCCACTGAAGAACCTTGTCCCTCACTGAGAAGACAGAGGCCATCAGAAATGGAGTTCTTCAACAGCCACCCCAAACCAGCACCTTAAATCATCCCTTTCCTTCTTTGTTCAGGAAAACGCGTTCTGCCACCTGTGCTCTGAGTCCCACCCAACCCCCGTCTAGATTTGGCCTTATCGCCTTACCAACTCTTTGGCTTCTCCTGTGATTCTTCAACTTCTCCCACCGCACTGTTCCCTGTTCCCTCCCTCGACCCATCGGAATGTTCAAATCCCACTCATCCTTCAGGTATAGGGGAGTAAACACGCTGAGCCCCTCTCCAGTGAATCTCTTACCTCCTCCCCCCAAACCCACTGTGTTTCTGGCTCCATGTCTTGATCTTTCTGCTTAACCTACCTACAATTCGTCTTCCTCTATTTACTGAGCTCTGATCATTAAGTCTCCTGTAGACTGCAATTATGAAATCCTGTGGACACGTTCCCCCATAGTATATCGGTCTCAAATGATCACCTTTCCTTCTCTGACACTTTCAATCATTCCCTTTTTGAAAGAGGATTTTCAGCTGGGAATAGTTACTCTTAAGCCCAGTGTTCTTATGTCCCTGAAAGTTTCTCAGCTTCTTCTTAACACAGGCTCTGGTAATTCACAACGTCCCAAAGCATCAACCACCACCAACACTCCCCAGTCTACATATCTTCCACCATACTGAGTTACAGATTTCCAGCTCTTTCTGAATGTCACCATGGATGCCTCACTAACAACTTAATATTCAGCAAATCTAATGCAGTGTTTATCGTTACCAACCTCAGACATGCTCCCCCCAAGGAACCCATTACTCTGTTAAATTTCCTTCCAGAACGACCACCTTTGATCCTGTCATCCTCTGCATGGCGTCATTCAGCTGCACCAACCACACAAACATCTTCATATCGTTTCCAAGGGTGCTGCCAATCCTAACCTATCTTTAAGAGTCTAGTTTCTCCCTTTCTGATCCATCTCCACCCTGCATCTGAAGTTACCTTTCTTTCAGTTTATCTTCTAAATAACATTGTTATTATGTTGTAAAAAGAAATGGAAAATACCGCAAGTGTGAGGACCAACATAAAAAGCATTTCTCACTCTACCCCCAAGATGACCACTAGTATTTGGCATAATACTTCCCCATCTTCTCTCTCTCTGCAATGTATACAATCTTTAAAATAAAATTGAGATCAAAATGTATATTTAGTATGCTTTTTAAACTGAAAGATATTCTGTAACCATTTTCCTCACCAAGACCTTCTAAGACGTGATTTCTAATAGCAATGCAATATGCTACAGCGTGGCTACAGCATAATTTATTTAACAGTTCTCAGTAGGGGGTTTCAGTATTTAAGCATCCACTATGGAAATCTGATTGTGCATGTCACTGGCAGGCTTGTAACCCTTCAACAGTTCCCCACAGCCAACTAGTTACAAACTCCTTTCACGAACTGACACCTCCTCACCTCTGCGGCTTCATTCCCTCTGCTCCTTCTGCGGCTCTCACATTGTCAACCTCACCCCTCCACTCCCATGAGCCTTCACTTCTTGGTTCTGCCAGTCCCTCTGGCAGAAGTGCCCTGCGAGGTCATTTCTTAGCGGCCAATCGCGAGCTCTCCTTCCTCTCCCCAGGCCGTGCTGCCATGATGCCAAGGCCCTTTTACAATCAAATATGATTGGTTTCTTTGTCTTTCTCCCTCACTAGGCTGTGAGCCACTCCCCAACAGACACGTCGTCTTACTGCACAGCCAAAGACACAGCAGCCTTCCTCAAATGTGTGCTAAGTAAGCAGAAACAATGGTTTTTCATTTGGATTTGCCACCAGAAAAGGACTTATTGTGTAACATTTATAACAAGACTTCACAAGTACTGAGTGCTAAGTACGCACCAGGATGGATAATCTTGCTTGTTTGATCTTCGGAGTTGCTATTTTACATGTATTTGGGTAATTATTGACTGATTTGCTCACCTGTCCATTGACCATAAATGTCCCAAAAGAATTGCGACCCTTTTTGCTCACTCTTTTGTTCTCAGTAGCAGATGTGCTATGTGGAACAGTGTAGGTGCTAAATAAATATCTCCTGTATAAATGAATAAATGACCCTGTGGCCATTCACATTCAACATCCAGTGTGAGCTCCATCCTGAGAGAGGAAAGTGAAGCATAAGGACTTTGGTTGGGGTTTCATATCAAAGATGAGAAGCTCAGTGTTCATCAGTATGTTTCAATATTCTATTATAATTTTTCTGATGGTTTTTTGCCTCTCATGAAAGAAGGTGCCCATGGCCACATACTAAGCCATGCTTGGGGCTACACGCCACATTGCCAGGAGCGGTAGGAAGCATTTAGCTTTTGAAGGACTCCAGTCTGAACAGCTCTGCAAGGCCCCCTTGAAACAACAAAGGCTGACTTTGAAACATTAGTCCCTCAGTTCCTCTTGGCTTTATAAATGAAACCTATTTCACAAAATGGGTCTGCACAATGAGTTTCAGTATCAAAATTACCTTGTCAATATTTGGGAAACTTCAACAGTGCTATGTTGTTAGTCCCTTTTAAAACTACCAAAAAAATAATAATCCTTAATTTTTCCTTTCATATAGAATGTTCATGAGAAACTAAATTTTCATATACTGTATCTGGGACCTAAGACAGATGGCCAAACAAAATTAAGTCGCTCTTTCCCTTCCCAACTGAGTTAGGGCTCCAAATGTGACCAGGTGTTATCAGATAGGACGAGGCAAAAAAAAAACAAACAAAAAAAACAAGGGCCATATCTTTGCTTCTGATTTGCAGGATGATGAAAAGCATCCTCCTTTTCTTCCTCAGCAGTGGACTCTTTCAACTCCCAATTTTGTTTTCATGAGAGGCACACGGTAGATCAGACAACCCAACTGCAAAAAAAATAGTTCACTCCAGCTTTCGTTCTGAGAACGGTCAGATCAAAATAATTTTTCTGAAAGCAAAACAGGTGGGTTTTTTCCCCTTTATACTGACAAGTGAAACAAACATGTACTTTGTACTTTCATTGAACACGGAACAAGTGGGCAGCACCAAGCTTCCCCGAGCTTAGTCAATATTCGTACCTGCAAAGGACTCCAGTCCTGCAAAGGAAACAGGCGTCTGGAACTGGGGCAGAGGGACAGGATCTCAACAGCAGTGTTTCAAACAACTTGTGCAGAACGACGTGCAAGTGAGAAAGAGATGCAATGTAATATTCAGAAATACTTAACCTCAGACACACATCTCCATACACACAGACACGTACCCACGCCCTCACACTCACACCCACAGAACCACAGACACGTCGACCCTCTTCCTCTCCGAAACCAGCTCTTTAGAGATGTGAGAGCTACGATTTTTATTCAAGTTCACCATATGCATAAATCGGACCATAAAATAAAAGTGGTAGTGGTGAGTTCCCAGGAGAGGTTAAAAAATAAATGTATAAATAAACTACAGGGTGATGAAAAGCAGTAAAACACATTTTACACCAAATATCATCTGAAGAGAATTACTTACTGGCAAGAATAAAGAGAGACAATCGATTATAAATATGTGACAGGCCTAAATACTCTCACTTTTTCTCTCTAACCCCTCTTTTTCTCACAAGAAAATGTCCTCAATATCTTCCCCTTTTTATTCCAATCCACCTCAGAATCTTCTTAGAAACTGTGCCTTGTTTAGAGAGCGTGTCTTCCTTCTCATCCAAACAGCCTTTGCCACCACCTCTTGAAATCCCACCTTTCCTACAAAGTGTCCCCTTTATTTGGAAGAAAGGTGGTGATTATTTCCCCAACTCCTACCCGTGTGAGCACATAATTGCCCAGACAGAGCTTCAGTCCCTGCCACACTCCTTATTTTCAATGTCAATACTTCAGATGCTTGCCACTGTTTAGCATGCTCCCTGCGGGCACATGCTCTTTAAACATTTATCTTCACCAATATTGAAAGGCTTGAATTTCATATCTTAGGAGAACAGATATTTTCTGACTGATAATCCAAAACTCCCCTATAGCCCTTTCACCTGCAAGTGTTAAGAATAATTTTATCATCTCCTCTTCCAGCTCCCCAAAGGATCCTCTAATACTGACAAACAAATTTGCTTGTCATTTGTGGCAGCTACAGCTAATTGTTTTCTAAAAGTCGTGTGCTCCTCTTGCGGTGGAATAGAATTACTGGCTGTTCCCACCCCCCTGCATTTTGGTTAGGGAGCTGGGGCGGGCAATGAGCTCTCACTAGTGCAACGTGAGCAGAAAGGATGTGTCTCACTTCGGGGCCAGAGCAGTTGAACAGGTGTGGCTTCCCCACCTTCTATGTCTCCTTCCACCCCAGCTGAGTGTTGGCTCCTAAAAGAAGATAGCAGAACCTCTACCGGCCTAAGTCCCTCCTCCACCGCCAACCATGACAACCTTGAAATGAACAAGCGAACAAGAAATACACCTCTACTGTGTTGCCCTCATTATACATTTTGGGTCTATCTGTTACAGCTGTTAGGCTATTCTAACTAAGCCACCTTCTCCTATTTACTCATTTCTACTTTCCCTATCTCTCGAGGCCATCTCAATAGCTCTATATTTCTTAGATCATTCTGTGTCTTCCTTGTCCTTCAAATCTCTGATCAAATCCATCCCTTTAAGAAAAACTTCCACTCAAAACCATCCTCTCAACACTTCTATATTGTTTATATTACATTAGCTTGCATTTGGTTACATCACTCCATCGGTACATCGATAAATATTTATTCAGAACTCTTACATCAGATGCAAAGTTATTTCACCAACCTGATGATATGATATTGGAGGAGAGAGGTTTTTGCAGTTTGCTTCCCTTCCTGCGTCGTATACCAGTAGGTACCAGAGATTATATGAAACGGCCAGCGGAGTTTAATGAGCTTGTTTACAAGACTGTCCTCAGCACCCCACAGGTAGGGGACATCCTCTATGGAGAAATTATCCTCCCCAAAACAGAGATCTTGCCTGCTGTGGGTGAAAAGGGCAGGGGTTTGCAGTCCCAGGGACATGGGTTCAAATCCCATCCATTAGCTGGGGTTATATAAGCTTTTTACAAGGGCTTTAACTTTTCTAAGCTCCCGTTGCCTCATCTATAAACAGGATAACAGTGATGCTTGTGGGATTTCTGTCCATCAGGTGATGAAGAGATGTGAGGAAACCCCTTTTACCTTTGCGACATCATAATATAACATTCAAAGGAGTCGGGAGCTCAGAAAGTCCTTTTGCAAAGAAGAGTTTCCCATCTCCTCCAAATGCAATTCCCTAATGCTTTATTTCCTCTTCAAAATTCATTTCTTCAGAGGCTATAAAAGACAGCCATGTGACTTTCCACTAACGATCATCAAATAATGTGCTAGTGAAAGGAAAGCAAGTGCTGAAGCCACCGCCCTGGGCCAGCTTTTCCAGATCTCACTAGCCCTAAAGCTGAAAAAGACAGACCATAATAATAGTAACATTTATTGGTGTTTTCGTACATTACACCTTGATCATAACCTTATAAAGGAAGTATTATTTTCTCCTCTGGTCACAGGTGCAGATTCTCAGAGAAGTTTATTATCTTAGTCAAAATCACACAGAACATGCACAGTGGTGCACCTAGACTCTGAAGCTAGTTTGTGTGACACCAGATGGAACGCTCCTAACTCCCACCCCAGTGCGTGTTAACATGCCTGAGCCTTTCCAGAGAACGACTAACACATAGAAAATCTCCAAATTTTTGCACTAGGCACTTGATTCTGGAATTTTCCCCAAAGTTCATCTAGACATTGTCCAATTAAAGTCATGAGGGGGAGGGCAAAAGATTGTCTATAAATCTCTACTTCAGTAAAGCGAAACTCAGTACATTTTCTTTCATTAATTCTAACTAGAATTTTGGTATGAGCCATTGTGAAACACACCTCCACCCCGTCCTCAGCGATAATGAACTATTACCATCATGCACAGGAGGCGGGGGGAGTAAAGGAGGTGCCACATGTACTTTCACTAAATGTCGTTCACAGAAAAGAGTATCAAATTCTACCTATCAGTTTCTCTCTTTCTTTTCTAACTAAAGACTTAAAAGCCAAATAAAATAGTAACTGGGAGCTTAAAAAACATGTAAAATACCATATAATCAAGATTGCTTAAATGTATAAAACTGTCAAGCAGATTATCCTTTATGCAATTCAAATGAGCCTTTGGGAGACAGAATTAACTGAGGGCAAACAAGAGCTTAACTTTAAAAGACAAAGAGTTGGCTTATATCAAGTTGACACTTCCAGATAAGATACTGCATTATACCAGGTTATACTTGCAGTAATAATTTTTGATTGGCATATCATTTGCCACTAACTACTGCTTGGCTTCCACTGAGCACACGAAACATACTATAAACTGTTATGAAAGATGTCTTTGTATTGTTCAATATTTACAGGGTGCGTTATTTTATAAATGCTCCAGTTGGCAGAAGTTTAAAAAAAAACAGCATTAAAACATTTCAGATCAAAATGATCCCCTTTGCCTTACAAAAGAAGTACTTTCTAAAGACAGGTGACAATTCTGTTCAGAAATTTTCACACCAAGGCTAAGTAAATGTGCAGCGGTAAAAACAGAATTGCTTTGTTCAGCTGCACAAACAGATTTCTACATCGCCTCTATTTGCGTATTCCTGAATATCCTCTTTCAGATCCCACTTTTATGGGAAGCAAAATCAATTTTCTTTTGGACAAAAAAGTGAGATCTGGTCTAATGATTTTAATCTTTTAAATAAACATGAACTGAACTTGGAGCACAAGCTTTTCCCTTAAGAAAAGATCTTTGTTGCTCAGAAAGATCTCTTTCAACCTATGAACAGTTAATGCCAGTGACAGTCTAACCTGAAAAAAAAATTGGAAAATACGTATTTATACCAATGTTCTTTTAAAAGAAGTAGCAACTGTTTTTTTAAAAAAAAAAAAAACACACGCACGCACACACAAAAACCCTGCAATCAAATTATCTTGCCCCAAATGTAGACTGATGTTAAGTCTGATTTTTGAAGCAAATGAGATCCCCAATTCAATTTGAAACAAATAGAAAATGAGAAACAGAGAACCATAACATAAAACTTTTATTGCTACTTTGCTAAAAAAGCACATTCATGTTTATGAAATAGAGTTTCCCTCAGCCTCAAAAGGGGAATTATTCCAAAAATCGGCAATACTTGAGGATCTTCAAAAACACCAGCCCAGGGTAGCCTTTCCAGGCCTGCTTCAGCCCTGCTAATAGTTATTGTTTGTACAACTGTAACTAAGTACATTACCAACCAGTTGTTCAATCTATATAAATTTAAGAAACACACATTGCCAAGGAGTGACTCATATATCAGTCTATTATATGCTACAGGGCTGACTGTATTAAACAAATCATTCTGCCTACAGCTGAAGAATAGGAGCTATATACAGAGCAGAGGTTATTGTCTAATTTAAATCTTGGCTTGCTTCCCAGTGCTGTACAAGATTCCAATTTGTGGAAATGTTGCTCTTTGCTACTGCCAGAAAGGCTGCAGAAAATGGTATTGGGAGCCTTCCAGAAATATGTCTGCAAAATGCCAATCAACAAGTCACTAAAGATTAACAGTACGACTGTACCAAATTAATTTAAATTATAGAAACATATGGCTAGGATGTTTGCTTTGCACTTAAGACAACACCTACCTCACGAAGAACTAAGGTTTGTTCCACAGTATAAAATAATATCCCAACGTTCAGATCACTGCAAAATGTGAACAGCAACTAATAAATCGGGAACTAGATGTCCTTGCACAGCCGATCTTTCCAAATGTTTAGGGTCGTATCTTTAATATATTCAAAACATATGGGAGAATGTTTTTTTGTAACAAGGTATTTTTCTCGCACAAAGATATAAAGAAAAAATCAACATTATTCAGCAACTGAAAACAATTTGCTCGGTAATGTGAAGGAAATTCTAGCTTTGTTGAGATTTGCCGTAGAACCCAGAGGATGATGCGATCTACTGCACATTATTATCCATTCTAAAATATGATATTGGGCTAAGAATTTAATATACGGCCAAGAAAAGTTCACCAATTATATGACCAAATCCTGAAAATCAAAAGACAATACAATTTATACCCCGCCAGCTGCTCTCAATATATATTATATTCACGCTGCCTCCCTATTATTTTCACGAGAATCTTTAATATATACAATCATGCCATCAACCAAAAGGGGGGAAAAATCAATGGCACTTCAGGCCGTAGTTACACATTAGTGTACACTGTATTTCAACTGAATAGGAAGGGAACTGTTTTATGTTTCTCTCCACCGCTTTTCTATTATTGCCTAGCTAATGGAAATACATCAAACAAATGTTCTACAAGAGCAATAAATATTAAAGTTGACCTATCCATCTGGGAGAAATGAGAACAATACTGCTCACTTTTAGCCCAAATATGACACTGATAAATGAAGCGATGAGATTCCATCACACTTCCAACAACCTGGGCTGGGAGCCCCCGCGTGATCCTAGTACCAGCAATTTTCTTCATTCATCTTCATTAGGCAGTCACTTGACCTGCCTCCCAACATTCCTGTCAAATCAGAACCTAGGTGGGGTGCTGGGGTGGGGGGTGTTGTACTTTCTAACAACGTAGCCTAAATCTGCTCTTCATGTTTAAAAAAAAAGCCAGAAGAAGGCCTCGATGAGCATGAAAGGGGGTGCAAAAAAGTCCTCTGGAAACAAAGAGACATCCGCCGTTGTTTATGATGAAAAGGGAAATCACAGGACAAACTGGTCCACGCAGCATCCTGCTCGCCCGTGCATCGCCACGGTGGCAGGGAAGGCCTCTGAGTGCAAGAACAAGCACCCCCTGAGCCATCAAAAGACAATTACGTATTCAAATGAAGGATGTACACAGGGCCTTATCACAGATGTAGAAATGCTTTCCATTTCCTCCCTCAATCACAGTTTCAAGTGAGCTGGAACACGAAAGGAGGACATTCTTACCCTAACACAATGAGCGGGTTTCATCACATTAGCAGTTTTACATTACAGTCCCATTATTTCCTATTTCAACGGCATAATAAGAGAGGTGCTGATTTGATTATTCCGTAATAGTGAAAATGAATACCAATGCAATATAAAATTGCTATTATAACACAAAGCTACTAATATGATTCACAAGACCCCCTGGAAATTAGGTTTTATAACTATGATCACAGGGGAAAAATTAGAAAGCCGGTAAGCAACAGAAGGGAATTAGGTGCTCCACACCGGAGTCATAGCGATGCAGACAGCTGCTCAAATGAAGCCAGGCGGCATTTCCTTCGAAACGACGTGCAAAACCCAGTCCTTGCAAATTACAGGAGACGTATTCCTTTTGTTTTTCTTCATAGCAAGTGTTCCAGATATTCATATAATGTTAACTAAAGCCGTGTTCGAGTACAGTATTAATGCAAGGTTTTCTGATGTAAAAGAAAAAAAAAGCAACTTAAATGAAATGATGCTAGGGAAAGTATGAAGCAGCTATCACATCTAGAATCAGATTTTTAGAAACTGAATGATTCTAACAATCCACAAAAAACAAAATTATAAGTAAAATTGACTGAGAATGTTGGGCAAAGGGTCTCTTTATCCCCCTGTCCCTCACCCCAAATAACAAGGATGCTAAAGCTCGTTGTGATTATTTCTAAACTAATCTCCTCCTTAGTGGTCTGGAAGGATCTAAGACCCACCTCACAATACCCTCAGCTGGTAGAATAGTGCACCTATGGATGCCATGGTTCTACAAGGCTGAAAATATGTCCTCCTTATGGCTTCAAATACCTGCCTGGACAGGTAGAGGGCGAGCAGAGAAGCTGCTGAACAACTCCCCTGCCACCCTTGATACAAGGAAACCATGCAAGGCCCTTCTCAAAAGCTCTGAGGCAGTTCTCCAGCAGGTTCTGAAAGTATACCACCTGAGATAAGCACAGAACCATGACCAGCATCGATCTTTGGCCTGCACACAAGAGCCACTGGCTGCAAAGTGACAACTATGAATTTCTGTTTCTGACCCAATGTGACAAGGGATCCATTTACATTGTCCAGAAGTTTTTCATCTCTGCAGAGACGGGGCATTCTAGTACTGGAAATGGGAATGCTTATCATGGTTTTCTTCTCAAATAAGAGAGATGATGCTGTATTTAAGAGATTTTAAAAACTTACTAATGTTTAGTCAGCCAAGGAAATCACATCCCATCAAATTTTACCTGACATCTGCACACTGTGTTTGAACATTTCGGTTATTGGATGAAGGAGCAACTAGGACTCAAACAAAATCCAAGGAAGACATAAATAAAACAGGTACATCCCATACACATCACCTCTTCAGCATTGGCCTTAACTCCTTGCATAGACTTTTTTTTTTTTTTGATACAGACTCTCACTCTGTCTCCCAGGCTAGAATGCCGTGGCCTCAGCCTAGCTCAAACTCCTGGGCTCAAGCGATCCTCCTGCCTCAGCCTTTCCAGTAGCTGGGACTACAGGCATGCACCACCACAGCCGGCTAATTTTTTCTACTTTTAGTAGAGACGGGGTCTTGCTCTTGCTCGGGCTGGTCTCAAACTCCTGAGCTCAAGCAATCCTCCTGCCTTGGCCTCCCAGAGTGCTAGAATTACAGGCGTAAGCCAGCCTCTCCTTGCATAGACTTCTAAACAATAAACACTCTGCAAATTGAAGAGTATAGGTACCACCTCATCAGCACTCAATCCTATGGACTAATAATACCCGATGGCAATGTCTCACAAAGATTTCTGGAGAACATTAAAATGCTGCCACGTTTCTCAAGCTGGGTACCACAGGAGTATCTCCAAGACTTGTGAAGGTGGAAATCTATAATCCTACTAGATATCAAGGGCTGATCTCCAAAACCCTTCCATTACTGTCACTGCATTTTGTTTTCTCATTTCCCTTTTAGAATAATGCATATGCCATTGTATCTTAATAATGACAGTATTTATTGAGCACCTTAGGTATGCTGGGCAGTATGCTGATCATTCCCCATTAGTCATCTCGTTCATCCTTCACAACCTCATGAGGGACAAACTATCATATTTCATAAAATCTAAGACACTATTGATTGAAAGATATAATCCAACTACAGACATGTTAAAATGTGTGCCTTAGTCAATAAAATATGCACTTATTATTAACATCCCCATTTACAGCTAAGGAAGTAAAGCTCGAGAGGCTAAGCCAGTTAAGCTCTTGTCCACAGTCACGAACACAAAAGCCTGGACTCAAATTAAGAACTGTTTGATTCTGAAATCTTAAATTCTAAGTAAGTAGCCTCCAATTATTTTTCATTACACACCTCTACTAAAGATGTTCATATAAATAATAATAAACACTTGCATATCATTTACCATGTGCCAGGCGCAATTCAAAGCACTTTCCATACAACCACCTATGAATCAGATATGATCACTATACCCATTCTACAGAGGAACAAACTGAAGACCTTGGCCAAGGCCGCATGGTGACGCAGACAAGTGCACCCCAAGGTCTACACTGTAACCAGCAGGCCCCAACCTTTTTGGCACCAGGGACTGGTTTCATGGAAGACAATTTTTCCACGGACATAAGGGGTGGGGGAGGCGGAGCTCAGGTGGTGATACGAGCCATGGGGACAGCTGTAAATGCAGGTGAAGCTTCACTCGCTCACCTCCTGCTGTGTGGCCCTGGGTTCCTAAGTTTCATGGAAGACAACTTTTCCACGGATGCGGTGGTGGCAGAGGGACACGGCGGAGCTCTGCAGCCACGGACTGATACAGGTCCACAGCCAGGGGATTGGGGACCACAGCTTTACGCCAATGGAGTATCTCTAAAAATATGGGCATCCACCTCCAACATAGGCAGGTTTATTTATTTATGAACTTTATACACAATTACCACCATCCTGATATATTATGCATATTTCAAAACATACCAAAAATTATAATAAAAAAAGATGATAGAAAGCATAGAATTACTAGTATTTTCTTCTCCAACCCTAATTAATGCTCACTCTCTGAGCTATGTGGACTATACTGCCCTAAGCCACTAATTTAAACAGATCCCTTTTAACCTTCCCTGTCTAGATGATCTACAAGAGACAACCATGCCAACAACCAAGGTTCTCTCTGCCTTCCTTCCTGGAGTAGAAGATATGGACTCTTCTTCCATTCTGCAATTACCTGAAGGAAGCAAACAACAGAAAAGGGAAGGAGGGAATCAGTTTCCTCTAATTTAAATACCCACCAAATAAAACTTGAGCCATGCCAGTAAGGAAGAAAGTGGGACACTTTCCCAGGTAGCTTAGCAATACATGGCTTTCTGATATACTGCAACACCATTATTTTTCCTAAAAATTCTTCTAAGCCTACAATAAGACAAACAGTTAAGCATTTCCTGCGTACCTACTATTTGACAGGCTGTGTGAAGCACCAGGAACACAAAAACATTCATGAACAAGATTTCAAAGTAGAAAAATAGGAGAAAAATCTAACATGGAAGGGAAAAGCCCCCCTCTTCCATACGGCAAGTTTAGCTTCCATTTCTAAGACGTCTACCTTTATGTGTTAGCCAGAAACCCAGTTTCCAGCAAGATGGGCAAGAATAAGTATTATGCAGGTCAAACCTACAAGACTGGGTCTTCAAAAAAAGGAAATAATTTTCAGTCAAAATGCAAAAGTCTGTTCTCAACAAAAAGCACAGACTGAGAAAATATTTCAATAACAAAGAAGGAAAATGACCATTGATCCATACTTCCATGTGTAATAAAAAGCAGTTACAGTTTTTAAGAAAATCTTTAGCATTGAAGTTCAACCAAATAAATTAATTACCTTGTCATCAAACTGAAGAATTCCAGAAAGTTCTCCCAAATACAACATTTAACAAAACTAAGAGAAGAGGAAGTATTTTTCAATATTACAAATTTTTTCTGAGAGACCAACCTTAGCATTCCATGATAACCTAAAGAAGAATGAACCTTGGTAACTCAGTTTCTAGAAATTTTAAAACAGTCAAATAATATTGCTTCTTGTATTGAGTATAATATTGGCTTATTGGTATAATCAATACCAACAATAACAATAGCAATGCATATACTTTAAAAGAGGGGCCAGGAAACTTTTTCTTAAAATAAGACCAGATAGTAAGTATTTTAGGCTCAAGGGGCCACAGATGTCTCTGTGGCAACTACTTAACTCTACCTGACATAGCATGAAAGCCACAAAAAGGACAGACAATGAGTATGATTGTGTTCCAATAAAACTTTATTTATAAAAACAGGAAACCATAATTTGCTGATCCTTGGTTTAAATTATTATTTGTATCTATTTTTTTTAAAAGATGATGCTCCTTAGGGTCTTTCCACCATAAAAATTATGTTGTTCATTAAAGAAATTTAGAAAGTATTAAAATGAAGAATGAAGAAAGAGCCTTGGGCTATGAAGTCAAACAAGACCTGGTTCCAGGACAGCTGTGTGACTCTGGGCAAGTGACCTACCATCTCCTGGTGTCAGTTTCCTCACTTGTAAAATCAAGATGATGACAGTCCTGACCTTGTAGGGTCACTCAATGTGAGGACCAGACAAGGGAATATGCATATAGCACTTAGCACAGTTATGCATAACCCTACACTCCCACATCACAAAGATTTCTATCAACTTTCTTCTAGTTTATCATTAATGATATTATAAGAAACACCCAGCACAAGGCCAGCATAAATAGGTATTCACATTGAGTGAATGAAAGAATGAAAGGACGGGGGAGATGGCAACATTTTACCTTAGTTTTCAAATTAAAGTACAACCTGAATCTTCTAATGTTTTACAAAAGAGAAAGGCAATGGGAAGTAATAGTTAATATTTAAACTGTATTGAGAGGTTTTCTAGAGAAAATTCTATATAATTTGTTTTTCTCCAATTCCCAAAAAATAAGAAATAACATTTTTTTAAAAAGAGTTGTTATTTTAAAACATTATTTGAACCAAAAGACATGTATATGGTAACAATACACACATTGTCGGGTGGGAGGGGGGAGGAGGGGAGGGGTAAATACAAACATAATGAGTGAGATGTGCAACGTTTGGGGGATGGTCATGCTTGAGGCTCTGCCTCGAGGGGGGAGGGGGGACATGGGCAATATATGTAATTGTAATATTTGTACCCCCATAATATGCTGAAATAAAAAAAAACAATACACACATTGTAAGTTCACCAGTTTCAATACTATAAAACAAAACTCCAAGAAAAAATGTGTTATATAATTTATTTTTTTCCTCTGTTCCAATATGATGTGCAGTCACATAATTTATGTAAGTACATCATGTCAGATAATTTAAATAAATACATCAAATAAATAGATCACTCCAAAGTCTGCTTTATTGTTGTTTTTAAAACCAAATAGTCATATTCTGGAATTTGTTCTCCAACAGAATCATCACTTTCATATTCACTACAGCATGAGATGAGATATTTAATAAATAATAGGTCATGATAATCCAGGGATTAAGTAGTTTCTTTTAGCGAAATTGAACATGAGGGCAGCATATGCCAACCGTTCCTGGTTGTGCAACAATTTTTGTTGGTGTGAGAGGATGAAATAAGCCTAGTATATTCCCGTAAGAAGCTCACGCTCTAAAATGAAGAGCAATGAGAAATGTCTATCTGCACACAAGGCCACACGGATACACGTCCGTTACAGAGCATAGTCATGTCTTTGCTCTCTCCTGCCTACATGACATTTCAAAGCAGAGATGAGATCCGAAGAATGGAAGAAAAGCAGCTTGTTTCACCGATGGGGTAAAAGGAGGCTCTTAGAGACCTGTGGGATGGGCAAGGAAAGAAGCAGCGAGAGACAGAAAGGCAAAGCCAGGGACTTGATCTAGGGAAGTAGAGAGTGGAGATGAAAGAAGTCCCATGGACCCCAGTCCTTGGAGATGTATTCGAAGAAGCGGCTCTTTCAAAGAAGCAGGATGGGAAGACCAGTGGAGGAGAGAGCTGTGTGGGAATGAACAGGCCCAGCTAGGATACCCCAGACCTTCCTGATTCACTACTCTCCTGTTAGTCATCAATGCAGTTAAGAACCAAAGCAATCGAATCAAATCACTGAGTGATTAATGTGTGCCACCAATAGTTCTGATTTTATTAACCTCTCATTCCAATAAAAATAATCATCTGGTTAATCCATTTCTGCAGAGGGATTACTTGTTTGCTTGTTTCTTTAGCTATAATAAACTCTAAATGCCAATCTCCAAACTAAGCATTAAACAAATTGATTGACAATTTGGAAGCATAGGAATAATTGCAGATTATGCTAGACAATATAACTAGATTGGGTTTTCATGAAACTGATGCCTGGATTTGCCACAGAAATCACTAACTGCTTTGGCTTCCAGAGCATGGCCTCGTGGATACGCCCCAAGTTCCAGATACCACACAATAGTCAAACCCACATGCAACTAGCTAATCATTGTATATCACAGCAAGAATTAAGGATCTCTAGGAAAGTCTCAATTTTTATCTAAACCTATATGAAAACTTAATGATGGATTTTATTAACTGAGCCCTGAATTGATACCTCTGGTCACAATCACAATCACTGGGGGAGAAGAGGCTCCATGTTGAACTCTAAGCTATTTTAGAAACATCCAAGAATTTGGGGAGTATTATAAGTAAAACTCTTCTCACACTAAAAACAATGCACAAAGAGCCTCTTGGTTTCTTTCAAGTTTCACTAGGCTATTGCCTGAAACAAAGCAAAATGCTCACGCTCCCTCACACACTCGTCCCAAGGTCTCACTGACAAAAGACACATAAAAAGGAACATTTTCCCCCAACTGATGGAAGTAAGTCCAAGGTGAAGAACGAGGACAGACCGGGATAGTAAACTCACAGATGAGCAGTCAAAACACATGGTCAACCAATACCTTCATCTCAACCCAGCCCACCCAGTAATGCATCAGACTGGACTGGAGACAGATTGGAGACGTTATGAAGGGACTTGTGTGCACAGCGCAAGGGCCTGGTGGAGTCTTGGTCCTTCTTTTTACAAAGGGGAGTTTCTGGACAATGGTACAGCCACAGAGTCGTGGAAGCCAGCCTCCTACCATAAGTTGTGCCTCACCACAAGCATTCTCTGGTCGGGTTCAGAAAGTAATTAGGGCTCTTTAGAGGATGCAGGCAAGATGCAGGTAAGAGGACTCTTATGCTGGGTGGGTGGCAGGGGACGGGGACTGTTGGGGAGGCCTCCAACAATGAGATATCACCTATAATTACTTTAAAGATGAAAACAAACGATTAAATTACATATTAACATTCTCCTCCTTAGAACTCTGACTCTCCTTAGAATGTCCTTCTAAATTCACTTCATCTAAGAAGCGCTAGCATTTATAATGTAGTATTGTTTGTGTCAAATTCTCCAAAGAGGTTATCGTGGAGGCTAATGGATTTAAGTAAGCTGGAAACCCTGATTAGTCACCCACAGAGATCTGAATTCTGCTCAAACAGTACAAAGCTGCAACAAAGCGGTCATTGGTTCTCAAAGTGATGAGACCCACAGAGTTCACATTTAATGTTAAAATGTGTGGCACTTCTCTTTTCCGACTGGGGCACGTGTGCATCTAGGCTATATATTATAAAAGTTGCCAGAGTCACAAAATGAATTTGATCATTTCCTAGATTATTGATTTATTCAAAGAATGGGGGAAAGAGAGCGTGCCACCACTCCTGTATCACAGCAAACAAGGAAACCCTATGTAAATGAAGTCATCAAAATCTTCATGTCAAAAAATAAAACTAGAGGCTTTAAAGAATTGCTGCCGGCTAAGTGACTTCAAAAAGTATGAGTTCTCTGCCTCTTTTGTCATCCAGGGTGCTTCTGGGATGAAGTTTAGAAAGGCAAACCTTAAAAGAGTCACCTAGGTCTTCGTATCAACATATATGCTCCATTGTTTGCACATAGTGAAGTAAGCAAAATAAGCCACAAATAAGCAACATTACTTCCAAAAACTTTTTTTAAGGAAAATGATACAAACTCAATTATTTGCATATTAATGGAGCAAAGGAATAGCATGAATAATCCAAGATACTAGGTAGTAGAGAAGTCATATACTGAGAAACGAAATACATTAGATGATTTTTATAGTGCATCTGTAATCTTAATTACATTTTACTAGGACATTTCTAAGTTACATTGTTTGAAAGTAAATAAGAGCTTCAAATCAAGGTAGACAGCAGAATTCTCAGAAAGAAATGAAGGTAAATCAGAAGGCTGAACTATATCACAATAAACCTGTGACATTTGCATAACTATAACAATATTAGGAATGAGCTTGAGGTTTGTTACTGAATATGTTTAACATTTGATCAAAAATATTGAACACTTTTGACTAAACACTATACGCAAAGAAATACGCTACCACAGCAAGACTCCTACAAGTTTCCGTCATATAAGAAAATGTTCCCCTTGATTTCTTTTTTTTCTTTTTTTTTATTTCAGCATATTATGGAGGTACAAATGTTAAGGTTATGT